>CAEMYA010000399.1:32006-52871 GCA_903131615.1 Diplodus sargus | reverse complement strand
AAAAAAAAAAAAAAACAGCGAGCCGCAGGACTCTCAGGAACCGGGATGTGAAGACAGTTTTGAAGAAACCGACAGCTGGATAAGTGACGGGGAGAAGTGTTACGACCCCGGAGACGCCACGCTTCAGTTTGTAGACGGAGAAGATGAAATGGACTGTAAGTGGCCAATTCTGACAGGTGCTACTACCTTAAACTGTGATGGAGCCAATTTATTACCTGCTACTGAATGTAAAGTCCCGTTGGAACCTATAACACTTATCTACCTGTGTGTCTCACAGTTTTGGGTAACGACTACAAGTCTCTCAGAGCGAAGATGTCCTGTGGTCATTCCGTCACTCCGATGTCTCTGACCGACTGGTGCGGCTGGTTGTTGAAGGAGGTATGACGTTCACACCTTCATGTATTTCAAAAACGTTGTATGGACTCAACTACATGGCAAAATGTATAGCAGAGCCATCAAATTGTAATTATAATGATTATATAATGATTCCGCTGTTTTAATGTGACTCATCAGCTGCTAAAGAAACACGCAGTGTTGGAGAAAGTTCAGCCTGGCAGTAGTTTTTTCTCCAGGGGTAGAAATGTTTGTAAAACTACTGCTAAAAAAAGTAGCTTTAGCAACTACTTATACGCATTTAACTCAGCGTTAAATAAAGCAACAGATGGTGTATATGAAACAAAATATAATAGCCTACAAAAAATTCACATGCCAGCAGACATGTGCCTCTCAACTCGAGAGGAAAGAGTCGAAAAAAGTCAAAATTATTGTTGTTTTCGGCTTGCAGAGCTCACATGCGAACACGTAGGTCGTGTCTGTAGATGCGTCTATATCTCAAATATGGCGCTGGCGCGTTTTTGGGGCGCATCGGGGGTAGCGGGAGGGTCGTCCATGACGTGCTTGTGCCATATGAGAGCTGCCTTCCTTGGCACAAAGACCCGCCCACTCTTGTGAGGCATTTGAGTGCTGCCAGAGCGAGCCAATCAGAGGCAGCGTTGGCTTAGCATATCATGACATGTTTCATTCCTTTTTTCAAAGAAAAATGAAATACAAATTATATTATATAGGTCTTTTTTTTTTAAATAAAAAAAAAAAAAATTTCATGTTATTGGCCAAAATTGTAGTTTTTAAATCGAGTCGTTAAACTACAAAAAATGACCCAAAAAGTAGTTGAATTACTTGACGCAGCACAAACACACAACTACCAGCAAGTTACAGCAAATTGTAGTTAAGCTATGTAGTTCAACTATATGTAGTTTGCGTCTCCCCAACACTGGAAACACGTTTCATTTAGCATGAAAAAAAAATTTTTGAGTTTAGTTAAATCCAAAACTTTATATCTGGGCAGATATACTGTGAACTTGACATTGATGCTGGTTAATAGCAATGAACCAGAACAGCAGTAGTTGCAGCTGCTGAAGAATTTGATTAATACTTCCTTTTCCAGACTGTTAAAGTTTCCCCTCTGATGTTCGTTTGAAGGGCAAGTGTGAATTCGTGTGCGGTCACTGTAACGCTGAGTGGCCCTTCGACGAGGTTTCTAAGATGGCTCTTCTGACTCCTGAAGAAGTGGAAGAATTTGAGAAGAAAATATTCCACAGCGCTGCGAAGAACTTCTTGGACATCAAACAAGTAAGTGTGTTCTGCTTTTATTTGCTTGCCAAGACGTTGTGCCTAACCCTAATCCACAGCAGAGAATTTAAAAACATCTCATTCTTCATTTTCTTCACAGTGTCCTGGTTGCAAGTCTCGTGTCGTCAGAGATGATCTCTCCAATCTGAATGTTGAGTGCTCAGAGTGCACAGCCAACAAGAGAAGGACTTATAGGTTCTGCTGGCAGTGTTTGAGGGAATGGAAAGGTCCGGCTCCTCGCTCAGACCACTGTGACAATGACGGCTGCCCAGATCCTTTGGACATATTGAAAAACTGTCCGAACATCGTCTTCAAGGATGTAGAGGGGGTCAACGGCTGTCCCCGCATCAGAGCCTGTCCCACCTGTGGTATGATGGTGGAGCATAACGAAAAACAGTGTAAAAGCATGGTCTGTCCCCGGTGCAAGGTGAAATTCTGTTTCGTGTGCCTGGCAAAAGACAAAGACTGTCTGCTGTACAACGCATACGGCCCCTGCCCCACTGGTGTAGCACCCAGACAGAAGTCTATACCCGTGTGGAGGAGGACCTAATTCTGTTTATTTTACACTGTGGACTAAACCAAGCACAAACTCATTTCTGTTTTGAAAAATTGTCTTCATTATGCCAAACATCAGCATGTGTTGTTACTCAGAAAGGAGCCCAAACCAACCAGCTTTCAAATAACAGTTAAGATTCTGAGATATATTTTGCACTTATTTCCTTCTTTGTAAAAGTATTTCTACTTCGGTGTTCATCCAAATTTGGTAGGAATCATCTTGCTTTAAGATCTAAAATGATCTCAAATTAATTTGAATATCTATAATATATTCATTGAATATGTTAATTTCATTTTTTTTTTAAATCGTATGAATCATTTGGGTGTTTTTGTTTTTGTTTTTTCACCAAAAATAATATTGATGTTATTCCTGTAAAACAAAATAAAAAAAAACATAACAAAACAAAACAACTTTTACTTTGTATCTCCTACTTTCATCAGTGCAGTGAGCTCTGTTTGGGGTCTGATGGGGTGAGCAGGTCCTTAATGGGGTCAAAGTGAAGTCAGGAAGTATGTCAGTGATTAGTTCAGGGGTCAACAACCTTTTTGAAACTGAGAGCTACTTCATGGGCACTGAGTCATAAGAAGGGCTACCAGTTTGACACACTCTTCTGAAATAACAAATTGCCTTTAGTTATATATGATTATTAATGATTAATGATACTCATCTATGTAAACACACTGATCACGTTAATGATTTCTCACAATAATTATCAACAATGACTTAACAAGGTGGGAAACGGATAATATCAATATTCAATTTTCTATTTTAGAACAGGCCTGAGGGCTGCTCGTGTGGTCCTTATTGGGGGCTACCTGGTGCCCACGGGCACCGTGTTGGTGACCCCTGATGTAGATCTTATCTACAGCATCTTTACCTACACTTGAAGAGACACGTTCAAGTGTGGACAGTGGACTGTGAAAAAACAGGATGTATTACGTTATAACAAAGAGAAGACCTACACTGTGTCTGTGGTCAGAAATAAAACGCTCATTGACTTTCATATGAGTAAAAACTGAAGAATATTGATCGTGCAAAAAAAGTCCCCTCTTTACTGAATACTCTCAATAAACAAACCTTAAAACCATAAAACATTTCATACTGTTTTACTTTGTATGTGGCGGACCCCGCCACCTCTCTAGCTTCAGACAGTGTTCTGGGGCCTCTATTTTCCTCTGAGAACAGCTTTGAAAGGCAATCACCACATATTAACAACACAAGAGGACATCTGTACGTTCAGTGCATTTTATTTGTTATCACAGTTCAGCATTAAATATATTTACAATGTAGTTATTTATAATCATTATTGGTGTGGCGTGTTTAGGGTCCGTGGGAGTGTTTTTCCTCCTGCGTCTGGTCCACATCAGATGCCTCCGGGTAACTTCCGTACTATTTGGATAGTGGACATGTGTTTGATGCCGTAGGACAAGACGAGGGATGCTTCCTCCAGCGGCTTGGTTCTGAAGATGATCCGCATCTCTTCAGCTGAGGGGAAATGAATGAATAATATTAATGATATAAAACTCAAAACTGCTTAGCATGAGAACACATTTAACGACTCTAACGTGAATCCACAGAGCAGATGTCGCGTCAAAGCAGATGGAAGTTTAAAGGACTTTATCTTTACAACAGATCCAATCTCTTCAATGTTTTATTAAACTAGTTAATTATCAATCAGACTTTCGTTGATTTGGCCGATGTAGCAGTGTTTTGCTACATCTATCCTGGACATTAATACATTTGCATTAAATTTCCATTGATTTCACTGATCAGACAGATTTTTAAACGACACCTTCCCCTCGACAGTACTTACTACTCATATTCAGTTCGTGAGCTATTTTATCCATCAGCTGTGCCACCGTGATCTTCCTCAGCTCCCGGTCACTGTCGCACAGATCGACGATCTTCTCCTCTCCTTTGGGTCCGTGGACTTTCAGCTGGATTCCCATCTTGTCCGGGTGGTCAGCGAGACCACTGCTAGGACCGTACGCAGCGCTGCTCGGAAGTGTTCTGGTAGGCGACAAGTTATAATTCTACGTGCCGGAATATGCGAGAGGTAATAAAAAAGAAAAAAAGAAAAATCACGTCACTGGTGCTCTGGCAACTTCAAATCACATGACCTCGCGGAACACCTGAACGCCTCATGGTAATGAGCGGAGCAGTCGCCCGTCTGTTTGCAAACGTGCTTAATCGACATGGGAGGCAAATTGTCAACCAAAGAGAAGAAGAATAAAGAGAGGAAAGTAAAAAAAAACCGCGATGTGAAGAAAGCAAAAAAGCAAAGCAAAAATCGGACAAGTGACGAGGAGAAGTGTTACGACCCCGGAGACCACACGCTTCAGTTTGTAGACGGAGAAGATGAAATGGACTGTAAGTGGCCAAATCTGACAGGTTCTACTACCTTAAACTGTGATGGAGCCTATGTATTACCTGCTACTGAATGTTAAGTCCTACTGCAACCTATAACACTGCACTGACTTACTTTGTGTCTCACAGTTTTGTATATCGGCTACAAGTCTCTCAGAGCAAAGATGTCCTGTGGTCATACCGTCACTCCGATGTCTCTGACAGATCATTGTCGCAGGCTGTTAGATGACGAGGTACGACTTTTACACCATGAAATTAAAAAAAAACAAAAAAACAAAAAAACGTTTTATGGACTAATCTATATGACAAAATGTGTAGTGGCAGCATCAAATTGTAATAATAGTAAAAACACGCGGTTCAACTGTTGTTAAGGCTTGACGTGAGTCATCAGCTGATAGAAGTAACACGTTTTATTTAGCATTGAGAAAAATATTGAGTTTAGTTCAATGCAAAACTTTTCTGAGTGCAGATATACTGTGAACTTGACCTTGTTGTTGGTTAATGGCAATAAACCAGAACAGTTGCAGCTGCTGAAGAATTTTGCACAATATCTCCTTTTCCAGACTTTAAAGCTTTACTTTAATTCTCCTTTTAAGGGTGTGTGCAGATTTGAGTGCGGCAAGTGTGATGGTGAGTGGTCCTTTGAGGAGGTTTCCAAAATGGCTCTTCTGACCCCTGAAGAAGTGGAAGAATTTGAGAGGAAATTATTCATTAATGCTGCCAGGGATTTATTGGACGTCAAAGAAGTAAGTATGTTTTATTTTTAGGATTCACATTTCCTTGTTAACAATAAATAATTGTGCATGCGCCTACAACAGTACATTTAAAAACATGATATTCATTATTCTCTTCACAGTGTCCTGGTTGCAAGTCTCGTGTTGTCAGAAATGACCTGAACGACCTGAGTGTAGAGTGCACAGAGTGCACAGCCAGGGAAGGAATGACGTACATGTTCTGCTGGCAGTGTTTGAAGAGATGGAAAGGTCCGGTTCCTCGTTCAGACCACTGTGACAATGATGGCTGTCAGAGCCCGTTGGAAATATTGAAGACCTGTGAAGATGTCGTCCTCAGCAGTGTGACGGGGGTCACAGGATGTCCCTCCACCCGAGCCTGTCCCACCTGTGGTATGCTGATAGTACATGATGGAACGAAATGTAAAAACATTGGCTGTGTGCAGTGTAAAGTGGAGTTCTGTTTTGTGTGTCTGAAGATCACTACAGAGTGCCTTAAACTAAACCCAGGGTCATGGTTCAAAGTTTGCTCCACTGGTGTAGCACCAAGACAGACCTCCATACCTGTGTGGCAGATCAGCTGATTGTGTTGATTCATTACTGTGATCTCAAGAAACACAACACAACTCTTTATGTTGTCTTTTATAATGCCAATTGTTGTTATTCCTCAGACAGATATTCAGCCCGATACCTGCCTTAGATTTTTGGTAAATTTGCTAAGAATCATTTTGTTTAACTTTTAAAAATGATCTCAAGTTCATTTTGATATCTATAATATATTATCAGCTGTTATCTATTATCTATTATTATTATTATAATTGTTACAAATCATTTGTTTATTTTCCATAAATGACATTGATGTTTTTCCTGTAAAATAAAAAACAAAAAAACCCCCAAAAAAACAGTTAGTTTGTATCTCCTACTTTCATCGGTGCTTCAGAACTCTAAAGCTGCAGTGAGCTCTGTTTGGCGTCTGATGGGCCGAGCAGGTCCTGAATTGGGTCAAAGTGAAGTCAGGAAGTATCACAGAGGTCTTGTAAATCTTATCTATTCACTGTCTGGACAAACTGTGCAACTACAGGATATGCTGGCTTCAATCTAAAGCACTGCTACCAAGGGTCATTCTGAACCCTGTAATGATAGAATAAGATATGGTGCTAACACTTTATGATAAAGGTACACAAAAATGTGAGTAGTTACTGAGTAGTCTGTCCTTACTTCATGACTAGCTGAGTGCTTCCTTAAGAGTTCACAATTAATTATTCAATTACAAACCCGAGACAGCAGGATTCTCAAAAAAACATTTTAAGAATTATGTTTACACTGCATACACAAATATGCACTTCTGAGTCATGGTCTGTAACATTAGTTATGTTGATGCCACTCTTTGACAGCTCTTGTGCAGGTGAGATGCATTGTTATGCTCTCCTGAGGTTTGCAATGATAATTTTCACACAAACTATTTAGACTGATGCTGGTGACTTTCATTCAGGAGTCAATGTCCGGTCAGTTTTTGTACTGTAGTCACTGTAGTTGTCTTTATTTATAGAGAAACAAAGTCACATGACCACCATGGTACCTTATTTTTTTCTAAAAAGGAGGGGAACTTTTGAGTTTCCAAGACTTTCATGATCAATCTTTGGACACATCTATTTTCTTGTCCTTAGCCTTTACAGAAACATTACACCTGAGCAACACTTGAGACTTTAATTTTTTTCATCACATTTAATAACAAAACAGTAGGTTATTTGAACAATCACTGCCATAAATCTAGCAAGATTTATTTTCAAATCAATTATCTTGCATTCCGAGAACCACAGATGTACTTGTTCCCACAGTTTTGTAAGGCAGGAAAGTGTCATATTTTGACTTCAAAACAATTTTTTCCCCTACCATTTAACACAAAATAATGTACATATGAATATAAAATATATGGTGGAAGTGACATAGAAATACAAAATTCCAAAGAAATATTACAATATACAATGAAAGCCATCGTGCCCTGGAGTTGCATCACTGGTGCAATAAAAGTCTTACTGATGACATCACTTTACTTCCTTTGACTAATTTCCTGAAGATTCCACATGAGGCTTTTAGCTGAAGTCACTAAACAAACACATGGATTGAATTACATGATTTAGTGAGTGTACCAAGATTAACAACATGTGGGTTGAAACCCTGTTGCAGCCATTATGCAAAATGCATTAGTCATGAAAACTGTCACTGGTGTGACACCCTTCCTTATAACAACAGTGAACAATGCAGGCATGGAGTGAACACAAGGAGAGACTGTCAAAGACACACAAGCATTGACCACCCAAAATGAAAATCAATGTACCTTGTACCTTTGGCCTCCAAGACAGAATTGTGTAATTTCGCGGTCCCTTTTATGTGTTTATTGAGTGCACTTTCGGACATTCAGCAGCCATATTGTGCTTTGGAACAAGTTAGCTGCACTTCTACTGTACATTTCAACACAATCACTGCTTCTAAACACACACTCTGTTACACGCCCGTCTTTCACAGTAGCATTTGTGACCTACAGAGCCCAGGGAAGTAACATCATAAAGTATTTGATGTGAGGACAGTGATGTTATATAATGCAAACCAGGTAATAACCAGGATGTGTGGTTGGAAAGTAGGATATGAAACAGCAGTGACATCTTGACACAAAACAAAAGAAAACAAAAGAAAATAAAACATGCAAAAACAATAACAGAGCTATTGCCTCTGTGTTACCCCAACTATACATTAGATTTATCAGACCCGTAATATCATAATGCGTCGGAAGTCTGTCCGGAAAAACTTTATCCTGAGGGTAGCCATGTCAAAACAACTGACGCAGTTATGGCTCTGATACAATGACCTGCTTAATTGCTCCATAACCAGACTATCAACAGCTATTGTGAAGACTGTGTCCATGTTTCAGGGTAAGCTTTTTTACATGTTGGGCAATTATTATAGTGTTTGTGTATTAAAATGTTTATTGAAGTTGCAGATTACATGCTTGATCCCCTTTTAAAATGCTGTTGAGGATGTTGTATAACTTGTATTGTGATCTGTCAACCTAGTAATAAAGTTTAAAACTGAATGGTCTTGTGTTGCATACAGTCTTTATTTTAGTACCTGTGCTAAAGGATTGCTAACAAAACTCTTTGACATCTTCATCATCATCTTGCTTGTCCCCAGACTCTTTCTGACACTGCTTGTCACTTGGCTGAGGTGTGACGCCTGGCAAGCAATAACCTTCTAACTTCCTTTACTGATGTGTCCAGCAGGAACGCTTGAGTTTCATCTGGTCACTCAGTTGATCTGTAAAAATATATGACAGATTCAGGATTACGACTGTACGCCAAATACATGGCAATTTCAAAGTAAGCACACCAAAGAAACAGTTCATTGTAGATCAAGGCAGTCTTAACATATCAGGCTACAAACCAGCAGTCCAACTGTGTGTTCACCTTTATACTAGCATTAGCTGATGCAGGAGGCTGTTGCCCTTGCTGCATTTCTGTTCATTCTTCAGCTCAGGGGCAATATGCTTAGTGTGTAAGCTCAGCATATTGTTGTCATCGCTAACCATACCCAACTAGCTACCTCATGTCTCACTCACCTGTGAGAAAATGCCTTACGTTATTATGTTGAAAGAAAACAACACAAATGTTATGTTATTGTTATGACTCTCTGAGGGAAATTCTCTAATGCCCCTTTATCATTTTGATATGTTCTCCTTGCATATGAAACCTAACAATATAGATGTGTTCTCACAATAATTGATGTATGACACATAAACAATGTTTATAGTGTATAGAAAGTTTATGTTTGACCAGAGGCGGATGTGGAACTATAGGAATTCTGTTTTGAGTGAGTTCACATGTAACCTTGTGACTACTATAAATTGTGAGTATTGGTTTCTGCTACTATAAAGGATGAGGTGAGACTGCCTCTCTTCAGTCATCATCTTTGCGCTGCTGATGTGTGACTCTTGCTTGCAAGCGATAAAGAAACTCTAGAAAAGAAACACTGTGTTGAGCTTGATGTTTTGACCAACCGTCATCTGCACTCGACAAGTGACTGATTTTCAGTTGCCACGACACTCACTTCTGTACAGCTGGTATGTCAAATTCTCCGCCATTCTTGTGCCACTAGCTTGCTAACAGCTTTAGCAATACAGGTAGCCTGTAGGGACGGAGAAACTACTTTTGTCTTTTTCCATTCACTTTAAGTTTTATCTTTTACCTTACTTATCGTACTTCTGTTGTAATTTTATTAGGAAATGTTTTTCACATTCAGTCGTTAAGCACTTGATATTTTCTTATTTTCTTAACATGGGCCCGGTGTGTAATCTTGACCCCGGGAACCCACTGGTTTTCTATTGAACTGTTCATTTGGCACAAGACTTTCCTTCAGAGTTCAGCTCACTATCATGTTTCACGGTCCTGCGTGCTTATCTGCATGTACACTCTACTGCCAGGAATAACGAGGTTGTGTCAGGGTTGTTTTATGACTTTATGGATCATATCTTTCTGATAGTCATATCTTACCATGTATTCAGGACAGCTCAGTTTAATGTTTAAAGGTCCAAAGTGGTCGTCAACATGTACACTATGCTACCAGGAATGACAAGGTCATGTTGGAGGTGTGTTTACAACCTTATGTATCATAATTTTCATGTATCACCTATTCAGGACAGCGCTAGCTAATGTTTTACAGTCCGGCGTGCTTGTCAGCATGTACCCTAAAGTGGCAGGAAACAACAATATTACAAGGAGTTGAGTGACTCTTACGTACAGTATATTGTCAGCAGGGGGTTCCCAACTTTTCCCACGGACCGGACATGAGCTAAACCAAACAAATGATTATTATGATCTTATGATAAACCAATGAAATGTGACTTGACCAGATTCAGTAAAGATATCAGGGAGCTTAAAATGACTGCAACACCGTACTGATACTGTAACAATGAGCTAACACAAAGAGAAACTAAAACAACACTTGGCAAAAATTGACTCTCTAGAAAAGCACATTAACAGATCACAGTGAGATATAAAGTCATTATCTATATATTTTTATTCAGTCTTTTCAAAAGATATTTAATTGATATGTTATAATTATACCATTGAATCATAATCAGCGCAAATGAATCTTGCTCCTGCATGAAGGGAAAGTCGCAAAAATGAATTACACATACAAAACAATAAGTAATATGCCATTATTCATTATGACACAAAATGGTTCAGCCAACTGTTTGGTATCAATCATAACAGGATTTTATCACCCTGAAATAAACTTGTGAATGGTGTTTACATTACAAAACTATACAAAGAAGTCGAGTTCTTTGATTTTTGCAGATTGTCCAATAACATGATCTTTGTATTCATCAGTCAGAAACAAATTATTACTTTATAATAAAAGACAATAAGGAAATAGAGTCCTGTTGCATTTACGCATTTTTATTTGAGTTAGACCTGAAATGAGGGCCAATCCAGGGCCAATCAAACTTGTTGGTGGAGCCTCCTTTCTTCATGACATCTATTTTCTGTATTTTTACGACACCATTATGTGACTAAGCCACAGGTCAGTCAAGTGATAGCTGCCTGTGAAACAAATGAAAGTTGGACTTGTGCTATAGAGCTTCTTCTACAATACCAGTTTTACTACAAGATCACCAAATACTGGTAAGCGTTTCCTTTCTTTCTCTTTTTTATTCATATACACCGCCAAGCAGCCTTAAATAGGCGGCAGTAGTAGTTTGTAGTTTGAATGTCATTTGCTTCATGTACAGCTATGAAGCTACATATCTATAGTATTCATTTATTGTGTTTTCCTTACGTAACATAAAGGTCCTGAACGCATGAATGGACTGTTGTTTATCAAAGTACCTCTCTGTCTCACAATTATGGAGGAACTGTCAGGTTTTTAATGACATAGTATACTGTTCAAAGATAATAAATGCAGTGTTGATTTTAGAATAGAAAGTTTCCAATCTCAAATCAAATTTTTTCTTGGTAAATGCATTACATTTGGCCATTCATAAAGAGCTGAGGAAGAGGTGCTGCTAATTACACTTCACCACTGGGTGAAACATAAAGAATCTAGGGTATGAGGAACCTTTTGAGCTTTAATATAAAATGTAGGTAGTCGAAGTATTTAGTTTCTATGTGTTGTTTGTTTTGTGGGTTAGAGGAATGTGTCAGGACATTAAACTGAATAACTGCCAAATCTATGAAATAGCTGATGAGATGGAAGGATTATCTTCTACTTAATCCAGAAAAGGACATCGTGATGAGTACACCAAGGCAGACGCGAAAGGACAAAGAGGAAGACAAGGTTGAACAAGGTACTGAAGATTATTGTGTGGATATAGAAACAAAATTACATAATAAATAAAAGCTAAAGATTTCCAACACTACAACTACAATTCAAATGAAATATGTTCAATTAGAGACCATGTCCTTTGAACTAATGATGAATCTTTTGATAATTTATACATTTTAATGTTAATTTACCATATTGTATTCAACCAAATGCATGTTGTAGACCTTCTACAGTAAACTCTTTGTGTTTATAATCAGATGCTGCACCAGCTGGACAAGAACTAAGTAAGTATTATTTATATGTCTGAAAACATGAGCGCTTACTTCAACTGGGATAGATTTTTGCAAAATGAATCACAATTTGGAAGAACTGAAACAAATGACAGAAGATGATCATCTCTTAAATACTGAAGAAAAAGAAAACAAAGAAGGATAACTTGTGATAAAAAAAATACATATGTTTTTTAAAAAGTTCTTTAATTAATCAATCAATTAATTAATTAATAGATTAATTAAGATATGGGTTATGCTCCATAAGTGACTAGTTGATCTAAAGTGAAAATATTTATCCTTTGTAAAATTGGCTCTCATCTGCTGCACAAAGGACATGTATATATATGTACAAATTTATCTGAGATGTAACTGATGAATCATAAAACTATGCTATGGAATAAAAAGCTTTCCTTTAATGATTGGTGACCATTGCAAGAACAATTATCTATGACACTGTGTTTGTCTCTCTTTTAGATGTTCAGCCTGACAGACCTCATCATGGCTTGATTAATCAGGGAGCCACATGTTACCTCAACAGTGTCCTGCAAGTTCTCTTCAAGACGACTGAGTTCCACAACAGGTTTGAAACAGCTGTTTTTATCTGTAATAAGGAGAGTAAAATAAATTATATCACAATATTAAGTAAATATTAAAAGGCAACCTGGACCAGACTATAATGTTACTTACCTAGGTGCATCTGGATGTTTCAGACCCACAAATATACATCAGGGAACATTTTAATACAAGCAGTAAACAGTCACTATTCACTGAGAAACTATTGTCTACCTAAAGGTTGGATCCACAAACACAAAATGATCTTCATCTCAGAAAAATCTTTGAAGACCTGAAGAAAAACACATGCAGAACAGAAAACATCACAACAACATTTGGGATTAAAAATGGTAAGCTGGGCAGTGTTGAGAAGCTTCAATGAAATCAATATATTGGATTCAGTGTAATGTATCAATCTATATGTATTTTGCAGTTTATGAACAACATGATGCAGCTGAATGTCTGAAGATGATCTTAAATAAGGTCAGCCGACAGGCCGCAGAGGTGAGCACTCAAAAATATCTGCTATGTTATTGTGAAGAGACAAATGAGAATGATGTGTGACAATTGGCATCTTTATTTGAAGGTCTTCAAGGGACAGATGACTCACATAACAAAGTGCTCAGAAGACCACACAAATGAAAGAACAAAACCATTCTGGACTCTCACTCTGTCACTCAAAGATACTCCTGACACAACCTTCAGTGTGGTGAGCAAAGTTCAGAGTTCTTGATCAGCATGTGAGCATGCTGAGCTAATATACCATTTATTACAACATTTGTGTTCCCACAGCAAAACAGCTTTGAAGGGATGTTCAAAATGAAAACATACACAGGAGATAACATGGTGCCCTGCAATGAATGTAACAAGAAAACAGGAGCAACAAGTGTGAGTTTTGACCTGAAAATGAAAACACAAACAATATCCAGGTCAATTTTAATATTGGAATTTAAATTAAAATATTCTGTGTTAAAGGATTTAGTGTGTGATGATGTTTCTTGTGTTATTCAGAGATGTGAGATGGTGGAAGCTCCACAGATCTTGATTCTTCTCCTCAAGAGATTTGTCTATGACTACACCACCAGGTCACATTTCAAATCAGACTGCTGTGTGGAAGTGCCATGTGAATTACAGTTGGAGGCAAGGGAAAGTTATTTTTATCTGTGATTTTCATTTGAATGGTCTTAGTTGCTTTTAAAATCATTTCATGTTCCTGACTGTGTTCTTCATTGTAGAACAAGACATACAAACTGTATGGGATGGTGGATCACATGGGCAGTCTAAGAGGTGGACATTACAAAGCCACCGTCCTGTCTGAGGACAACACCTGGTATGAGTGTGACGATTCTCATGTCAGCGAGGTGAGGAAGATTTAACTTAATCTGTTCCATTATGTTACACATTTAAAATACACCAACAGAAAGATCAACATTAAAAAGACATTTGCTGACATTGGTTTGCTTTCGTTGAACCGTGCAGGTTAAACACCAGCTGTTTGCAGAGGACGGGACTTTCAGGTATGTTTAAAAAAATGATTCTTCGATTTTTGTAAATAATATTTTGGAATTTATGTATCTGTAATTCATCACCACATGTTGTCCCCATATTGTTAGCCTGTGCAAATAATAACTTCCTAATCATTGTTCATCAGCTCCAGGACTGTCTATCTCCTCACATACAGAGGTAGGACTACAAAAATACATGACGGATTAATTAAAGTATAATATTAACAAATGTTTGCTAAATGATTTTTTTCTCTTCAATTTAAAGCTACAGAGTTGGACATGTCCTGTAAGATAAAACAGAATGAAGAGGATGAGGTACAGACTAGAAATGACAATGAGGAATTAAACCATCAGACTGAAGGAGAGGAAGATAACACAGAAGAAAACTCGAACAACAAGTCTGAAGAATTGAAGGAAACTAACTCAAAAGATTCCTGTGAACGTGTTGATGAAGAAGCAAAGACAGAGAGTGAGGAACAAGGAGGTAATGAGAACAAGTTCTTTTCTTTCTTCACAATATCATTGAACTTCTTTGTCAAATCTCTTCAAACTTGAGTGCCGGAAGCCTATTGTGTGACAGATGAGGTGGAAGAGGAACAGGGACAAGATACTGGTCCTGAAGAAGTGAAAGGAGACAAAGAACACAGAAAGTAATAGTAGAAAGAATAGAAATAGAGAGGCTACAAGAGAAGAGGGTGATGCAGAAAATGTAGAGACTGACACATCAATTAATAATCATACAACAGTGAGTGAAGTGAAAAGACATGAAAATAAAGAGGCACAGGAAAATGAAGACAGCAACAACCGGAAAACAGCAAGTCTGAGGAGTTAAATAAAACTAGAGTAAAAGATGCTTCTGTTAATGTTGCAGAACAGCCGAAAGACAGTGAACAACATCTGGATGAAGAGACAGAGACAGAAGAGGAGGAACAAAGAGGTAAAAAGAAGAACATGTGTCCTACTGTCTGTGATTTACATTGAGAGAATCATTGTGTCTATGGCAACATACAAATATGACCACTTTCCTTTACTCTGTGTGTGATTTATTTTATATACCATCATTAGATACATTATGAAAATATACACTGATGAGCCAAATTAAGTTCACAAACAGTACTAAAGTATTAATGGTGTAATGACACTGTATTTTTCGTTCTTTAAGTGACTCCACCACAGAGACCTCATCATGGCCTGATCAATCAGGGAGCCACATGTTACCTCAACAGTGTCCTGCAGGTTCTCTTCATGACCACTGAGATCCACGACAGGTTTGAAACTGCTGTCTTTATCTGTACAAGTTCAAGGAGATCAATTCAAATGTAAAATGTTGACAAGAAACACTGTATAATAAGATGATACATTTGAATATATAAGGGTTTCAAATGTGCAAAACTCTGTTGCTGAGCAGATCACAGCAGTAAACGGTCACAGTTCACTGAGAAGCTGCTGTCTTCCTAAAGGTTGGATCAACAAACAGATCAAGAGCTGAGACAAACACTTACTGACCTGAAGACAAAAACATGTGGAACTGAAAACATCACAAGGAGTTTGAAGATTGAAAATGGTAAGTTGGACAGTCATAAGGTGCTGAGAAGAAAATTAATACATCAGGTTCAGTTTAATGTTTCCTTCTGCAGTTCATGAACAACGTGATGCAGCTGAATGCCTTCAGGAGATTTTACTTCATATCAGTAAGGAGGCCTCTGAGGTGAGCACTTATTAAATCTACAATGTTATTTACAGGAGAACAAATCAGAACGCTGTGTTGTAAATTATTTTTTTTCTCAAGGTTTTCCAAGGACAGCTGATGAACACAACAAAGTGCTCCAAAGGCCACATTGTCATTGAAGAGACAAATCCATTCTGGACTCTCCCTCTGTCACTGAACGATAGCAATGATACAACCTACAGTGTGGTGAGCAGACCGAGTTCACAGCTGTGGTTAAATGTTCTTATGTGATGTGAGCATGCTGAGCTAATATGTCATTTATTACAACATTTGTGTTCCCACAGGAGAGCAGCTTTGAGAGCACTTTTCAGGAAAGAAAATACTCGAGTGACAATATGGTGTACTGCAACGACTGTAAGCAGAAAACAGAAGCAACAAGTGTGAGTTTTGACCTGAAAATGAAAACACAAACAATATCCAGGTCAATTTAAGGATATAGTGTGTGATGATGTCTCTTGTGTTATTCAGAGATGTCAGATGGTGAAAGCTCCTCAGATCTTGATTCTTCTCCTCAAGAGATTTGACTTTGACTCCAACACCAGGTCACATTTCAAATCAGACTGCTGTGTGGAAGTGCCATGTGAATTACGGTGGAAGGCAAGAACAGTTATTTTATCTGTGATTTTCATTTGAATGGTCTTAGTTGCTTATACAATCCTGACTGTGTTCTTCATTGTAGAACAAGACATACAAACTGTATGGGATGGTGAATCACATGGGCAGTATAAGAGGTGGACGTTACACAGCCACCATCCTGTCTGAGGACAACACCTGGTATGAGTGTGATGATTCTCATGTCAGCAAGGTGAGGAAGGTTTAACTTAATGTGTTCCATTAATATGTTATGGTAAATGGAAATGCATTTCTATAGTTTCGTCTTTACAACATTTTTGCCACATTCAACCATTCAGACGCACATTCATACACTGATGGGGGAGGCTACCATGAAAGGTGCTCACTGCACATTTGGAGCAATTTGGTGTTCAGCATCTTGCTCAAGAACACTTCCACATGCAGCCAGGGGGAGCCACGATTCGAAACTGAAACACTAGACGACCTTCTCTACCTCCTGAGTTACAGCTGCCCCCACGTTACACACTAAAACACACCAACAGAAAGATCAACATTCAAAACAAATTTGCTGACATTAGTTTGGTTTTGTTGAACTGTGCAGATTAAACACCAGCTGTTTGCGGAGGACAGGACTTTCAGGTATGTTCAAAAGAATGTCTTTTCTATTTTATAAATAATATTTGGGGATTTATTTATCTGTAAGTGTTCACCACATGTTGTCCCCATATTTTCTTGTCTGTGCAAATAATAACTTCAAAATTATTGCTCATCAGCTCCAGGACTGTGTATCTCCTTACGTACAGAGGTAGGACTACAAAAATACATGACGGATTAATTAAAGTATAATATTAACAAATGTTTGCTAAATGATTTTTTTCTCTTCAATTTAAAGCTACAGAGTTGGAGATGTTCTGTGAGATGAGACAGAATGAAGAGGATGACGTACAGACTAGAAATGGCAATGAGGTATTAAACCATCTGACTGAAGGAGAGGAAGATAATGCAGAAGGAATCTCGAACAACAAGTCTGAAGAATTCAAGGAAGCTAACTCAAAAGATTCCTGTGAACGCCTCGATGAAGAAGCAAAGACAGAGAGTGAGGAACAAGGAGGTAATGAGAACAAGTTCTTTTCTTTCTTCACAATATCATTAAATGTTTTGTCAATTCTCTTCAAACTTGAGTGCCGGGAGCCTATTGTGTGACAGACGAGGTGGAAGAAGAACAGGGACAAGATACTGGTCCTGAAGAAGTGAAAGGAGACAAAGAACACAGAAAGTAATAGTAGAAAGAATAGAAAAAGAGAGGCTACAAGAGAAGAGGGTGATGCAGAAAATGTAGAGACTGACACATCAATTAATAATCATACAACAGCGAGTGAAGTGAAAAGACATGAAAATAAAGAGGCACAGGAAAATGAAGACAGCAAGTCTGAGGAGTTGAATGAAACTAGAGTAAAAGATGCTTCTGTTAATGTTGCAGAACAGCCGAAAGACTCTGGTGATCAACATCTGGATGAAGAGACAGAGACAGAGAAGGAGGAACAAAGGGGTAAAAAGAAGAACATGTGTCCTACTGTCTGTGATTTACATTGAGAGAATCATTGTGTTTATGGCAACATACAAAAATGACCACTTTCCTTTACTCTGTGTGTGATTTATTTTATTACCATCGTTAGATACATTATGAAAATATACACTGATGAGCCAAATTAAGTTTACAAACAGTACTAAAGAATTAATGGTGTAATGACACTGTATTTTTCGTTGTTTAAGTGACTCCACCACAGGGACGTCATCATGGCCTGATCAATCAGGGAGCCACGTGTTACCTCAACAGTGTCCTGCAGGTTCTCTTCATGACCACTGAGATCCACGACAGGTTTGAAACTGCTGTTTTTATCTGTACAAGTTCAAGGAGATCAATTCAAATGTAAAATGTTAACAAGAAACACTGTATAATAAGATGATTCATTTGAATATATAAACATGTTTCAAATGTGCAAAACTCTGTTGCTGAGCAGATCAAAGCAGTAAACAGTCACTGTTCACTGAGAAGCTGCTGTCTTCCTAAAGGTTGGATCAACAAACAGATCAAGAGCTGAGACAAATACTTACTGACCTGAAGACAAAAACATGTGGAACTGAAAACATCACAAAGAGTTTGAAGATTGAAAATGGTAAGTTGGACAGTCATAAGGTGCTGAGAAGAAAATTAACATATCAGATTCAGTTTAATGTTTCCTTCTGCAGTTCATGAACAACGTGATGCAGCTGAATGCCTTCAGGAGATTTTACATCATATCAGTAAAGAGGCCTCTGAGGTGAGCACTTATTAAATCTACAATGTTATTTAGAGGAGAACAAATCAGAATGCTGTGTTGTAAATTATTTTTTTTCTCAAGGTTTTCCAAGGACAGCTGATGAACACAACAAAGTGCTCCAAAGACCACATCGTCATTGAAGAGACAAATCCCTTCTGGACTCTCCCACTGTCACTGAACGATAGCAATGATACAACCTACAGTGTGGTGAGCAGACAGAGTTCACAGCTGTGGTTAAATGTTCTTATGTGATGTGAGCATGCTGTGCTAATATGTCATTTATTACGACATTTGTGTTCCCACAGGAGAGCAGCTTTGAGAGCACTTTTCAGGAAAGAAATTACTCGAGTGACAATATGGTGTACTGCAACGACTGTAAGCAGAAAACAGAAGCAACAAGTGTGAGTTTTGACCTGAAAATGAAAACACAAACAATATCCAGGTCAATTTAAGGATATAGTGTGTGATGATGTCTCTTGTGTTATTCAGAGATGTGAGATGGTGAAAGCTCCTCAGATCTTGATTCTTTTCCTCAAGAGATTTGACTTTGACTCCAACACCAGGTCACATTTCAAATCAGACCGCTGTGTGGAAGTGCCATGTGAATTACGGTGGAAGGCAAGAACAGTTATTTTATCTGTGATTTTCATTTGAATGGTCTTAGTTTCTTATAAAATCATGACTGTGTTCTTCATTGTAGGACAAGACATACAAACTGTATGGGATGGTGGATCACATGGGCAGTCTAACAGGTGGACATTACACAGCCACCGTCCTGTCTGAGGACAACACCTGGTATGAGTGTGATGATTCTCATGTCAGCAAGGTGAGGAAAATTTAACTTAATCTGTTCCATTAATATGTTATGGTAAATGGAATTGCATTTCTATAGTTTCTTCTTTACAACATTTTTGCCACATTCAACCATTCAGACGCACATTCATACACTGATGGCCGAGGCTACCATGCAAGGTGCCAACTGCAAATTTTAGCAATTTGGGGTTCAGTATCTTGCTCAAGAACATTTCCACATGCAGCCAGGGGGAGCCACGTTTCGAAACTGAAACACTAGACGACCTTCTCTACCTCCTGAGTTACAGCCGCCCCCACGTTACACACTAAAACACACCAACACAAAGATCAACATTCAAAACAAATTTGCTGACATTGGTTTGCTTTTGTTGAACCGTGCAGATTAAACACCAGCTGTTTGCAGAGGATAGGACTTTCAGGTATGTTTAAAAAAATTTCTTTTCTATTTTATAAATAATATTTGGGGATTTATATATCTGTAAGTCTTCACCACATGTTGCCCCCATATTTTTTTGTCTGTGCAAATAATAACTTCAAAATTATTGCTCATCAGCTCCAGGACTGTCTATCTCGTCACGTACAGAGGTAGGACTACAAAAATACATGACGGATTAATTTAGGTGTAATATTAACAAATGTTTGCTAAATTATTTTTTTCTCTTCAATTTAAAGCTACAGAGTTGGAGATGTCCTGTGAGATGACACAGAATGAAGAGGATGACGTACATGCTAGAAATGGCAATGAGGTATTAAACCATCAGACTGAAGGAGAGGAAGATAATGCAGAAGAAAACTCAAACATCAAGTCTGAAGGGTTGAAGGAAACTAACTCAAAAACCTCCTGTGAACAACATCTGGCTGACAAGAATAAGACAGAGAGGAAGGAACAAAAGGGTAAGAAGAAAAACTTAATTTCTTTCATAAAAAAAAAATGGAATTCTCGCAAACATCCCTCCGAACGTGCAGCGTGTCAGAAGCCTGTTGAGACCACTTCAGAGGATCTGACAGACGAGGTGAAAGAAGAACAGGTTGACGATGTTGGTCCTGCAGAACTTAAAGGAGACGAAGAACCCAAAAGCAATAGCAAAAGAAACACTGATGATGAAAAAACCACACAGGTGGAACATAGTGCAGAGGATGACGGACAGATGAGAGAAGATAGGGAGGAAGAGAGACTTCAGGCTAGAGGAGAGGAGGGTGATGCAGAAAATGTAGAGACTGACACATCAATTAATAATCATACAACAGTGAGTGAAGTGAAAAGCGGTGAGGATGAAGAGGCACAGGAAAATGAAGACAGCACCACACGAGAACAGAGGAAGTCTGAGGAGTTCAAAGAAGAGGCTTCTGTAAATGTGGTGGAACAGCCGAAAGATAATCAAAAATAAAACAAGCCCCTTAACATCTTGTCTCGGCAGGTCAGGAGAGGTAGCGGGATTGGATATGTCCCTCTCCTTTTTACGTATGAACACACACACATGCACATGTACATGCACAGG
>CAEMYA010000399.1:0-31900 GCA_903131615.1 Diplodus sargus | reverse complement strand
CCCTACAATTTTACATTGCCTATTTAATGTCACACATAGCGTCGTTCCCATCATGTCTCTCACTTGTCTTGTGTTGCATCACATCACAAAACAGATAATTTAACAGATTACACAGAGGTGATGGTTGTGACCTTCAGGGTTGCATCTCAGTCTTGTCTTTTAAAAAACACTTCTCAGTGTTTTTAGATTTGTAACTGTGTTTTAACTATGTTAATAAAGTGTGTTATCATTATGAGGAATCTTTTTTCTGTGTTTTCTTGGCAGATCTGTGGAGTTTTATCCGCAATGAATTCCTCAGAAAGTCACACTAATTCCAACATATGTACGTCATATTTATGTGTTCAGACTAGAATGTTAGGGCCAGGGTTTGGACCAAAAAATGCAGGAGACCGTAGGCGAGAGCAAGTTCAAAGTTTTAATTCTTTACGCAAAAAAACACACACAAAACCCTACTCAAAAAACTAAGGGGTAGAGGCAGGAGCCAGGCTGGCAAACGTTGTTGAGCGAGCAGGTGAAAACAGGCAAAGCACACACAGGATGGGAGTGAAATCATCTGGCAGCATGGTGAAGTGATTGTGATACTAGACAAGTGTGTCTCATCTGAGTCTGGGAGACCAGCCAGGCCTCCTGCCACAACCTGAAACAGAAAACAAAGGGGGGGGAAAGCAGGGAAGCAACAAAAACCTAGACCATCACATAGAAGACATATTTTCATTAATTATTACAAACAGGAGTTTAACAGATGTTTAAAGTAGGATACCACAACTGCCTCGATGAGATTATGTGTTTCACCAACCTGAAGCTCCATCTGCTGACAGTGTTGGTGAACAGGACAAATCAGTTGAATATGTAATCTGTATGTGTTCATAAATGCAACCCACCAATGTTATCAACACTCCTTATCATATAATCAAGACTACAATAAAGGTAATAATCACGTTTCTAAAAGTGGGATGGTACAATTGTGTTGAGTCATATTCATTCATTTGATGAATCCCATTGTCTTCCATGTATCAAACCAGATGAAATGAATGTGACTGACCATCATGTGACACAATAAAAGTACTTTTCAGTAATTTTACATCAGAAGATGTATTATTAATTCTTTGCTCCTGATGACAGTTCGTCCCTCGATAAACATCGTCAAGCTGTGATTTTATTGAGTAATGATAAAGTTTCTAACTAGATACTAAATCTCTGTGCCTTAAAAAACAACTATTATATATATATATAGTTGTTTTTTAAGGCACAGAGATCCGGGACAGGGCTATAGCCTCGAATGCTTAGGTCTGACGACGCGGAAAAATAGATATCATCACCTCTTTAATATTCTAATATTAAATTTATTTTTCAAAACTACATAGTGCAGCTTTAACTTACTGGTTCTGTAGGATGGCACATCTTTATAATGTAGTGAACTCACATTTAATGTTTTTTTTTTTTTCATTATTTTTCTTCACTTGCTGATTTGTTCAGTCTCCTCACATTGCATTGCTGTTTTTCATGTATAGTAAAAAAAAATAAATAAATCACAGACTACACGATATCGGTTCGCTTGAACCATTTCTATTTTAGCAGTGATGCAGTCTGCGACTGCAGTGATGCTCTGCTCGGGGTCTGAGGGGGGTCGGTCAGGAAGTGTAACAAAAATGAACAGTATAAATAAATAAATATTAACTAAGACCCATAAGTCTGCTTATAAGAGCTGCTGTAAATAGCTTTGTCTCACCATAATATATTGGTGAAATCGTTGTACACAAGTTGTAGAAGAAGTACTTGGATAATTAATTTATGAAACCATGATGGCCACCAGATGTGTGTATATATAGATCATTTCTGTTCAATGGAAACGCACCAGAATCTGCCTCTCACCTACCAAATGAATGAATTTGGATAGTCACTACAATGATCCTTCATTCAATTTAACTTCAGTAAAAGTATAAAGGTATAATTAGCAAAAATAGTATTTAAATGTTGTGAGGTGAAGTTTATTTTATCTGCTTTCGGTTTTTGGGTGGTTTAGATCATAACAGTACATCATATTTTATAAACTGGTCAGCTGTTTTGAAAGTAAAATCCTAATGCGAATAATGTTTCACCACATATTATAGATGTTGGAAAAGTGAGGGCTTGAGTTCTTACAGCACTGCCGGTTTTAGATGTACAATAATACTTTAAATACTTCAGACCCAGACACTAGAATGTACATCAACAAATCTATTTGTTACATAATGAGAATATAGAATAAGTCGAACACTGAGTAAATATATTATGGTCAAAATGTCTTTCATCTCACTGAAACCTGGACTCAAACTGCTTTCGAAACTCCATCCTGGGGTCATGGAGGTTGAACCATTTCTACTTAGGCTTCACATTAATTTCAATGTCAATAGTAGAGTCCTTTGTCAGGCATTTTAATACAGAACTATTACATATCTGTAAGTGTTTTGCAACCATCTTTCTGGTGTAGAAGCTGTTTTTCACTCAGCAGAGTTTTACCTGAATGGACTGTTAGAAAGGGTAATGACCTGAAGGTGGCGCCACTGTCCGGGAGTTTAAGGGTGTGACGTTAA
This sequence comes from Diplodus sargus, assembly GCA_903131615.1. Classification (NCBI taxonomy): domain Eukaryota; kingdom Metazoa; phylum Chordata; class Actinopteri; order Spariformes; family Sparidae; genus Diplodus; species Diplodus sargus. Next base: position 29,327 of record CAEMYA010000399.1, on the reverse strand, counting down.
ATGGAAATGTAACAACGTTTATACAGTTTTTAGGTGGAGTACGATTTTCATGTCCTGCCTACTTTTATATCACTACATACGTTTTTACTTTTCCCTCCACTACATTTATCTGACAGCTTTAGTCGCCGGTTACTGTTCACATTCAGGTTTTTACATCTGATCAGTTTATAAAATATGTCACATTGTTATAAACTCCTCAGAGGCCGTGAAGGTGACCTCCTCGTCACAGCTTGTGATTACTTTTAACATTTGTGTGATGCATCAATACTTAATTCATAATAATAATTAAACATATATATAATGAAAATATAATAATACTGAATACTTTTTCCTTTTGATCATCAATATTACGCAATTAAGCTAAATTAAACATTAGTGCCAATAAAGCTCATCTGAGTTTGATATTGAAAGAACATTTGGCCAATAACACTACTTTGAATGGATTTTTCCCTATAACCAATTATTTATATTATGTGATATTTTCTTTTATATTTGTACATCATCTGAACACTTCTTCTACCACAGTCATTTTTTTGTAGTGATTCCACCAGTGAATCACCAATGTGCTGCTGAAATAAAATAGCTCGAATAGAAATATTGTATTCAAAACCAAGAGCATATGTGTATTTAGTTTTATTCGACGGGGGAAAAAATCGTTTTGTCAGGAGCATAAACAGATGATCAATACAAAGCTGATAAAACAAGGAAATGTGAAAAATACATAACAGGGATCAAAATACACACTCAGCGAGATTACATTAAAGGAGCTGAAGCAAAAAATTATTCTTGATGAAATCAATTTTTCTGTTGTGGGAAAAGGGAAATAAATCTCATGTTGTGTGGGCTGAATGTCTGTCTGAGTAATAACAATAATGATGTCTGGCCTTATAAAAGAAAACATAACAAGATGTGTTTGTGTTTCTTGAGATCACAGTATTGAATCAACACATTTATTTACGCTGCCACACAGGTATGGAGGTCTGTCTTGGTGCTACACCAGAGGAGCAAACTCTGAACCATGACTCGGGGTTTAGCCGCAGGCACTCTTCAGTGATTTTCAAACACACAAAACAAAACTCCACTTCACATTGCCTACAGACAATGTTTTTACATTTTGTCCCATCGTGTCCTACCAGCATACCACAGGTGGGACAGGCTCGGGTGGAGGGACATTTTAAGGGACATCCTCTGACATCCATCACACCTTTGAGGGCGACATCGCCACAGGTCTTTAATATTCCCAATGGACTCTGGCAGCCATCATTGTCACAGCGGTCTGTACGTAGCACCGGACCTTTCCATTCCCTCAAACACTGCCAGCAGAACTTATAAAGGCTATTTCTTTTAGCTGTGCACACCGAGCATCTGACACTGAGATCATCGAGGTCAGTTCTCATCACGCGAGACTTGCAGCCAGGACACTGTGAAGTTAAATGACAGGCAGTGAGATGCCTTGATATTCAGCCTTGTATTTGCATGATCAACATTTTTCCACGAACACTTTGCAAACAGTGTAAGTTATGTACTCACTTCTTTGACCATCAAGTTTGGGGCAGCATTAACAAACGTCTTCTTCTCAAATTCTTCCACTTCTTCAGGGGTCAGAAGAGCCATTTTACGGACCTCCTCGTAGGACCACTCAGCGTCACAGTTACCACACACAAATCTCCACTTGCCCTAAGATATTAAAAATAAAATAAAAGAAACACATGCATGTATCAACTGTAATTGCTTTTATGAGTCACTAAGGGACACCCATTTCAAGTTCAGAGTTACATCCTAAGACATGAAGTTAAATTCACTGTTTTTCCTCACTGCTGAGGGAAACTTGTTTTTCTTCAGAAAAGTGAGACACATTTGTTCACACATGAAATTACTATTTAATAACACGTACCCAGTCACAAAAGAAATGTCATCATGGAGGTGTAAACATCATACCTGCTCCAACAACTTGCGGCACCAGTCGGTCAGAGACATCGGAGTGACAGCGTGACCACAGGACATCTTTGCTCTGAGAGACATGTAGTCCATACACAAAACTGTGAGACACAAGCAAAGAAGAAGCAGTGTTATGGACTTTCAGCTTTAATTATCCTAAAGACTGAGGAAATTCTGGTATTAAACCCATAGCCTTTAAAGTTTAGACTATAACTCCTGTGCAGTCCATTCATATTTGTGAAACGTGTGCTTCACAGGCATTGACCTACATGTACAAATTGGCTACTTACAGTCCATTTCATCTTCTCCATTTACAAATGTCAGCGTGCGGTCCTGAGGGTCATAACACTTCTCGGAGTTGTTGCTCTGTAGAGTTGTCAAATTGCTCCTCTGTTGTCCGGCGATATTGTTCTGTAGAGTTGTCAAATTGCTCCTCTGTTGTCCGGAGTTGTTTCTCTGTTCAGTTCTCAAATTGCTCCTCTGTTGTCCGAAGGTCTTTCTCAGTATCGCCGTCCATATGTTGCCCATCTTGACTACATATGATATAAATATAAATGTGTTCCCTCAAACTTTATAGGAGCCAGCGGGGTTTTCTTCCCCACGTTACCACGAAGTCACGTGGTTAGCGGTGGCCCGACATGTGACGCCGTTGCAAATACTGAATGAACGAACAAGCGTCAAGAAGCGCACTTCACACAGTCCTCACTGTGCGGACTAACCTGCAAGATGGTAATCCAGCTGAATGTACAATCACCCGAAGGAAAGCAAAAGATCATCGATCTGTGCGACACTGAGGAGCAGATGAAGAAGATCACTGTCCAGAAATTAAAACGGATCATTAAAAAAACACTCATGACTGGTATGTATTTATTGTTTTTTTTTTTAAACAGCCTTCGTATGTAAGCAGGACATTTAACTTAAACATTAAGAAGAAGCGTCGCTGATGTTAGACAATGATGAAGCGCACGATAATTGACACAGTGCCACTGAGGGAAAGCAGTTTACTTTAGGATTCTGCAGAATCGTCTGATACCAAAGTTTTCCTGAGAATATCAGCTTGGCTTCTTACTATTTACTACTTACTATTAATTTCTGTTTTCAGATGACGACCTGCAGCTTATCTACGGAAAAGATAAACTTGGGGAAGAGGACCTTCTGGTAACCTATAAAATCAGGCACATGTCCGTCATTTACGTAGTCCTGAAAACGCGCGGAGGCATCTGATGAAGAACAGCACCGCAGGCTCTCACCGTGCTACAGTGAAAAAAATATGAGACAAATCTACAAGATCACTTGAAGAAACTAACATTACAAAGCACAAATTAATCTGCGCTCATCCGCCACCAGCACTATGACACCTGGAGCTGGAAGGACATCACCTGGGTTAACAAAGAGTGAACAAAGAGTAGAAAGTCTCACAGCAAATAAATGATTTAACAACAGTACATTTTTAACATACTCGATCCATGTTTGGAACAAACAGATATTTCACAAACATATATGACATTGAGATTCCCATACTTTGGGTTGATTCACATACGCACACAGAGCTAAAATGCAGGCAATAGATGTTCCTCATTGCTGTGATAAGATTCACAACCAGCCAGGACTATTCTTACAAATTTGTAAATTACAAAATGATGAAATGTTTTCTGTCAAGTTCTGTTTTTGTGATCAGACATTCCTCTTTGTTATGTCATCTTTGGTTTTGTGTGATGTTTATGTTTTATTTCAGAAAGTGTAACTCATCATTTTGATTTGATAATGTGTGATATTTGCCGAAACGTTATGAAAATAAATACAACACCAGGCTGCGCCTGTTTTCATTTGAGTGTAATGTTGTGCCAATGTATTTTTCCTACAACAAAGTGAGAAGTGAAAATTCAACAGTGTCTGCCTTGTAAGATTTTATTCTCATAAGCACAAGATGTGGGCTCTCCCTCCAAACAAGAAATGAGCCCTGATTCAGGAATTTCAGAACTTTTGCAAGTGCAACCTTGTGTGGTGTTACACTGAAATTGTAATGTTAGCTAGGAAGTGGTTGAATGCTTTTTTTTGTCAAACAGAAGTTAACCGGCAATCAAATATGTTGTTTTACCTTGTAATAGACTTTCATTATTCATTGTCTTTTCAATGGCTGACCAATCAGGAAGAGGTGAAACGATAATTTTTTATGTCATTATAAAGTAATGGTCAATGATTTGTCGGATTTGTGACGTTTATAGGATTTGCAACCACAAGTACAGCAGTGAGAGATTAGAGCCTCGCAGCCTGAGCGTGATGTCAGAGAAAGGCTGTCATTATAAAATTTTACTGCTTCCTGGTTGGTCACTGACCAATGGTCAGCCAATGGTCAGCCATAGAAAAAAAACAATGAAAAGTGAAAATCTGGAGGGACAGCCTTATTTCAGGGTAAAACAAAACATTTGATATCCCGATATTTTCTGTTAAACTAAAGCTAACATTATTATTCATCCACTCCCTAGCTAACATTACAATTACAGTCTAACATCATACAAGGAAAAGTGTGAATTAAGTCTCAAATATCATCAAACATCAGACACAAGCCTGATAGTAAAATGTGATCATGCAGTTATGTAAGCTAAGAAGTGGTAGAATGCTAACGCTAGCTGAAAAAATATGTTGTTTCAATTTGGGATATATGGCTAAATGTCCCTCCTGATTTTGATCATCTATGATCTTTTTTAGTTGCTCACTATTCAGGAAACAGTGAAATGATAATAATTGATCAGATTCCATTATACCTGAGTGGTTTCTCTGCAGAGCGGACTGATGGACTGCCAACAGGACTGTCCTACCACTGCTCCACCACCCGGCCTGTCCACTCTAAGGAACGAGCCCAGAGACGCTGCAGCTGTGAAAGCCACAGTGTCCCTGTGTTTACCAGGGCAACTTTGACTCACAGTCCACTGCATCAGCTGCACCGCTGGCTGTTTGTTTTAAACAACTGCAAGAAAATCAGAAGCACAACTCATTGACACCAGACAGCCACTGCACATACAATTAGAAAATAATAACTTGTCAGTATTATAATAGGCCAAACGGCCTGTTTGGCTGTTCTCCTGGGGTGACCTGCTAGTCTGATGTAAAACCGAGGTAGAAATCTCAGTGGGCCACAATGAATTTACTGTTTAATCAGACTACAAATGAGTCAACAATTACTTACCTAACATGTTATTTTCCAACTTTACATTTAGTGGCTATCTGGTGTTAGTAGGTTGAAGTTGTGTTTTATGAGGGATGGATGTTAAAAATTTTTTGAAAACCAGTACTGATCAATTCAATACACTTTGTAACTGAAATATAATTTGAGTTACACACACTTGAACTTTTAATATAAAACCATGACCTATCAATTAAATGTATATAAGCGAAATGTAGGTTTCAATGCTTGGGAATTAAATGCAATGTAGGTCATTGCATAATTTCCGTTGACAAATTGGAATCGTAACGTCACTCTTTAGACATTTCATTTGGGAGGAGATTTTATTTAGTGCCTTGCAGTATAATTCACTGCCATTTTTATGTAAGAAGCTATTCATGCTCTTACCAATTAGTCATGAAATGAATTTACATAATTCACCTTATTGATATATTCAAATATGTTATCTGGGATACCTCCTCTGGATGAAATTGGAAAATGTAGGCCTATACCTACCATTTTTCTCATGCTATAACTAGATAAGCATTGAGAGGAAGTTTTAATTCACCTGTATCGAGAGTTTTATTTTCGTTATTTTTCAAATTACAGGCGCAACTTAATTACAAGCAAACATAGGCCTAATATGTTAATCCACAATATGTCCTTCAAAATAAGAAAGAGGTAGGAGGTTCTGACACAGGAAGGTGCAGCATTAAAAACGATTTAGAAAATCTTGTTTTAAAAGACTCTTTAGCAGCACAATGACCCGGAAGAGACGCTCTTGTGTCTCATACAATTACATTGCCCTGATACCGTCTTTCGTCACGGCGGACCTGATTGTTAAGCTGACTGTTTATTCATAACTGCCGCGGTGCACTCAATTATATTTTAATGTATAAGCCTAATTTCTACCCTTTCTATCTAAATTCTTTTGGATTTACCGGAGTTTGTTTATCAGTAGATGGCCTTTTGGGCTCAGCTGTTCAGCTAAAATGGACCAATTTAAGGCTAATTATACATGAAGGTATGGGGATTTGTTTCACATAGTTACAAGTTACGAGATATAGAACTGATTTTGCAAAACGACTCGACTTATTTTCAGTTCTGGATTTTGAGGATACACTACGCTTCACTGACTGCATTTCAGCATAACGTAACACAATAGACAACAAAACAAAAAACAGTCAATATGAGCTGTGGTAGTGTATTACTAATATTTAATAATGTGACATCTAAGTCTGACTGAATCAGGGTTAAGTAGTCTTTGGGTGACCGAAAGAAGCCTCAGTGACCTTCATATCCTCTTTAACGTGTGAGGAAGTTCAGACTGCTCAGTCATAAAGATGTATATGTCACTATGTCCTTACGTTGTATTTAGGCCAGGACGAAACTGGTTCTGGTTGGTACAATAAAGATAAGATGAGCAGTAAAAACATTTACTTATCACTAGCCTTCTTATATTAACTTGAGTACGTTTTCATCTGGTGTCCTTGTTAAGTGAGAAACTTGCTTTGCTGCGTGGGGAGAAAGACGATCTATTTATGATTCTTTTAAAAAAGATAGCATTTTGCTGATCTACCTTCTACTTGTTCACTTCTCTACAAGGAAAGACAATCATTTCCAGAACACCTTGTTTCTCCCTAAGGTTTAGTGTCATGATAAGAGTGGAGTGGAGTTCTTTAAGATTTGCCTAAAGCCTGTGTCCCGGAGTATTAATATACTACATACATATACTACTACTTAATACTTTACTATATTATTATTATTATTATTATTATTATTATTATTATCTTTTTTCATCAAAATACAGGCGCAACTTAAGTACAATTCTATTAATCGAACATCAAATGAGAACCAAAATCCTGCTGATAAACGGGGCTGTATAGCTCTATATAGCCTCTGTATATCTTTGTCACATTTACTGTGATTTGGTGAAATCACTGTAGTGGAAGAAGTGTTTTGGTAATTTAGCTCCTGTATAAGGAGCATTACGACACAATAAAAATACTTGATTACAATTAAAGTCCTTCATTCAACATTTGAGGTTATGTGTCCTATAGTGCTATAAATCTATACATTTCAATACATTTTAAGAGTAAAAAAGAGATAAGGTCAGTGCCAACATAAAGGAAAATTACTGAAAGTTTCGAAATTCACAGTGAGGGTTTTGTGCATGACTAAAACAATATTTCATGAAGAGACAAAACAGAATTTTATTTTTTTTCAAGTTTCATCCATTCTGCTGTTTGCAGCTCAGTTTAGTTTAGTTTTCAGTAGTGTTTGTTAAGTCAGTATAGTGCACACTCATGTGAGAGGGCTTGATAACCATTAATTAATGTTTAGTCTGATGACTACATACGTTTTAATTTGCCTCTTACAAAAATCATTGTAAGATCTTTTGTACTACTTTTGTATCTTTTGTCCCTTTTGTTACTCGCAGGATAAACGATTCGCTTTTCACTACAGCACCTCACACCTAAACTGACTAAAGGACGATTTCAAAACATGAAGGAGTACGGCATAATGACATGAATAATTAACATTAAAAGCATAATTCTAAGATGATCAACGTGCTGGATCGTGCGACTCCAGGTCCAGTCAAACGTGTTGTGTACTGAGTTGTATTTTCTGTGACGTCATCATATCGCAAAGCGAGACGTCGGGCAGCTCAGCTGACAGCTCTGTTCTGCAAGTTACTGGTTTCATTGCATGATCGCAAGACCGCGGTGAGTATTACTTTTCTATCTCTCACTTTGACTCACATTGCAAAGCAGCGTTAAACCGTTTCCTTTTTTAATTATTCTGTGTTTTCCATATGTAGAATATCTCAGTTCGGTGGAGCATTATATTTATTTATTTATCTATCATAATGATGAGATTTACAAGACGCTAAATCAGTAGCATTAGATCTAGAATTCATTTAGCAATAAAAAGTTACCAGTCGTTTTAAGTGAAAGCAGTGTCAGTAGAGGAGCTGAGTTTGCTGACTTTGACAAACGCTTTTGGAACAAAAATGTGATGGTTTTACGTGTTTTCAGGAAAAAAGACAACTAACACTAAAACTGAACAACCTGCTCCTTCAGCTATACAAATATTTCACCACATGTTGGAATACAAGGGATTTAAAATTTAAAGAAAGTTTGTGGTCAACACTAAAAAGACTGAGCTTCTAAAGGTGTTGTTTACATGTTTGCTTGTATGTTTTGTTTGTTTTACTACATGATAGACAGAATTTTGTAATCATGAAAACGTGTATTGAGGGTAAATTCGATCACAGTGTAATTACAACATACCAGTCAGAGGTACAGGCCGTTGCATGAAACTGAATGCGTCAAAAACTGCGATAAAACTGTGATAAGCAGACAGGAAAATATGTGTGAAAACTAAAGCCCTGTTCTTTTTAGCTTCGCACATAAAACAATTTGAAGACACTAAGATGGAGGAACATCAAGAGAAGAAAGGAAGTCCTGCTCAGACGAATCCAAAAAAGAAGAAACGAAAAGGTAATAGCTCAAGTTTGCTGAGGTACTAAAATAAATCAGTGGGCAAATATGAAATAAAATGATCGCAAATAAAAGCAAAAGGTATCCAGCACTGCAGTTTAAACTACAATTTTAAATACTTTTGGTTTAAATTTGTTTTTGTCAAAAGGGGGCATGTCTTTGACCTCATTTAATATTACAATCTTAACATGAAATTGTTCTTTGTCATCATAATGTTCACTTTCATTGTTGAATTTAACCAAAAATAATGCTCACTTCTCTGAGCTGAAAATGTAAACTCTCATGGTAATTTTATCAGACTATTTTTTCTGAATGAATTACTGAATGAATTACTATTCCCTCAAACCCACAGCGCCGAAGAAGCCCCATGAGACCTCTTCACCACGTCACACAGATGATGCAGCTGAACGACAAGATGAAACCAGTAAAGTGGAGGACCAGAGGAAAGCTGAGGTGGAAGACTCAAGAAAAGACGTAGAAACGGACACTGATGATGAAAAGAAGAGACAGCTGGGACACAGTGATGTCGGTGAGGAAAAGATGTGACTAAATGTAAAAAAAATAAAATCAGCCTCAGGAGTCGAGGGGGGATTCACATAGTGGAAGAAGTTCAACACTGAGATGATATATGAGACTGAGCTCATTGAATGTTTTATAAATGGAGAAGTGATGATTTAGACATGATAAAAAAAATTATGACATACCAAGTCATTACATAAAGGTGAAAAATGTCTGTGGAACACAGGATGAAATGATAAGAAGCGCAGATGAAAAGTGTTTTTTTGCCAATGATAGGCTACATATTAAATGATTTGATTCAGGACTGTCTATCTACTCACGTACAGAGGTAGGACTATAAGAAAACACAGGCGTTAATTTAGGCCATTGTTGTAACATTAACAGATTGTTGCTAAATATGTTTTGTCTCTTCAATTCAAAGCTGCTGAGTCGCAGAAGTCCCCTGAGACCAACAAGCTGGATGATCAGAGACAAGACGATGTGGAACAAAAGAGAAGTTCAGTAGAAAATATTGCTGATGATGGAAATAAGGGACAGATAAGACAGAATGACACAGATGAGGTACAGGAGACAAGTGATGAGGCTTTAAACAGTCAGACTGGAGGAGAGGAGAGAACTGCAGAAACTGCAAATAATGTTTTGGATGATCAAGTTAGATCAGAGACTGAGCCTGAAAGGGAGCCCTCGAACAGAGAGAAGCCAAGAGAGGAGAAGGACGATAGAGCAGTAAAGCCAGAGTGTGAAAGTTTTGGATCACATGATAAAGATGATAAGCCAGACGGAGAAACAAGTCACATCAGAAACATGAAAACTGACGAGAACTGTGGAACAGCTACTGAGGTAGAAAACAGTGTAGATGTGAAGGCACAGGACAATCTGAATGGAAATGTTGGGGAACAGTCAAAAGACTCCTGTGAACAACATCTGGATGAAGAGACAGAGACAGAGAAGGAGGAACAAAGAGGTAAAAAGAAGAACATGTGTCCTACTGTCTGTAATTTATATCAAGAGAATCATTGTGTGTCTATGGCAGTAAACAGAAATGAACACTTTCCCTAACTCTATGTGTGATTTGTTTTATATACCATTATTTGATACATTATGGAAAAATACACTGATTAAATGCCAAATTAAGTTTAAGAACAGTACTGAAGTATTAGTGGTATAATGACACTGTGTTTTTCTTTCCTTTTAGTGACTCCACTACAGGGACCTCATCATGGCCTGTACAATCAGGGAGCCACATGTTACCTCAACAGTGTCCTGCAGGTTCTCTTCATGACCACTGAGATCCACGACAGGTTTGAATCAGCTGTCTTTATCTGTACAAGTTCAAGGAGATCAATTCAAATGTAAAATGTCAACAAGAAACACTGTATAATAAGATGATACATTTGAATGTATAAGGGTGTTTCAAATGTGCAAAATTCTGTTGCTGAGCAGATCACAGCAGTAAACGGTCACTGTTCACTGAGAAGCTGCTGTCTTCCTAAAGGTTGGATCCACAAAAAGATCAAAAGCTGAGAGAAATCTTTACGGACCTGACGACAAAAACATGTGGAACAGAAAACATCACAAAGAGTTACCAAGAAAATGGTAAGTTGGACAGTCGTAAGGTGCTGAGAAGAAAATGAATATATCAGATTCAGTTTAATGTTTCCTTCTGCAGTTCATGAACAACATGATGCAGCTGAATGCCTTCAGGAGATTTTACATCATATCAGTCCAGAGGCCTCTGAGGTGAGCACTTATTAAATCTACAATGTTATTTACAGAAAAGCAAATCAGAATGCTGTGTTGTAAATGGCATTTATTTCTCAAGGTTTTCCAAGGACAGCTGATGAACACAACAAAGTGCCTCAAAGGCCACATCATCAATGAAGAGACAAATCCATTCTGGACTCTCCCTCTGTCACTGAAACATACTCCTGATACAACCTACAGTGTGGTGAGCAGACAGAATTTACAGTTCTAGTTTAGTTGTTTTATGTGGTGTGAGCATGCTGAGCTAATATGCCATTCATTACAACATGTGTGTTCCCACAGGGGAGCAGCTTTGAGAGGACTTTTCAGGAAAGAAAATACTCGAGTGACAATATGGTGTACTGCAACGACTGTAAGCAGAAAACAGAAGCAACAAGTGTGAGTTTTGACCTGAAAATGAAATATATGAATATCCAGGTCAATTTTAATACTGGAATTAATTCTAAATACTCTGTGTTAAATGATATAGTGTGTGATGATGTTTCTTGTGATATTTAGAGATGTGAGATGGTGAAAGCTCCTCAGATCTTGATTCTTCTCCTCAAGAGATTTGACCTTGACTACAACACCAGGTCATATTTCAAATCAGACTGCTGTGTGGAAGTGCCATGTGAATTACAGTTGAAGGCAAGGAAAAGTTATTTTTATCTGTGATTTTCATTTGAATGGTCTAAGTTGCTTTTAAAATTATTTCATGTGCCTGACTGTGTTCTTCATTGTAGAACAAGACATACAAACTGTATGGGATGGCGAATCACATGGGCAGTCTAACAGGTGGACATTACACAGCCACCGTCCTCTCTGAGGACAACACCTGGTACGAGTGTAATGATTCTCATGTCAGCAAGGTGAGGAGGATTTTATCACGACCAGGAAACCACAATAGTTTGGACTCAATAGCACGACAAGACTCGGGATAGGGCAAGGCAATGTTCTTTACTAGGAGAATTAGGTTCGTTACACAGTAGTTCAGTCAGCGAGGCAAACACACCAGACAGGGAGCAGGCAGGAAAAGAAGTCGGTACACGGGTGATCAGTCAGCGAAGCTAGACAAATCCGACAAGGAGAAGGCAGGGGCGAAGTCGTATGGACACAGACGAAGTCGATAACAAGGAAACACTTAGGGAACGATATGGATCAGAGCTGGGACGTTTCTGCACCAAGACAAGAAGACGAACTGGCAACTAACACGAGAAACACATGAACTATAAATACACAAACACACTTCCACCAGGTGAAACAGATCAGGGAGGAGACTGGCAATCAGGGAAGTGGGTGAAACCAAACAAGCAGGAATGGGGGACGAGAGAAAATAGGCAGAAAACAACCAGTGTCCAAATCGAGGCATAACAAATGTAACTTAATCTGTTCCATTAAGACGTTACACATTTAAAACACACCAACAGAAAGATCAACATCAAAAAGTCATTTGCTGACATTGGTTTGCCTTTGTTGAACCGTGCAGGTTAAACACCAGCTGTTTGCAGAGGACAGGACTTTCAGGTATGTTTCAACACATTTTGCTTTTTTCTAAATAATTTGGGATTTATTTATCTGTAAGTGTTCAGCACATGTTGTCCCTATATTGTTTTTCTATGCAAATAATAACTTCAAAATGATTGCTCATCAGCTCCAGGACTGTCTATCTCCTCACGTACAGAGGTAGGACTACAAAAATACATAAAGGATTAATTTAGGTGTAATATTAACATATGTTTGTTAAATGTGATTTTACTATTCAATTTAAAGCTACAGAGTTGGACATGTCCTGTAAGATGAAACAGAATGAAGAGGATGAGGTACAGACTAGAAATGACAATAAGGAATTAAACCATCAGACTGAAGGAGAGGAAGATAACACAGAGGAAAACTCGAACAACAAGTTTGAAGAATTGAAGGAAACTAACTCAAAAGACTCCTGTGAACGTCTTGATGAAGAAGCAAAGACAGAGAGAGAAAAACAAGGAGGTAATGAGAACAAGTTCTTTTCTTTCTGCACAATATCATTGAATTTTTTGTCAAATCTCTTCAAACTTGAGAGTCGGAAGCCTATTGTGTGACAGACGAGGTGGAAGAAGAGCAGGGTGAAGATACTGGTCCTGAAGAAGTGAAAGGAGACAAAGAACACAAAAGTAATTAACGACTGATGATGAAGAAAACACACAGATCGGACATAGTGCAGAGGCTGAGGGACAGATGAGAAACGATAGGAAGGAAAAGAGATTTCAGGCTAGAGGAGAGGAGGGTGATGAAGAAAATGTAGAGACTGACACATCAATTAATAATCATACAACGGTGAGCGAAGTCAAAAGCAGTGAAGATGAAGAGGCACAGGAAAATGAAGACACATGAAAAAAGAGCAAGTCTGAGGAGAAAGAAACTCGAGTAGAAGATGTTAATGTTAATGTTGGAGAACAGTTAAAAGACTCCTGTGAACAACATCTGGATTAAGAAACACAGATGATGAGGTAAAAAGGAAAACATGTGTCCTACTGACTGTAACTTCCATTGAGAGAATCATTGCGTGTCTATGGCAACATACAAAAATTTGCACTTCCCTTTACTCTGTGTGTGATTTATTTCATATACCGTCATTAGATACATCATGTAAAAATACAGTGATGAGCTAAATTAATTTAACAAACAGTCCTTAAGTTTTAATAGTGTAATGACACTGTGTTTTTCTTTCTTTAAAGTGACTCCACCACAGAGACCTCATCATGGCCTGATCAATCAGGGAGCCACATGTTACCTCAACAGTGTCCTGCAGGTTCTCTTCATGACCACTGAGATCCACGACAGGTTTGAACCTGCTGTTTTTATCTGTGCAAGTACAAGGAGATCAATTCAAATGTAAAATGAAAACAAGAAACACTGTGTAATAAGATGAATCATTTGAATGTATAAGGGTGTTTCAAATGTGCAAAACTCTGTTGCTGAGCAGATCAAAGCAGTAAACAGTCACTGTTCACTGAGAAGCTGCTGTCTTCCTAAAGGTTAAATCAACAACCAGATCAAGAGCTCAGACAAATATTCACAGACCTGAGGAGAAAAACATGTGGAACAAAAAACATCACAAGGAGTTTGAAGATTGAAAATGGTAAGCTGGACAGTCATAAGGTGCTGAGAAGAAAATTAACATATCAGATTCAGTTTAATGTTTCCTTCTGCAGTGTATGAACAACGTGATGCAGCTGAATGCCTTCAGGAGATTTTACATCATATCAGTAAAGAGGCCTCTGAGGTGAGCACTTATTAAATCTACAATGTTTTTTAAAGGAGAACAAATCAGAATGCTGTGTTGTAAATTATTTTTTTTCTCAAGGTTTTCCAAGGACAGCTGAGGGATACAACAAAGTGCTCCAAAGGCCACATCATCAATGAAGAGACCAATCCATTCTGGACTCTCCCTCTGTCACTGAACGATAGCAATGATACAACCTACAGTGTGGTGAGCAGACAAAGTTCAGAGCTCTTTTTCAGTATCTTAATGTGACTTGAGCATGCTGAGCTAATAAGCAATTTATTACAACATTTGATTTTCCACAGGAGAGCAGCTTTAAAAGGACTTTCGAAACAAAAAAATACTCAAGTGACAATATGGTGTACTGCAATGACTGTAAACAGAAAACAGGAGCAACAAGTGTGAGTTTTGACCTGAAAATGAAAACACAAAAAATATCCAGGTCAATTTTAATACTGGAATCAATTTAGAATATTCTGTGTTAAAGGATTTGGTGTGTGATGATGTTTCTTGTGTTATTCAGAGATGTGAGATGGTGGAAGCTCCTCAGATCTTGATTCTTCTCCTCAAGAGATTTGTTTATGACTACACCATCAGGTCACATTTCAAATCAGACTGCTGTGTGGAAGTGCCATGTGAATTACAGTTGGAGGCAAGGGAAAGTTATTTTTATCTGTGATTTTCATTTGAATGGTCTTAGTTGCTTTTAAAATCATGTCATGTTCCTGACTGTGTTCTTCATTGTAGAACAAGACATACAAACTGTATGGGATGGTGAATCACATGGGCAGTCTAAGAGCTGGACATTACACAGCCACCGTCCTGTCTGAGGACAACACCTGGTATGAGTGTAATGATTCTCATGTCAGCAAGGTGAGGAAAATTTAACTTCATATGTTCCATTAAGACATTACACATTTAAAACAAACCAACAGAAAGATCAACATTAAAAAGACGTTTGCTGACATTGGTTTGCTTTTGTTGAACCGTGCAGGTTAAACACCAGCTGTTTGCAGAGGACAGGACTTTCAGGTATGTTTAAAAAAATGATTCTTCGATTTTCTAAATAATATTTTGGAATTTATGTATCTGTAATTCATCACCACATGTTGTCCCCATATTGTTAGCCTGTGCAAATAATAACTTCAAAATGATTGTTCATCAGCTCCAGGACTGTCTATCTCCTCACATACAGAGGTAGGACTACAAAAATACAAATCAATTCAATAATATTAACATATGGTTGCTAAATAACTTTTTTCTATTCAATTTAAAGCTACAGAGTTGGAGATGTCCTGTGAGACGAGTCAGACGGAAGAGGGTGAGGTACAGACTAGAAATGACAATGAGGTATTAAACCATCAGACTGAAGGAGAGGAAGATAATGCAGAAGAACACTTGAACAACAAACCTGAAGGGTTGAAGGAAACAGGCACAGTGTGGGGGAAGTTAAAGAACTGGTTCAATTCAGTCTTCCAAAAAAAAAGGTTTTCTTCCTCCAAAGAAACAGAGTGTCAGAAGCCCGTTGAGACACCTACAGAGGATCCGACAGACAAACAGAAAGAAGAACAGGGTGACGATATTGGTCCTGAAGAACCGAAGAAACTCAAAGAGCGCAAAAGAAATAGTGAAAGAAAAACTGATGATCAAGAAACTACACAGATGGGACGTAGTGCAGAGGATGAGGGACAGATGAGAAAAGATAGGAAGGAAGAGAGACTTCAGGCTAGAGGAAAGGAGGGTGATACCACAGTGAGTGAAGTGAAGAGCAGTGAAGATGAAGAGGCACAGGAAAATGAAGACAGCAACACACGAAAAAACAGCGAGTCTGCAGAGTTCAAAGAAGGTAGACAGCCGAAAGATAATAAAAAATAAAACGAGCCCCTTCCCATCTTGTCTAGGCAGGTCAGGAGAGATAACAGGATTGGAGATTTCCCTCTCCTTTTTATGTGTGCACACAACACACACACACACACACACACACACACACACACACACACACACACACACACACACACACACACACACACACACACACACACACACACAGCGTCGTTCCCATCATGTCTCTCACTTGTCTTGTGTTGCATCACATCACAAAACAGTTCATTTAACAGTTTACACAAAGGTGATGTTTATGACCTTCGGGGCTGCAGCTCAGCCTTTTCTATTAAATAACTTTTGAAAATCCACTTTTTTAAACAGCCTCTCAGTGTTTTCAGATATGTAACTGTTTTGTGGAAGGCGCTATGTCAATAAAGTGTGCTATTATAAAGAGTCTTTTTTTTCCTGCGTTTTTAACCACGCTGAATTCCTCAGAAATTCAATCTCATTCCAAGATATGTGCATCATATTCATGTGTTCAGACTAGAAGACATATTTTCATTAATTATGACAACCAGGCGTTGTCAATTCTAAAGTAGGATATCTCAAACTGCCTCTATGAGATTATGTTTTTCACCGGCAATGTGAAGCTCCATCTGCTGACAGTGTTGGTGAACAGCACAAATCATTTAAATATGTAATCTATATGTGTTGATTAATAGAACACACATTATAATATAATAATTACATTTCTAGAGGTGGGATGGTACTATTTTGTTGAGTCGTATATATTCATTTGATGAATGCCATTGTCTTCCATGTCTTAAACCGGATGAAATTAATATGATTGACCATCATGTGATACAATAAAGTACTTGCTCGGTTGCATGATTTCTCTGTGTTTCATTTTACATGAGAAGATCAATACATTTTCATAGCATTACATAATTGAATGTACTGAATTACATCACAAACCTTGAAGCACTTATGGTCAGAAATATACATTTCCAATTAAGTGTACATTTACCTGCTGCAGCTGACTCTAAGGTAGTGGAAAATTAATTAATATATCATTTAATCAGTAGATAATGAAAAGTAATTCATTATCTACATTGCTTCATGCTAATGAAAAGTCATGTGAAATGTTCTCGTCCACCGTCCTGTTCTAAATAATGACACTTCGAACTGATTTGGGATTTCTGGGCTTCTGGAGACTTGGATTACACTGGACAAGCTCTATGGAGCAATTCTATGGGTTTAATTTTCTACCCTGTTCACCCGACTTTCCACCAGCATGTGGGTGAGTAGACATAATGACTGAATCTTCATGTTTGGGTGAACTGTTCCTTCAATACCTTTAAAAAGCTATTGTTAAATGTGCAGCATTTAAAAACACACCTAAGTGTTTCATTTTCTCTGCCACACAGGGACAGTGGTTTGTCCAGGAGCCACCCCACTGGGACAGATTTTGTACGGGGAGCTGGTCTTACTACATTCACGCTTTAGTTTCATTCAGACAAAACAGAACTCCACGTGGCAGCGAGGGTAGTTAATATTTTTGCAGTGTTGTCGACTATGGTTCACCTTCATGCCGCAGGTAGGACAGGCTCGGACGGAGGGGCAGTCGGTGACCCCCTCCACCTGGGGCAGGCTGATGGTCTTACATGTCTGCAGAAGCTGCAGGTCTCTGTTGATGCAGCCTTCGTTGTCACAGTGGTCGAATCGAGGGGCCACCTGCACTCAGCTTTTTGACATTCCTTTTTTTCCATTTTGACTAACGTGGCATTTCTCCAAGGAAATGTTTTCTTACCAGACACCACCTTCACTTAAGTGGGTGCAATGGCATCGATGACATTTGTAGTTTTGGAATTGAAATGATGTACAAGGTAATTGACAGAGAACCTGGAGACTGGGGATGTGGAAGAGAAAGCCTCAATTAATATGTCACCAGTGTTTTCAGTGATGTAGTGATTTGAGACGACCTCAGTTTGAACATTTGTGTACACAGACCTATCACTCTCAATGAAAACACAATAATGGTCAGAGAGAGCAACATCAGATACCACAACCTTAGAAATGTTCAGACCCTTGGAGATAGCTAAATTTAGGATGTGGCCCTTGTTGTGTGTGGGCTATCACATGCTAAGTGAGTCCAAAGTTATCAAGGGCACAGCACACTTCTTTAGTCTATCTGTCCTCAGGTTTGTCGACATGGATGTTAAAGTCACCAACAATTAACACACAATCAAAGTCAGTGCAGATAAGAGATAGTAACTCAACAAGGTCCTCAAAGAAATACATACAGTATTTAGGTGGCCTGTAGATGTTTAGAAATATAGCCTGAGAAATAGGTTTAACTGAAAAGCCACATATTCTAAAAAAGTAAAACTTCCATAAAACATCTGCTTGCATTTGAGTAACTCATTAAACAGAATATTACCACCTCCTTCTTTTTTATGCATTCTAGTTTCACTTATGAAAGAGAAATTTGGAGGGCTGGATTCAATGTGAACAGCTGCAATGTTATCCTGATCTAACCAAGTTTCAGTTAAAACATAAAATTAAGATTGTGTTTGATGATAAAATCATGTATTAAAAAAGATTCCCCTGCCAGAGACCTGATATTTTATGAGCTACAGTTACAGTATCAAATCACATAATACTGAATAACGGATGGATGGATGGAAGAAGGTTCTTCTACTTAATCCTATAAAGGACATCGTGATGAGTAAATCAAGGCAGACAAGCAAGAACAAAGAGAAAGACTTAAATAAAAGCTAAATATTGCCAACACCACAACTGCAATTTTAAATATTTGTGGCCCAATAAAAATGTTCAATTAGATACCATTTCTTTTGAACTAATGATAAGCTTCCACCACAAAATATTTATTGAGACATAGTAATTTATACATTTTAATGCTAGTTTTCCATATTTTATTCAACCAAATGTATATTTTAGACCTTCTACACTGAAATAATTTGTTTATAATCAGTAGTTGCACCAGCTGGACAAGAGCTAAGGAAGTGTTGTTTATATCTCTGAAATGTAACAGGTGAGGTGAAAACGTGAATGCTCACATGCGATTACTTATAGATTTTTGCAAAATGAATCACTGAATACATTACTTTTTACTGATGATGAAGAGCTGATATAGAATGGTCACTGATGTCGGTGGCGACCGGAAACAAATGGACTGAAAAAAAAAAAATTCACCCCTCAGGGTGGAGGAGAGTCGGGGTTATAAAGAAGTGATTAAATACGATTAAAGTAACAAAATGTGAAAAGTAAGGATGGCATCGTGGAAAACTGAGTGAAATAATATGCTGCAAAGATGAAGAGACACAGGGAGATCTGTTCATAAATGAGGATTGTACTCATTCCAGCAATACAAATAAAAAAAGGTGACAATTTGGAAAGAACTGAAAGAAATGAAAGAAGATGACCCTTAAATATTGAAGAAAAAGAAAACAAAGAACTATATGCAGTGATTTAAAAAATGTATGGATATATCTTTAAATCAAGTTATCTGTTGGATTTCTTTCATTCATTCATTCATTCATTCATTCATTCATTCATTCATTCAGATATGGGTTTTTGCTCAATACGTGACTCGTTGTTCTAAATTGACAATATTTATCAATTTTAACATTAGGCCTAGCATCTACTGAACAAAGGACAAGTGTATATATGGACAAATTAATTACTGCTATATTATCTGAGGTACCCTGGCCTACGCCCATCGAGAAACTGGATTTGGCCCCAGCAATCCCGCTACCCCCTTGAAAAAGGGGTGATAAAGCGGTAATATCCCCGCGACCCAAAAAAGGAAAAGCGGTATCAGAAAATGAATGAATGAATTATCTGAGATGTAACCGATGAGTTATAAAACTATGCTATGGAATAAAACAGGTTTTCTTTAACGATTGGTGACAAATTCAAGAATAATTATTAATAATACATGTAAATGGTGGACTGACACTGTGTTCATCTCTCTTTTAGTTGTTCAACCTGACAGACCTCATCATGGCCTGTATAGTCAGGGAGCCACATGTTACCTCAACAGTGTCCTACAAGTTCTCTTCATGATGACTGAGTTCCACAACAGGTTTGAATCAGCTGCTTTTATCTGTTACAAGGAGAGTAAAATAAATGTTACCACAATATTATGTAAAATATCAATAGGTAACTCTGGACCAGACAATAATGTTGCTTAGTTTGGTGTATATAGGCGTTTAAAAACCATAAATATCCTTCAGGGAGCATTTTAATACCAGCAGTAAACAGTTACTATTCACTGAGAATCTATTGTCTACCTAAAGGTTGGATCCACAATCACAAACAGATCTTCAGCTCAGAAAAATCTTTGAAGACCTGAAGAAGAAAACATGTAATCCAAAAAAAGTCACAACAACATTTGGGATTGAAAATGGTAAACTGGGCAGTATTGAGAAGCTTCAATGAACTCAACATATTAGCTTCAGTTTAATGTATCATTTTGCAATTGATGAACTCAAAGAGACAGCTAGAATCTTTGAAGTTGGTACTCTTGTTTTTGTATTTTGCATGACTATTCAACCTTATAACTACCAATGAAGGACTCATGGCTATGCTGTCAAAAATGTGCTCATCCCAATACCAATCACCTCCACTGATCTTGACTACTTAAAATCGTATTGCATTTTGCGCGGATGGGCCATCTTTTTGTTTTATCTTTGCAATGCAAAATTGCAATGCACTTACTTAATAGAGTTCAGTGATCATCACCACAAACACGCTCCGCTCTGCTCCACAGACACTCGTATGTAGTGCTGCAGTACTGTTTTTTTTATGCCAGAACGCATGGAAAAAACTCTTCATATTCATGACTGAATAGGCAAACTGATCTAAAAGGACAATATGCTGTTTTATTTTGTTAATATGTGGCAGACCCTGCCATCTTTGTAGTTTCAAACAGTGTTCCGGGGACCTTATTTTCCTCTGAGAACAGCTTGTTCATTATGTTATGGAAATTTTTACATATGTCTGAGTTTGCATTTTTACCTTGTTAATAATGTAAATATAAAAATATTCTGAGTTTGAATTTCTTCTCTAAAATTACTTTAATGTAAACTGTCAGTGTTGATTTTGATATCTTGTTTATTTCTTGGGGTAAATAATTTTCAGTCAAATAAACCATGCACTTTCAGTTCAATGTTTATTTAACTGGAAATACAGCACAATTCTAAACATTATTCACCATGGGTCAGACTCCACTAAACACATGATGATAATAAATGTTACTAAAATATCATAGTAATACAACAAGACAAAATATTAAAACAAACACGTGATTAGTTGAATAAATAAAGACATAATGATCACCAAGTAACAAAATATAACAACAAACACACAGAAACATAAGGCTAGGATAAAGATTGTTGATGTGCAGGATGTTACAAATTTCTATATATTGTACACTGACAGACTCAGGGTAGTGGTGGGTGGAATACAATAATTAACAAACACAGTTGATTAATAACATTGACAGCTGTCATCTTGATATCAAGTTTGTGTTCGACAATTCTGAACACACATTGCTGGTTCAGAGTTGATAGTGTTACAGGAAGGATCACAATTAATGCAACAGCAACACCAAAAAAAGTCTTCAGGATGTTAGGTGGACTCTTACAGGGTTGTGCTGAATTCACATCTTGTGTGAAAGTAGACCACAGTGGAATATATTTGGCAAACTATGAGTGTTTAAACTCCCAAAAATGTTTAAACATTTCCACACATTTTCTTTTTGAAAAATTGTATAATTCTGGAATTATTGTACAGAAGTATTACAACAAGGCTGGTTTAAGATGGCCTCACATGGGGCACCACTGTTGTAATCGATGGTAGGGCAAGTGTGGTTATTAGAAATGAATAATTATCGATGGTAGTTATTAAAATTAAATTGATAAAACATTATACAATTATCAAGCATATAAAACGGGGCACCACCGTGGAATCAGGGAACAATAACCATTCCATAACAGTCTCAAAAGAATTAATTAATCCAAGCACTGACCATCACAACCAGCATTTATTACAAAATATATGCACAAAGTAATCACAGAAAACTGCTTTGTACTATTTAATAGAATTCATTAATGTTAGCAAATTGATCAAATCAATCATACAAAAATTCATAATTTAACTACAGCAGCTCAACTATGAAACTAAATATGAAGACAAACTCAAGAATGCAGTGTGTGTGTGTGTGTGTGTGTGTGTGGGCGGGGATAGAGAGCCAACATGGCAATCGTAAAGAAAGAGCACCATCTCTTGGAAGCTGACATCACAGAGTGTTCAAGCCTGCGTAAACACGGCTGGACACCAAACTCAGAATGAACCCAGCCTTCGAGACTAAGGAGTTGAATTACAGTGACTCTGACCAAGATTATAGGTAACAGGTGTTTTCTTAACTGTGAAGTATAACCTAAGGGCGCCAGAGGATAATTGGTTTAAACCTGGTTTGGTTGTGTTTTATTATAATTTTGAGTTTTTAAATTTTATTTTAGAGGCATTTAATTAGTAAACTTTACATTTTTATGATTTCAGTTTGTATGCAATTGGTTAGAGTTGATAACATGTAGCGAAGTACATTTACTCAACTACTCTGTAACATTAATGTCTACATAAGTATAACTGTTCTTATCAGGGGCGCCGCCAGGGATTTTGGGCCCCATTAAAAAAAAAAGTTGGGTCCTTGTATAGGTTGCCCATGTCTCAAAGGGCTCCCTGTCAGTGCCGGGCCCTTGGAATCGCCCTAACCTTTACCCCACTGGCGGCGCCCCTGGTTCTTATTATTGCACTGGTTACTATCATTTGGTTCAAAGTCTAAATTAGTCGTTCTGTCTATTGTGTAGCTTTTATATTGTCGAACTGTCTGCGTCTGAATAAGCTCACAGTGAACTAGTCAGCTGTGCAATAGCATACTCCAGTCCATGAAAACTTCAAAATGGTTGTGTTTTTAGTCATTTGCTGCATTAAGTAGCAAAACATGTTAGTTATAGGCACAGTAAATTTCTAATGGCAATGATCAAACTAGGGGTTACGCGACAGCAGCAGCAATATTGAGCAGCAACAGCAACATAAATGTTCGCTTCATTGCACTTGAGAAGTTTTGCATTTTGTCAACCCCTTAAAATAGACATTTGTACGACAGTTCCATAGATTATTGAAGAGGAAACACAGATCGATTAGCACAACACCTCTACACTTATTTTTCTCTGGGTACACTGGGTATAACATTTTAACAATTCTTACCCAAGCGGCAAATGACAGTTTAGACCGATTACTGACCATAACATAAAATAATAAATATCTACATACATTCAAAAACTAATTGAATGACTATAAAACAGCAGGACTGAGGATACTTTAGTTGTAAAGAAATAAAGAGAAAAGTGTGGTTACACTTGCAGATGGTTCGTCTTAAATGAAATCAGTCAGGTTTGGTGGAGGATGTGGCTTCCTCTCAGTGTCTTTGCCAAAGTAAATATGGAGTTCGATCCATTTTATTTTTTATTATCCCTGCTGCAAGATCTTAAATCACATGACTTCGCGGAACACTTGAATGACTCATTATGATAAGCGAGGTAGTCACCAGTCGGTGTTTCATCTGATTGTAAACGTACTGAACCAACATGGGAGGTAAATTGTCAACCAAGGGGAAGAAGAAGAAAGAGAGAAAAATAAAAGCTACCAGTGGGCCTAATGACTCTCAGGAACCGCAATATGAAGAGAATTTTGAAGAAAGCAACAGTTCAACAAGTGACGAGGAGAAGTGTTACGACCCCGGAGACCCCACGCTTCAATTTATAGACGGAGAAGATGAAATGGACTGTAAGTGGACAAATCTGACAAGTTCTACTACCTAAAACTGTGATGTAGCCTATCTATTACCTGCTACTGAATATTAAGTGATTTTAAAACCTATAACACTGCACTTATCTACTTGTGTGTCTTACAGTTTTGGATAACGACTACAAGTCTCTCAGAGCAAAGATGTCCTGTGGTCATTCCGTCACTCCGATGTCTCTGACCGACTGGTGTGGCTGGTTGTTGGAACAGGTATGATGTTTACACCTTCAACATTTTATGGACTCAACTATATGACAAAATGTGTAGCTGCAGCATAACATTGTAATTATGATAAAAACAAATGATTCCACTATTTCAATGTGAGTCATCAACTGATAGAAGAAACAAGTTTCATTTAGCGTTGAGAAAAATAATTAAATACAAAACTTTATATCTGGGCAGATGTACTGTGAACTTGACTTTGTTGTTGGTTAAGAGCAATAAACCAGAACATCAATAGTTGCAGCTGCTGAAGAATTTGGCAATATTTTCTTTTTCAGATTTGAAAGTTTTACTTTGATTTTCTTTTTAAGGGTGAATGCAGATTCGAGTGTGGTAACTGTGATCGTGAGTGGTCATTCGAGGAAGTTTGTAAAATGGCTCTGCTGACTACTGAAGAAGTGGAAGAATTTGAGAAGAAAATATTCATTAATGCTGCAAAGGATTTCTTGGACATCAAAGAAGTAAGTATATTCTGTTTTAAGAATTTAAGAATTCAAATGTCCTTGTTAACAATAAATAGTTGTGCATGCGACTAGAACAGAGAATTTAAAAACATCTCATTCTTCATTCTCTTCAAAGTGTCCTGGTTGCACGTCTCGTGTTGTCAGAAATGACCTCAACAATCTGAATGTAGAGTGCACAGAGTGCACAGACAGCAAGGGATGGACTTATAGGTTCTGCTGGCAGTGTTTGAGGGAATGGAAAGGTCCGGCTCCTCGCTCAGACCGCTGTGACAATGACGGTTGCCCAGATCCCTTGGAGACATTGAAAAACTGTCCAGATATTGTCTTCGAGGATGTGAAGGGGGTCAACGGCTGTCCCTGCATCCGTGCCTGTCCAACTTGTGGTATGCTGTTGGAGCATAACAAAACTCAATGTAAAAGCATGATCTGTCATCGGTGTAGGGTGAAATTTTGTTTTGTGTGCCTGAAGATCACTAAAGAGTGTCTGAAAATAAATCCGTACAGTCCTTGCCCAACTGGTGTAGCACCCAGGCAGACCTCCATACCTGTGTGGGAGAGGACATAATTCTGTTTCTTTCGCTTCCTTTCTTTTTGTTTTCTTGAGTTTCTGGAAAATGCTCTTCATGATGTCAATCATCATAACTGAGACAGACTCAGACAGGAGCTCAACCCAACCAACTTTTAATAACAGATTCTGAGATATTTTTGCACTTATGTCCTTCTTTGTAAAACTGAAGCACTGACATCAAGTATTTCTACTTCAAAGTTTCACTTTGAAACTTTGTTTATTCTCATTTGTTAAGAACGATTTTGCTTGAACTTCTAAAAATGATCCCAAATTCTTTTTGATATTTATTATATATTTATTTAAGCTGTTCATTTCAAATGTATTTCATTATATACATTTTTTGGTTGATTTTTTTTTCCAAACCTGACATTGATGTTTTTCCTGTAAAATAAAATGAAAACTAAAAAAACGCCTTTTGGTTTGTATCTCGATGTGCAGAATGAGATGATTGGAGGTTGTTTTTATAGCTACTGGCTTCCTATTCCATTATCTTGACATTTCAGGGAAGAATGAGTAATGCATTTTGCATCAATCAATGGCTCAAATCTTATTCGAATTTATGTCAAAGCAAACTATATTGCATAAACTATGTGATACATCTGTGTAATTACTTTGCAATAAATGTCCAGGGGACACTATATTGTCATGGATACAATCATCCTCTTTAGACCATCTTTCCTCTTCAGAGTTCATTAATGGATGCTCATTTATGGAGACCCACCCTATGTCACTTGTGCTTCAGTGTAACCCCATGTTAACAGTTTTGAACTGATACGAAAGTTTTCTCACTGGCAACAGCGTTCAACCAGCAGAGCAGCTTCTTTAAATGTGCACTATCTTCATCCAAGGAAGTGAATACAAATATAGCACAAGACAAAACTCTATATATGGATCACAGCTCTTTTTTATGGTTAACATAGCTCAGTTCCCTTTCATGTTTTATGGTCCTGGGTGCTTGTCCACACATAAACTTTACTGCCAGGAATGACAAGGTTATGTCACAGGAGTTTTATGACTTTATAGATCGTAATTTGGTAATATATCATATTCAGGACAGCTCCTTTTAATGTTTAAACGTCCAACGTGGTTGTCAGCATGTACACTGCACTGCCAGGAATGACAAGGTCAGTGTCGGAGGTATTTTTATGACTTCATGTATCATTATGTTCACGTATCACGTATTCAGGACAGCGCTATCTAATGTTTTACAGTCCTGCGTGCTTGATAGAATGTACCCTAAACTGCCAGGAAAAAACAAGGCTACACAGAGGCTGGTGACTCTTATTTGCAGTATATTGTCAGCAGGGGGTTCCCAACTTTTCTGACAACAGGGACCGGGCATGAGCTTAGCCAAACAAATGTTTGGTGAAAATACGTCATGATAAAACAATGAAATGTCAACTGACCAGATTCAGTAAAGTTATCAGGCGGCTTAAAATGACTGCATACTGTTACAATGAGAGAACAGATAATCTGAAGTAGACATTGTCTAATCAGGTATTTCAATTGTTGTTGCTGTTTAAAAACCCATAGTTATGGACCACAGGACTCCAGGGCCAATCATAGTTGTTGGTGGAGCCTCTTTTCTTCACGACATCTATTTTCTGTAGTTTTACGACATCATTATGTCACTAAGCCGCAGGAGGGGCAAGTCAGCCACCTGTGAAACAAATGAAAGTAGGACTTGTGCTATAGAGCTTCTTCTACAATACCAATTTCATTACAAGATCATCATATACTGGTAAGCATTTTGTCTTTCTATCTCTTTTGTTGGCAGCACAGAACAGCCTATGAAGTTACATTATTTATAGTATTTATTTACTGTGTTTTCCGTAACATATGGGTCATACATGCATGAATGCACTTTGTTTATCAAAGGTCAATTAACTCTCTGTTCTCTGTCATTTTTAAATTAAATAATAATGTTCATAGATAATAAATACAGTGTTGCGTCTAGGATAAAAAGTGTCCAATCTCCACTCTCCTCTTTCTGTTTTGGTAACTGCATTATATTTTGGCAAAGAGCTGAGGAGGAAGTGCAGCTCATTGTACTTCAACAGTGGGTGAAACTCAAAGACTTCTGAGCTTCAAAATAGAATTCAGCTTGTCGAGGTATTAAGTTTGTATGTGTTGTTTTTTATGTTGGTAAATGAAAGAGGAATCGTGACATGTGTATTGAGGATTGATTTCATAGTAGAGACAACTTATCAGTCAGAGGAATGTGTCAGGACATAAACTGAATAATTGCCAAATCGGTGCAACAGCCGCTGAGATGGAAGAACGTTCTTCTACTTAATCCAGTAAAGGACGTCGTGATGAGTAAGCCAATGCAGACGCAAAAGGACAAAGAGGAAAACAAGGTTGAACAAGGTATTGAAGATCATTGTGTGGATATGAAACGAAATTACATCAATAAAAGATTATCTAAGATTGTCAACACTACAATTTTAAATATTTAATTATATTAATTATAATATTAATTGTTCAATAAGAGATAATTTCTTTTGACCTAATGATAAGCTTCTAACACAAAACATTTATTGAGACTTGATCATTTATACTTTGCAATGTTACTCTTCCATATTTTATTAAACCAAATGTATATTGTAGACCTTGTACACTAAAATATTTTTGTTTATAATCAGAAGCTGCACCAGCTGGACAAGAACCAAGTAAGAATTGCTTATATCTCTGAAATGTAACAGATGAGGTAAAAACATGAAAAGCTTACTTAAATTAGAACAGATTTTTACAAAATGAATCACTGAATAAGTTACTTTTCACTGATGCTGAAGAGCAGATATAGAAGGGTCACTGATGTTGGTGGTGACAGTGGTGATAATTCAACCCTCAGGGTGGAGGAGAGTTGGGGTTATAAAAAGGTGATGATGTAGAAATGATTAAAGTAACAAAATGTGAAAACTAAAGATGGCATTGTAGAACACTGAGTGAAATGATATGCTGCAAAGATGAAGAGACACAGGAAGATCTGTTCATACGTAAATGAGGATAGTTCTCATTGCAGCTTCATAAATAAAAACATCATAGGTGGCAATTTGGAAGAAATGAAAGAAATGACATAAGATGATCATCTCTTAGATATTGAAGAAAAAGAAAACAAAGAACAACAGGCTGTAATAAAACAAATATGTAGAGATATGTTTTAAGAAGAAGTTCTCCATTAGATTTTTCATTCATTCAGATATGGGTTTTGTTCAATAAGTGACTAGTTGTTCCAAAGTGAGAATATTTATGAATTTTGACCTTAGTCCTGGCAAGTATATATATGGACACATTAAGTACTGTTGTATTTTCTGAGATGTTACTGATCAATCATTGAACAATGCGATGGAATAAACAGGTTTTCTTGACCAATTCAAGAATGTTTAACTAAAAATACATGCAAATGGTGTGATGACACTGTTTTCCTCTCTTTTAGTTGTTCAGCCTGACAGACCTCATCATGGTCTGTATAATCAGGGAGCCACATGTTACCTCAACAGTGTCCTGCAAGTTCTCTTCATGACGACTGAGTTCCACGACAGGTTTGAAACAGCTGGCTTTATCTGTAACAAGGAGAGTAAAATGAATGTTACCACAAAATTCTGCTTAATGTTATGAGGCAACTCTGGACCAGACAATAATGTTACTTATTTAGGTGCACCTGGGTATTGCAGACACACAAATATCCATCATGGAACATTTTAAGACAAGCAGTAAACACTCACTATTCCCTGTGAAATTATTGTCTACCTAAAGGTTGGATCCACAATCACCAAAAGATCTGCGATTAAGAAGAATCTTTGAAAACATGAGGAAGAAAACATGTAGAACAACAAAAGTAACAAAAATATTTGGGATTGAAAATGGTAAGCTGGGCAGTATTGAAACACTTCAATGAAATAAATGTATTAGATTCAGTTTAATGTATCATTTTGCAGTTGCTGAACGCTGTGATGCAGCTGATTGTCTGAAGATGATTTTACAAAAGGTCAGCCGACAGGCCTCTGAGGTGAGCAGTCAAAACAATGAGTATGTTATTGTGAAGAGACAAATGAGAATGATGTGTGACGATGAATGTTGTCATGCAAAGGTCTTCATGGGAAAGATGACTCATGTCACAAAATGCTCAGAAGGCCACATCATCAATGAAGAGACAAATCCATTCTTGACTCATACTCTGTCACTGACAGATAGTCCTGATACAACCTACAGTGTGGTGAGC
>CAEMYA010000397.1:72241-94692 GCA_903131615.1 Diplodus sargus | reverse complement strand
ACACAGACAATGAATGGGAGGCGTGAAAACGACGGATCCCTGTGGACACGTACCATTACTGGAGCACTGAGCCATCGTTAATGTGATGATGCTCACCTGTGCTGTCTGACTGAACTGGAAAGAGGCTCGATTTTAGATTAGACACAGACGTTTATGGTAAGTAGTGAAATTTGCTGATCAGTTAAGTGTATGTGAATAACCTTCAGTTCCAGGGTCCTGGTGTCCATGCTGGCTCACTCAGGCTACATGTACACATAGCCTGGTATTTAGAGAAACAAATATTTCTTTTTATTTATTATTTTATTTTCAATAATAACATCGTGCACACAACATCGTTTTCAAAAAACTTGTCATTTACATCAACCCGCATAATACTCCGTCGAGCCAGAACTGTAAACATAGGGCGCTCACATGACGTTAAGCATTTTCTGGCGCATAATGTTGACGTTTGAGAACCTAAAACCCTGTTTCTTCTGGTTGACACGGCAACAAATAACTGACTTTATCAGAAATCTCCACGTTGGCTGGAGTTTTTAGAAATAATCGTTTTCTGTGATTAAAAACTGGGTTTTCGTGTACGTGAGAGGCCAAACCGCAGGGAAATAATCTGCATCTCCCCTTGGTGTAAACGGGGCGTCACTCTAGTCGTCGTTAATGTTATTAAGCTCAGCTGTGCTTTTCCTGCAATGCCAAGTCCAAATGTCTGCTGTGAAAGACTTTATGCTGTGAAAGACTTTATACTGTGAAGTGCATCATAGTAGAAGATAAATGACTGTCTGACTGAAAGACAGCAAGGCAACATGTTGTTTTGTTTTATTTTATTATTCCTCCTGTGCAGATCCTCAGTGAGCTCAAACAACATGTTTGATAATCTGAATCCAGAAGTCTGAGGTCACAGCTAGAGCTGCGGTGAGAGAGCAGTTTACTATTAGACACTAAATAGAACAGTTTATATCAACTATTTTGAAAGTTCATGCTCAGTTAGTGTTATTTTAGAACTCAACAAAGAACAAAGTGATTGTTAATGTAATCAGTAACTCCTGTGCTTTCACTGCAGGTCCTCCTGTGTGCTGTGAGAACGGTTCCTGCAGAGCCAGAGCATGGAGACGTGTCCCAGCTGTCTCTGAGAACACTGACGAGGACTCTGCTCCATTTCAGTGAGCCGTCACAGAGAGCCAGCAGGCTCAATACCTGCAGCTGACACACACATGAACGTTACTGTCACTGATGGTGTTAAAGACGCCTCACTGTGTTTCTGCTGGATTGTTGTTTAATGTTGTCACATGTCAAAGTGTTTGTTTCTCTGTCGGTTGATCGCTCAACACTGTTGATGTAAACAGGTTTTAAAACATTCAGAGAAGTTTTTTTTACTTTAACTTTACTTGTTAAAACAAAGCAGGAGATACATTCAACATGTTGGAGTCAGAAACATGTCGACTATAACACAGAGACTCTCTGACGGCTCTGTGTGCCGTCTGCAGTCAGGAGGCTCGTTAACACTTCATTAGTTTCACCTGTTGGTTTAATTCAGAGTCGACACTCTCACCTTATTAATCTTCTTTCTGCTCTCTGTCTGTTAGATTTCACCTTGTTCTGTACATTTGTTGTTTCTGATGTTGCAGAACAAACTTTGTGTTTTCGAGCTCAGTCTGAACTTCTCTTTTCTTTTCACTCACTGATTGCTCCAGAAAGCTGTGAACATCTGTAATTCCTCCAGCAAAATAAAAGTTGCTTACGTGACAGTCTGCCTTCATCTGCTGAGTGAAATGAGAGATGTGCTTCAGTGTTTAAACTCTGTTTGTTCCTGTAATCCAAGAGAACAAACCAAGAGTTTCAAACAGAAGACGATCCTTTGGGTGGAGAAAAACCCTGCAGCTGATCTGCAGTCAGCCACTGTGTTTTCTGTCTTACTGTACACACACTGCACATCACACACACTCACAACAAGAGAAAAGTTTAATGTTGCCACTGGCTCTGAACAAACACATGTATCTCTCTCCAAAGTCCATCCTGCTCCAGTGTTCCAGCCTGAGGGTTTGTGTATAAAATGTGAGCATCCAGTATCTGCTGCAGTCTGACAACACGAAGCCTCACCTGTCAGCTACGACACGAGGCAACACTCTGCTGGTAACAAGGCTAACAGGTATCTGCTGCTGCGAGAGGAACTGAGAGCTAACAAGCTATTCTAAACAACAACAGATGAACAACAAGGTCATCACGCTCTACACAGGCTTTCTGCACTTTCTCACTTTAGTTTCTTTTTCTGCATCTCCCACAATAAATAACAGCAATTACGATGAAGCGGAGCTGTTTTCTTCCTCTCAGGATTCTCTTTGGGTGTTTGTGTGGATAAAACAGGGAAAGTAAAGTCTGTAAAGGAAGCCTGTGTCCGACCATCATCATGTGAGGATACAGAGCAGCCCTCTGGATACACTCCTCTCCTCTTTATGAAAACAGAATAACAAAGCCTCTGAGATATGGACGGTGCTGCAGAAAGTAGAGGCTCTTTGTTAAATCTCTCTCTCTCTTTCCTCTGAAGGAGGTCGTTGGCAGCACTTACCTGTAAGAACAGAGAGAAACCAGACAGCAGAGGTTCATTTTATATGTGGATGATTCAAATACTTCAGCCGTCATATAATCCTCACAGAATCTGAAACATCTCACTGTTTCTTCACCACATTAACATGCAGATGAAGTCCTCACCTCCTGCGCTTCAACACTCAGATGAAATCATTTCATTCGACCCTGAAAACTTTCCAATCCACTTTAAAATGTTCATGTGAGCCGCAGAGCAGAGAGGACGACCTCGACAGCAGCTGCAGCCAAAACACTTATTAGTGAGTATTAGTGAGACTTTAATGCTGAAGGCTCTCAAAGAAAAGAAACTCGCCCCCGACAATATCTGATCACCTTGTAGTCTGACAGCCCTGGAGGACGTTTTAATCGCACTGACCTTCATTTAACACAAAGAAAGAACAAAAACGTCTCTGAGAAGAAGATCTGATCAGGTCTGGAAGACAGCATTTATTTTCAACCGTGTTTCTAAAATGACCGCCGGAGAGAGAAGATGGCTGACTCTCGGTGATGTGAGCTGTGTGAGGCTGCTGGTTGAGTCATTACAGACAATGTTTCAGCTCAGTGCACAGAGAAAATGACAGACGCTGTGTTCAGTTCACGGCTCACACCCCAAATATCCTTTGTTTCCTGTTTGAGGCAGAGGACACAGTCAGACACACACTGAGCCATTAGACTGAAGGAGGCATGTTCATCAGAAAAGTGTTAGAGCCACACTGAACCTTCCTCTGCTGTGTGTGCAGGTTATTACAGAGATGTAGCCGTCAGACCTGAAGGAGACTGAAGCACTTCAAGATGAAGTCTGTCTGAGCCGGACCACAACAACCAATGAGAGAGCAGCTGATGGTGCTCATCCAGACTCGTTTAACCTTCTGCTCTGTTGGACTGGAGGGTTTACAGATGTGGAGCTGGAGACAACTCAATACAGACACATCAGCTGGAAACTCACACACACTTCAAGATACACACACAACCCAAAGCAGGAGGCTTCACACAACAACTACCAATTTAAATTCCAAACCTGTCCTTTCCCCATGATGACACGACCAGCCAGATGTTCTCTGTAGAACACGTTATAGTACTTGTTGACTAAATGCATCAGGCTGAGAACAAAAGGCAGCCGGACCTTCAGGCCATCGATATGAGCATAAAAATGTAAAAGTAC
Source organism: Diplodus sargus (assembly GCA_903131615.1). NCBI lineage: Eukaryota > Metazoa > Chordata > Actinopteri > Spariformes > Sparidae > Diplodus > Diplodus sargus. The sequence continues at coordinate 90,953 of CAEMYA010000397.1, read as the reverse complement.
AGTCGATGTGCTGAACTTGTTTAAAGAATATCTTGTCGCCGAGTGAGCTGGCAGTCGTCCAAAGTGAAAGATGAAGAGTGAAGCAGAGGAGGAACGAGACCTTTAACGTGGCCGGAGGAAAGACAAGAACCTGAAGCTGCATCACTCTGCACCGCTTTAATACAACATTTCTATTTAATGTCAGAGTAGACGAGCTAACAGCCGCTCAGTGGATCGATGTACAGCTGACCTGACAGAGGACACACAGCAATAACCAGCAATAACCTCACTGATGAAATGTTCAACGTCTCAACATTAATAATCAAAACAAATCAAAGACTCAACAAGATATTTTTGTCTCTGTGCACATTTTCTCATGACATGGTCCACTGAGCTCAGCTCCTGTCAGGTCCACTCTCACTGACTCTGACTCTACCGGAGGAAGATAAATGACTGCGACAGGAAGAAGAGCGTCATGGCCGTGTGGGACCATTATCCCAGCTGGAAGATTGTATTTCTTCTTCCTGGACTCTGAGCTGCGTCTCCCTCTGGGAGACACTGAGACACTGTCACCCACACAGCTAGAGAGGAGACTCATATCATGTGGCAGAGACAGCAGACTGCACACCTCTCTCCCATCTCCCCTCTTTCAGCTGCTCTCACTTCCCTCAGGGCCTCTTTGTCTTCATCATGTCTTCTCCCCCTGAGAGGACAAACACTCATCTGACCACCATCAGCTCATCTCATTTCCTCTTTTCTCTCCTCCTGTGGCCACTCGTTTCTAACTTTATACTCATTCTTCTCTACTCTTTCTCTCTCTCTCTGTTTATGATACAACTTCCATTATAAAGAAAATGCTTTCAGGTGACAGATCTCAGCTGATCACCTCTGCTGTGATGAAGGTTTTGAAGCACCAGAGTTCAGATCTATGTTCAGGTCTCGGAGCAGATGCCACTGAGGAGATCATCCACTCCTTCTACAGCTGAGCGCTTTCTGTGTGTTCGGCCCTGAGGCAAAAAACCAGAGTGATATCAGGGCTTTCTCTCTCTGTCCCTCGTCCAGCCAGTCTGTCTCCTCTGGGACTGAGTCAGATCCACAGTGTCAGGTTGTCATTTCAGACCTCCATCTCTGCCTGTGTCAGTCTTGAATCTCACCTTTGGGAGAGATTACAGCTCTTTGCTCCCTCACTGTCTCACCCTGTCCTCTCCTGCTGTGACCTCGTCCTCTTTCATGGCTCCAGGCTGTTAATGCAGGCGGTCGGTCAGATGGTCAGGATCTTTCTACCAGACACTTAACTAACCTCTGTCAACCATCAGTGTGTGTGTAGCTGTGTGGGTGTGTGATGGTGTTTCTCTCTCCTGGCCTCCAGCCTGCTGCGTCTCTCTTAACCTGTTTGTGGGTCACATGCTACACACAGTGTCTCGACCTGCTGCACTGAAAAAAGTATAACCTAGCTGAAACTAAAAAAATTGATGTCCAGATATCACATCTAAAATATTTGACTTCATTGAATCTAAATTGATTAACTTCTTATGACCTGATTATTTTAACTTGATGTAAACAATAATACAGCACTTGACTTAATCTAAATTCTTTGCCTTGATCCAAATTATTTTCTTAACATTTTAGTTATTGAACCAACCTAATTTATTCACTTTTAACCAAATTAATTAGATTTTTTTGCGTTGTTAGAACCCGACTCATTTATATTTAGCCAAACTGTTTTTCTCATCAGTTAACTCAACTTGAGAAATAGCATTTACTTTCCATCTGGTAAACTCTATAGTGTGATTACAGTAGTTACACCACTGGAAGTGTGCGGACTACGAATATGGCTGCCGTAACTTGAAAGCCACGCATCATATCCACATGCTTTAGCAGAGTAACAGTATGGGAAGTCTCTCCCAGCAAACACCCCTTTACTCACGGTACCAACTTTTTATCATCTTTGTTAACTTGACACAATTCAACCTCAGAACAAGGATGTGAATTAACCCACAACTGTATTACACATCATCTTATTCACAAACACATTTACGAACCATAATTACACCAACTCCAACAGAATACCCAAGAGTCTTTGCGCCACAGTCCACAAGGGGCGTTACAAGACACTTGGCCAACAGATCACTTTAAATGTATGTATTCATCTTTAACATATGAACCATATGCAACATATTTAACACTAAAACAAATGAAGGCCGACTGCCTAATCTAAAAGAGGGCAGATATTGTCTGGTCAATATGTGAGTAACCCTGGACTAGAACGCTAAAACTTTAATTATCAGCAACTGTTTTGCTACTTAAGTAAACGATATCCGCGATGTCAAATGGTGCGTTTTGGCCAGCATGCTGAAAGAGAGCATAAGGGACTTGACATGTAATCTGACACATAATCTTCACATTCGACTCAATATTACCTGCAGGTCATGAAGAAAAAAAAAAAATTGAGGCAAATCAAAAATATTGTTTTGGGTCCTTTGGACGTATTTAGTTCAGTACAAATTGTTCAGTGTACAATGCGCATGCGTACTTCATTTGACTCAAACTAAAAATATTACCTGCAGGTCATGAAGAAAAAATAATAATTTGAGAGAAATCAAAAAATTTGTTTTGGATCCTTTGGACGTATATTTAGTTCAGTACAAATCAAACTTGGTGTCTCTAAATGCAAAAATAATGAGTTTCACAATCAAATCAATAATTTTATCTTGTTTCAAATGGCAATAATTAGTTTGAGTGAACAACTGCATGTAACACTTTTTACAGTGTGGACAGAGAAGAGAAAATACACTCCGGCCACATAAAACACAGTCAGTCATCAAACACACGTTTGTTCCTTCATGGTGGAGCGACACGATTTAAAGACGTGCATTTTAACAGATGGATGAGAACGTGCTTCTGAATCCGACTTGACGGAGATGAAACGTGGCATTTCAAAGCCACAGGTCCCTACAGAACATGACTACAGCTCGGATAACTGAGCTTTATGACTCTTCAGTTTCCTGTGAAGTGACAGACAGAAGATCTGAGTCCTTTTATTCTTCACTGCTTGTTGCTGAAACGGAAACGTCCTGAAGCTGGAGGCTGCTGGGAACTGTGACTGAATCCTGAACAACACAGTGTTTCTTTCTGTCAGGGTCTGTTTGTATTACACTTGTTTCTCCATCTCCTCCATCTCCTCTCCCTCTGTTGGACCACACCTCTCTCTCCCACAGTCCTCCTCCACCTGCAGTCCCTCTCTGATGGAGCTGGCAGCTCTGATCAGCTCATGTTGTATTTTACTGGAGGCTGATGTCTTTATTGTGGTTTGGGGAGGAGACCAGAGTCTCTGCCTCTCTCTCTCCACAGTGACCTGTGTCTCTGTCAGAGCAGCTGGAGAGTTTTTTTCTCGTCTATATTTTACTTCTCGTTGCTCTTGGTGATTTCAGAAAATCACAAATGGAATATTTTCATTTTTATGACTGGATTCTGTGTTTTATAGATTGAACTGAGCGGCAGTGCTGTGCTGCTCCAGTGTTGGGACATTATTGTTAAAACGCTGCTGGATTGTACTGTTATACAGTCTGGGCCATTGTGTATGAAACAAAAGGCTGTAATTACAAATCCTGAAATGACTGTTCTGGTTAATCAGAAAGAATGAATTGGAGAAAATATCCCCAAGCATGAAAAATGACTGAGACACATGTGTTAAGTTGATTTCAGATGACAGTGAACAGGCAGCTGAGTTTGGCCTGTGGGCCGGTTTATAAACTCTGTTGGTCTGTGTGTGTTTATCTGTCTCTCTGCACATTTTATATTCAACCTCTGTGTGCATCACGTCCACTCCTGAAGTCCCTCCTGACACTGAGGACAAACCCACAACACAGCCAGCAGGACAAGAGCATCACACCAGCAGAGCCTGTCCACCTGCTGGCACATCACCAGCTCATCATGTAGATGTGTGTGTTTGACTGAAGCCTCTTTTAGTACCACAGGAACGTGAGCAGCACTGACAACCTCTCTGACAGGAGAGAGGAAACACTGACAACACAAACACAGGCAGCTTCTTCAGTGCTGCTAGAAGCTTCTGTAAAGGCTCTGAGAGCCTCGACAGTGAACAAGCTGAGACTTTGGTCTGAGCTTGTGATCTGCACAGAATATGTGTAACTTGTCGAAAGAGCTAACAAATGCTTTCTTAACGTCAACTTTAAATATATGACAAGTTAATTCCGTAGAAACTGCTGGCTGACTGCTGTACAGCTTGTTCTGCTGTCTCTATCTGAGATAGCTTCGTCACAAGGATTCCTGCATTCACCTCCAAAAGAAGTCGTCACACTGACTAATTGTTTAATGCACGCTGAGAGAAGCAGGATGCAGCACCTCCACCGGCCTCCTCCTCCCTCTACATCAGTGATGCTGAGCAGCAGCAGAACACCAAGGCCACACTGTCACAGCTGCTGACACAGTTACAACCAGGACTTACAACGTCCTGAAGAAATATTACAGCCTGATGTGGAAAATAACTCCATGGACAGCTGCGCCAACCTGCATCCAACCAATCCACTGTGAAGCTTTTTGTTCCCAGCTGACATCAGCGTCAATCACAGCCAATCACATCATCCCCTCCTTACAGCGAACATCTCAGTCCTTTGACACATCATCAGTCTGATGACAAAGCACACGTAGCGTATATCCGCTGCTATAAACTGTAGATGTACACAGATCATCACTAACACACTTTGTGCTCTTTACAAACACGCTGCTGTCTTCTTGCATTCTGTCTTTGCTTTCTACAGGAGCTCAGGAGGGTCATCAGATGCAGATGCTGTATCTGAGAGGTGGGGGTGGCTCACAGTATATAAGTCCTGCTCCTGAGGGTCCTGTCACCCCAGAAACCAGCAGAGGCAGGTAGAAAAGTAAAGGGCCTGAAATGTAAAATTAATTTGTAGCCTCTTTTAGCTCATTGTTCGATTTAAAGGCCCACAGATGAACTGTGTGGTTCAGTCTCACTGCTCTCATTCACCGCGTGTCCAGCAGCAGCAGGCAGCTGTTTTATAGCCTGTGACTTGGTGCTGAAGACAGCAGATCGTCCAGCTGAGCAGATTAATAACTTTGACACTGTGGTGAGCAGCCTCAGGTAAGAGCACCTGTGGTGCAATACTGGAGTCATTCAGGGCGAGCAGGAAAAAACAACAGCTTCCTGTAAATGACCATAAAATGTCGACAGTAACACAAACTCTGTCTCTGTTTAACTATTCAGAGTCAGACACAAAGCTGCTCTGTTAAAGGGACAATGCAGAAAACTGGTCGTCATCATGTCTTCATCTGTCAGCAGACGCGGCAGCAAAGTGCTTTTATTCTACAGTGCGAGCAGCTCGGCATGGACGGGGTTTCCAAGAGAGAGACATAAACATTTTGTAGCAAACTGACTCATTTGTTTCAGATACATCTGTTATGGTCTTCCGATTTGTTCATGTCAATAACTGTAGAAAGTGACTCAGTGAGTTTAGAGAAAAACACAAACACACACAGCTGGCAGAGAGCAGCCGAGCCGCTCCATCATATTGATTAATACACCACTTCAGCAGAGAAACACTCTGACTCCCACATGTTTCACTCCTGTTCTGAGCATGTTATTCAAATGTTACATCACTGGAAATAAAACACTGATGTCTTGTCAGATGAGAGGCAGAGAGAACTGGATCGTGTTGGTACTGAAGCCGTCACGTTCACATGCTCTGTGAGCGGCATCATTTAAAAGACGTGAGTCAAAGTGTTGACATGGCTCTGCAGGAGAAAGCTCCTCAGCACTGTGCAGGCTGCCGTCTCTGATCTGCTTCCAGGTTTCAGCTTCCACTGTTCAGCCTCATCACAGTCCTGCTGTCCTCTCCACAGAGATGTACAATCAGAGTACAACAACAGCAGCAGCAGAGGCTAAACACTGTTTATCACTGTTTACTGTCACCAGAGGTAAAATCAGTGTCTCCTTTAGATTTCCAGTGCAGAGCTCCAACTGGGATAAAGAATCTGTAGAACTGCAGGGACGAACAAATTACTCCAACATTTTATTTCCTCTGTTTGTTTTTTAATGACAAACAACAACAGTGGAGATAAATGATCAAACAAACCTTTTACAGAAAGAGTCTGTGGTCCAACAGTTTGTTACCGTGGTGATAATGATGCTGTGAATCAGTGATTATCACTCATTCAGCACAGCAGTCACGCCAAATGTCAAGTTGCTGTAACATTTAAAAGAACAGCATGATTTCACTCTTTAGTCATGTTTTTTCATGTTAATAAGAAAAATAAACAAAAATCAAACAGGGTGCAAACGTCAGTTAAGATTTCTTTCATTGTTGTAAAAGTTTATTCAGAAGGACAAACCTCTTGAGATGAACCATCCTGTTTTCCCTGGAGTCAGCAGTTCATCACAGGACTGACAGTCAGAAACAAACAACCACACACTCACATTCACACCTGCAGGGAATTTAGAGTGAACGATTAACTTCACAACTTAACTGTGAAACTAAAACAGAGAGGAAATCATGAACCCAAGGGGAACAAATGCAGAACATGGGGAGCACAAGAGGACCATGAAAAGACACAGGAAGGCAAGATGACAACAGGAGCGACGTGAGGACAAGAACTGAACAGATGAACCAACAAAGAGTGAAGGAACAACGCGGGCTTCAATACAAAGAAAACCAACGAGGGGATGAGGTGCAGGAGGAGAGACACTGGAAACCAGGCAGAGCTGACGAGACTGATGTGAGACAGGTGTGGAGGATCAGTCAGTGTGGGGAGGAGGGAAGCAGCTCAAAACACCCAGTGGCCCTAATAATGCTTCATGGATCAAATATTTGATGTAAATAAACCAACACTTTGTCCAGTAGAATCAAGGTTAATCTTCAGAGAAGCTATAACAATTTTGCTGGACTCACAACACCTATTTTTACATTCCAGCAACATAAAAATAATGTTTCCTCTTCATATCATCTTAAAAATCTGGGTTTACATAAATCAAGACTCTTGCTTGTGGTTCAACCAACAAACAACTTTGATCACTGCTGAACTTCACAATGAGGAAATGTAAGAGTGACACGAGTCGAACAACATTCTTGATTCAAACAAACCTTCAGAAAATAGTTGTGGTATGAAGAGAAGTTCCCAGCAGGCAACAGGGCAACTAGCTGCAGCTAACAAGAAACTTCATGCAGTGAGACAGTGGATGTTTTATTCAGGGGACAATTATTTTGTTCCCGATCAGACAGTCAGGCTTCACCTGCTCATATCCTGAACAACAACAGAAAAGAGTCACACAGTGGAGTGTGACAGCTCAGGAGGTGGCTGCTGTGGAGACAACACTCTGAAACTCATGACCTTTTGATTGACTTTCCCCTGACGATCATTAAAGTTTAGTGTTCTCTGTTTGACCACACGAAGAAGACAGAGCAGGGGGTCAATACATGAAGGAAGACATTTGGTGAATCTCTGAACTCTCTGTGACGTTTAGTTAAAAATAGTCAGGACCCAACAGCAAAACACACAGGAGGCAGGCAGGATAAGGAACAACAAAACAAGCTTTCAATAACAAGACGAAATCCAAAAAAAGAAAATAAACAAGAAGAAATAACTCAAAACACAAAAAACAGCGATGATGTGAGGAAAAACAGGAACCAAAAGCCAGGAACACACCACGAGGAGACACATGAAGACAGAGGAACAACACAGACGAGAAGACAAAGACAGCAGGGAGCTCACAGACTGTAGACACAAGGGCTGACTGACACACTACACACAGGTGAACACACAAAAAGGGCGGGAAGTCACACGAAAGGAGGAAAAGAAAAAGAAAAGAAACACACGATACATGAGGGCAAAACTTCAAAATAAAACAGGGAGTAAGAGAACCACACAGTGAAACATTTCCTGTAGCATTCAGAGTTTCTGCGTCATTTCATCATCCAGCTGACAGAGTGGAACAGTGGGCTTCTCTGCTTCTGGTCACAGCTGAAGCTTCATTTAGCTTCAGTTCACATCAGCTGAGGCTCCCAGAGGCCAGTCAGCGCTGTGTTGTTCTGTCAGGTTTAATGCTGAGTAAAGGTCATCTCTTAACCTTTTATACACACACACACACACACATACACACACACAAACACACAAACACACACACACACACACACACACACACTCTAACAGAGAACACATCAAACTCAATCTCTGAGGTGTGAAGAGGCACCAGTAACCTGACTCCACTCTGTGACTCCTCTGAAGTGTCAGTGTCACTATTCAAACTCTCTGATATCTTATCATCATTTTACTCTCCTCGCTCCCTATCAAACACACTGACCTCATTATTTGTGTTCCATTATGGACGACAGAGGAGGGAAGCCAAGCTCTCACTGAGAATAATCTCCACTGAAGACACGCCTCCCTTCATTATCATACAGGATCTTTATCTTTCGGTGCCTCCCTCTCAGGGATTGTCCCCATTTTAGTACCATGATTCTAACTCCTCCGCTTGTCGCTTCATATAACATCTGATCTCCATCCTCTTCATTTATCCTGCTGCTGGCTGCTGTAGCACCGTGAATCTGCCTTGTGACCTCACAGATCTCCCAGCAGGAGGTTATGATGCAGCATACTGGGCTCTGATCACAGTCACACCAGCAGATCTGCCCTGCTGACAGAAACCAGAGCCAGAAGCTGAACATGATCAATGTGGAGCAAGTTACTTCTAAAAGGTAAATGTATTACATATTACTAGTTACTGTGATTTGAATGTAATAAAGTTCCTGTACAGTATTTCTTCTAAACTGGGAGCACTTGCAGGACTCCAGGGGCTGTGCTGGGGTGACACCTGGACAGATGAAGGTGGAGACACTTCATGTTGTAGGCAGCAACATAAAGAAAACAAACACACCCGACAACACTGGCAGGAAGAATAGAAAGAAGTGCAGCTGGACCAGCACTACACGTGTGTGTTCATGAATGAGTAAGTGAGTTTAACTCTTCGTCTACACCAGGAGTCAGCAACCTTTTTACCCGGTCCATCACACAAGAAAAATCTGTTCAGAGCCACAAAACATATTTGCGTCTTATTATGGAGGGAACACAACCTAATAGTCTAAATTAGCCTATCAAGATTATTAATAGGCTTAAATGAGCATTCCTTAATATTTCCACATGATGTGGCAGCTCTGCAGTGGGCTGCTTGTGATTATAAGGTACTTGAACCTGCATTTCCATTTTAATGATGCCGTGTTCTGGTGCAAAATAACGAGCCTACAGTAAATAGAACTAATAACAATACAGAACTGTTATGCAGGACTTCTTTAGTCCTCCCTGTGTTTGTGACAATGTACAAAATAAAAAGTAGCCTCCTTTGATAATGTATAAAACATACAGCGGCAGCCTGGATTTAAAAACAGTAAAAGTAAAACAACACAGGACAGTTTCAATTCTTATTTGACTAAAGTCCGTTTCAGTGTGAGTTCTTCTTTTATCCTCAGACACATACAGCATTCAACCCTTGAGGCTTGATCATAAAACACAATGATATTATCATATAATTCTGTGTGTGTAGGCTCCACATCTTTACTGCCGCAGAATGTAAGAATCACTGTCGGCCTGAAACAGTTGTTCATCTCCATGTGAAATGTCAAAGCCACAGGGAGTCGATGCAGAGGGACAACAGAGCTGCAGGTCGCTCCTGGTCCAGACAGCTGAGTCTGAGCACTTTCTCATTGACAGCTGCCCATTCAAAATGCATCTGTGCAAATGGTTTTCACATTACCAAGCAGCAAAGCTATCAACACTCGGGCTGCAGGCACAGCTTGATGGTTCATGTCTAAAGCAAACACCACACACAACATACTGACAGCATGTCAGAGCAACATTAAGAGGTGGTCCAGACCTTTCATATGAACCAGTTTATCAGGGCAATAACACACACACACATACAGGATAACAGTCCTTTCTATCCTCCTCTCTCTCTCTGTCAGCTCGGCTCTCCTTCACTGGTTCTCATCATGTGGCTCGCAGCCGGCTCGTATCAGAGGAGCCGCTGATTATAAAGGACGGTCAGACCTGAAGAGATGGAGCCCAGTGGAGCATTTCACACTGCAGTGGCTCCACAAGAGGCTGATGGGCAGCTTTCAATGGAAATGTTGAATCTGTGACATGATTGCTGCTTGATAGCAACAGTTTAACATTTACTGCAGCACAGCCGGAGTCCTCAGAGCTTTCTTTAAAACATGTCTGAGTAAAACAACTAAACAGCTTCAGTGCTCTTTGTTTATTAGTCACACCAGATTTCATCTCAGTTTCAATGAGTGGATGTAACAGATGACAGTGTCGGAGTGTCATCCAGTCATATAATAATAATTCAGATGATTCAGTGTCAGTACTGTTCCCATGATAACACTTTCTACCAAACTGCTCTCTTTATTACAGAGATGATCCAAACTGTGTTTGTCTACAGAAAGTGCAGCGCTAACATACAGAGACAACTGGCAGTCGGGGACCTCCAAGAAGAAAATCATTCACAATGTCCAATAAACCAGAACCCTGAGCAAACACTTCCTGCTCTGAATGTGAATCGCTTTCTGTTACTGTGGCACAATCAGTGTTTACTCAGAGCCAGAACCAAAAGTGACAAACTCAATGTACAAGACCAGCGGAAAGGTAACAGGGAAGTTTATCCAGGTGAGTGTTTGTCTTGTAAATAAACAGTATTTCACAATGAAAGTTACACTGATGCTCTTTCATGTATTTATGAAGCGTGACAAATATCACTGTGTTAGATAAGAACAAACTGTGTTTTAGTGTTGGTTGTTTCATTGTCCTGTTACAAACTGTGAGGCGACAGCATGAATATCTAACATGAGGCGTGTTGCTGATGTACCTGCTGATCTGCCTCATGATGGTGATGTTCTCATGGTGGAAGAAATGCTTCAACACAGCAGACTGTAAATCTCTGCTCACAGCACATTTAACAACAGATGTCTGATGGCCTGAGCTCATAAGAGATGGAGAGTCAACACTTATTGTTTACTGACTGAATGCTGCACTTAACTGTTTATCCTGTTTGTTTCTTTATACAACTGTAGTTTAACTGCACTGTTCATCCCAACAAGGACTTTATTATGGTGAGCCGAAACAAGAGTGTGACGTCCAAACAGTCCCAAGAAAAGTCCATCTCTTCTGCACCTACTAACTGTCAACCATTCTATTCTCCAAATGATGTTTAGTCAAAGCAAAATCTGATTATTTAAATGTCCTCATAAATATTCATTGGTGAGGTGTGAGGGAGGCCTGTGGAGTTCTACTCCTTCCTCCCTGCCTGTGAAAATTATACAAAACAACACCTGAATAACAAATATTTGCAGAAAATGAAGGTGACAGTGAATCTCGTGGGAGAAAAACCATCAACATCCAGACAGGACGAGGCACATCTGAAGCTCCGTGTCAGTCCTGGTCTCTGCTGTCAGAGACAGAGGGGTCCTGCAGGCATGTTACAGGTTTGCTTTTCCTCATACATTCTTACCTGCTGATGACTAATGTGAAAACATCCCAAACAACAAGTACAGCTCCACAGAATCATGTTAGTTAAGAGAACTGCAGTGAATATTAAACTGTGAAACATCACACATAGATCATCTTCTGTTCTTTGACTATTTACCAAATATGTTGATGTTTCCCTGAGAAATGCAGCATGACATCAAGTCTGTATTAAAGTGGAATCAGTGAATCAGGCCGTTTGGCAGCGCTACATCCCTGAAGGCTCAGAGAGGGAAATGATGCGCTGACTGAGAGGACGACTCTTGTGAACATAAACAAAACCTGCTTGATGTCCTGATTCAGAGCAACCTGTTTCAGTAGATACAAATCTGTGTTACTGTCTGTGTGTCTCAGCTGGACACAAGAAACTAAAAGAGAAAACAACATGACCATGTAGCAGAAACCTGCAGGAGGACTGGTTTGTTTTTGTTCAGCTTTTGTTTGAACCTGTTTTATTTGTTTTTCTTTCCTCTTAGATAAAAGTTTGATAAAGCTTAAAATGTCTAAGAATGTACTTCTAATTTAGCTCCAATCACAAGAAGATGATCCTGATAATATAAATAAATTAGTGTGTTTCTGGAATCAGTAGCAATGTAAAAAAAACACAGTTTCACACATTTAGCCTAAAATAAAAAAATAATAAAACAAGTTAATTTAGAAAAATGATAACAGTGTCTATATTTGTACCAAAATCACAATGTACGATCAACTAAATGTGCTCACTGAAGTTACACTTGAAGTCCTGTCAGCGAGAGCTCCTCAGTGTACTGAGCAGCACAGTCTTATATTCAGAAACAAAGTCATCAGTGAGGCTGAACAAATCTAAACTGCTTCAACAAAGTTTTGGAAACAGCAAACTTCAGACCTCAATCAGAGGCGACGCCACGAGAAGATCAGTGTTTGTCTCAGAGCTGTCCGTCATCCTTCAGGCAGGAAGCCAGAGGGCTCTCAGAGCAGGTAGACAGAATGGAGGACAGTGATCACAGCACAGTAAAGGCTCATCTGTAAGACCTCTGCACAGCACTGAATAAAACATACTGTATCACCGTTTGTCTCTCTCTCTCTCTCTCTCTCTCTCTGTCTTTCTCTCTCTCTGAGTAGATGCAGTGAGCGTGTTGAGCGGTGAATGTGAGCGACTTTCGCGAACTAAAAATACTTATATATATATATATTTCGTTTTGATTTCTGTAAACCAGTTTGTTTGTAGTTGTAGTGTAGAGTTTGTTTGTTTTTCGTGTGTGTGTGTTTTGTGCGTTTGTGCAGTCGACCAGCGATTTGCTGGTCGTCATGCAAAACGCCGGCATGGACCTGAGCAGACGAAGCACGGCATCAAGCTGTCCGTGCCCTCGTCGTGCTCGGTGGAGGACTGCAGCCTGGCAGTGGGACAGGCTGTCGGCCACAGCAGAGTTAAATCGGCCGCTCGGATGAACGGAGCTGTGGTCATTTTTCTAAACAGCATTTTAAAAGTGAACGCGGTGGTGGAGAGCGGCGTCACGGTTAATGACAGTTTCGTTTCAGTGATGCCGCTCGCCACACCGGCGAAAAAAGTAACTATTTCAAATGTCCCTCCATTCATCAAGGATGAAACGCTAATGAACCAACTTGCTAAATATGGAAAGATTGTTTCACCAATTAAGAAAGTCCCATCAGGATGCAAGTCTCCTCTATTGAAACACGTAGTGTCTCATAGAAGAAACGTCCTGATGATCCTGAACAACAGGACTGAAGAGCTTAGCTTAGCTTTTAAGATCAGATTGGATGATTTTGATTATGTTATCTTTGTTTCCTCTGATAGCAGCAAGTGTTTTGGGTGTGGTAGGGAGGGACATCTGATCCGTGCATGTCCAGAAAAAAGCCTCAACAGGACAGGTGAGGGGCAAAAGGAGAAACAGGTGGATGTGGAAACACAAGAAGGGACAGGTGAGGATATAGGAAACGACCAGGTGAGTGTGGGAGGACAGGAGGAGACAGGTGAAAACATAGAGGACAGTCAGGTGAGTGTGAGAGGACAGGAGGAGACAGGTGAAAACGTGGAGGACAGTCAGGTGAGTGTGAGAGGACAGGAGGAGACAGGTGAAAACGTGGAGGACAGTCAGGTGAGTGTGAGAGGACAGGAGGAGACAGGTGAAAACGTGGAGGACAGTCAGGTGAGTGGGAAAGGACAGGAGGAGACAGGTAAAGGAAAAAAAGCTGCAAAACAAAAAGGAAATTGTGCAGGTAATACAGCGGTGGAGGAAGAAGTGTTGGAACAAGTGTTGGAAGGGAGTGATTTTGAAATGGGAGACGAGGACAAACTTTTAAAAGTGCCTCATCTAAAAAGAAAGTCACAGAACAGCAGAAGTGATTCTCAGGCAAAGAGAGGGACAGGAAGTGAGGAGAAGGAAGCAGAAGAACAGGGAGGCTCAGAGTCTGAATCCTGCATGGAGGAAGACTCTGCAGAGGACGGTGTTGAGGAAACAGCAGTCTCCAAAAAGAGAAGAAATAAAAAGAATTACAGTGTGGGGAAACTCAAAGTATTCTTACAAAAAACCAAGAATATGAAAGGAATGAAAGTGAAGGATTATTTTTCCGATAAAGAAATGTTGGCAAACTCTGCCCAACAACAAATGAGGAGTAAAGAAAGAGGAGGCTTCACTGAGCAGGAAGTGTACAGACTAAAGAAAATAGTACAGAAGATCCGAAAAGAAATTAATGATGAAGATGTTTAAATCAGTGATGATGCTCTGGCTGCTCTCGCTTTCTCTCGTTATGAGTAATTTTAATATTAGCTCGCTAAATATTAACGGGGCGAGGGAAGCATAGAAAAGATCTCTGTTGTATGAGCTCATGAAAGTAAAAGAAATAGACATGATGTTTGTACAGGAAACGCACAGTGACACCAGGAATGAGTCGGACTGGAAGAGGGAGTGGGCGGGGGAGGTGGTGCTCAGCCACAGAAGCAGCACCAGCGGGGGCGTAGCTCTTCTTTTCTCTAGAAGCTTTGCCCCGGCATCCTTTGAGGTGGAGCAGGTGGTGGAGGGCAGACTGATGGTGGTGAGGGCTTTATTTGAACATTTTAAACTGTTTTTTATAAACGTATACGCTCCGACCACAGGACCACACAGAGTCGCTTTTTTACAGGTTTTAGCCTCTGTTTTAAGAAAAGTCAGTGCAGATGAGTTTTTGTTTTTAGGAGGGGATTTTAACTGCACTGAAAATGATTTTTTAGATAGGAATCACAGCGAGCCTCACAAACCATCAAAGAGTGCAATGAAGCTGTTTTTAAAAGAACATGAGCTGACAGATGTGTGGAGGAGGATGAACGGTGAAAAGAGACAGTACACCTGGACTCACTGCAGGGGAAATGTTTTATCCATGGCCAGACTAGACAGGTTTTATTGTTTTAAACACCATTTCAATGTTTTTAAGAAATGCAAAATAATGCCTGTTGGTTTTACTGATCACAGTTTGGTTGTATGTAATGTTTTCATCACTAAGTTTAAACCTTAGAGTGCTTACTGGCATTTTAACACCACTCTTTTATCTGATTCCAATTTTAGAGATGTTTTTAGGTTTTTTTGGGGAGTTTTTAGGAGCAGGAAGCCTGATTTTACATCTTTAAGACAGTGGTGGGACTGTGGGAAAGTTGAAATAAAGCAGCTCTGTCAACAGTACACTCTCAATGTAACACGGGACATCACCAGATCTATGAGGGATCTGGAGACTGGGATTGTGGAGTTACAGAGTTTATTAGAATCCACTGGAAATCGAGATCATATTGAAGATTAAGTCTAAAAGATCTGCTCTTAAAGACCTGCTAGGCACTAAGGCTCAGGGGGCGCTGGTCCGCTCCCGTTTCCAAAGCGCCACGCTGATGGACGCACCATCAAAATTCTTTTTTAACCTGGAAAAGAAAAATGGACAGAACAGACTAATACATGATATCAAATCTGCTAAAGGACAATAACTTAAAAAGCCAGAGGAGATCCGCAGACGGTTTGCAACTTTTTATGCCGACCTCTACAAAAGTGAGTACCAAGAACACCAGGAACTGTTTTATTCTTTCTGTGGAGTTTTACCCAGGGTCCCAGAGAACATCGCCGCGGAGCTGGAGGAACCGCTGACCCTGCAGGATCTTTCCACGGCCCTGCAGAGCCTGAAGGGAGGAAAGGCCCCAGGCATTGACGGGATACCTGTGGAATTTTACAAGGAGTTCTGGAAGGAGTTGGGAACAGATCTTTTAATGGTTTTTAATGAAAGTTTTAAAAACCGGATTTTACCACTAAGCTGCAGGAGGGCAGTGATAACTCTCCTGCCAAAGAAAGGAGATCTGCAGGAGGTAAAGAACTGGCGTCCTGTATCTCTTTTATGTACAGACTACAAAATTGTATCCAAAGCGCTGGCTAACAGACTGAGGGAGGTGATGGACCACGTCATCCACCAGGACCAGACGTACTGCGTGCCTGGTAGGTCTATTCTGGACAATGTGTCCTTAATTCGGGATATTTTGGACATCTCTGGTTCGTTGGGCATTGATACTGGCCTCATTTCGTTAGACCAGGAAAAGGCTTTTGACCGGGTTGAGCACCTTTACCTCTGGAAAACTCTGGAGGCTTTCGGCCTAAACCCAGGTCTTATAGCCATGATCCAGGTTTTTTACCAGGACATTGAGAGTGAACTGAAGATCAATGGAGGACTAAGTGCCCCTTCTAAAGTGTGTCGGGGGGTGAGACAGGGCTGCCCCCTCTCAGGGATGCTGTACTCTCTATCCATTGAACCCATGCTGTGCAAAATAAGAGCAAACATCGAAGGTCTGTTTTTAAATGGTTTTAAAATAAACCTAATTTTATCAGCCTACGCAGACGACATCATTGTGATGATCAAAAGGCAGGATGAAATTAAAAGAATACATGACATTGTCACAGACTTTGGATTTTTATCATCTGCAAAAGTAAACTGGGAGAAGAGTGAAGCACTGGCGGTAGGCAGGTGGAGAGGGGGGCTTTTAAAACTGCCAGGAGTTTTAAACTGGAAAAGGGATGGTTTTAAATATCAAGGAGTGTTTTTAGGAAATTAAAATGTGACGGGGAAAAATTGGGAGGGAGTTTTAGAAAAGTTTCAAGGAAAGTTGAGGAAATGGAGGTGGGTCCTGCCACAACTGTCCTTCAGAGGAAAGACCCTAATCATTAATAATCTGGTGGCCTCACAGCTGTGGCACAGAGTGGCATGTGTCCAGCCACCAGACGCTTTAATCAAAAGAATACAAAGAGAACTGATGGATTTTTTGGGGGGAGGAAATCAGAGTGGCAACTTTTAGATTACAGTTTTTACAGAAGTTTTTAACAGGGTATCTGAATGTGTGGAGAGATGTGGCAGGACTGATTTTATTTATTTTTTTTAAACATGTCTTTATTAAATTTTCCACATTTAGCATATTTAACTCAAAGACAAGCAACAACAATCATACAGCAAAACAATCCCACTTCCCCATTCGAATGGGCAGCATATAACATTCAACACTTACTGATATATCCCCACGGTACATCAAATGATCACAATACTTCACATCACATCATAGACACATTCATATTTACAGCGCTTCTTCAATATCACCATGTTTAACAAAGTCTTAGAATTTTTCCCAAATGTCTTTAAATTCAGAGGTTTTTTTCCTGATAGTATAAGTGAGTCTTTCCAAAGCCAGACTTGATGTTAGATTTCTCAACCAAAAGCAGAGGGTAGGACCATTAATATTTTTCCAGCACAGGGCGGCGGGACTGATTTTAAAAAGAACAGGTGAAATGGGACTCGACAACTCTTTGTTTTTAATGGACACAAGACTTTTTACCACATCAGCGTTGCCCCGTTTTTACTGTGAACTTTTTAAAGCATGGAGTGTTTTTAAAAAGAAAAATAAGGGAACGGCAGTTTCTCTCCACTGGCTCCTGGAGGAGCCAGGCTGGACGTGGAGGACGTGTCGACTCCAGGACTGAGGAGGATCCTGAGGGCTGCAGGGGTCCTGACGCTGAGGCAGGTGGTGGAGGCGGCAGGGAGCGACCTACAGGATGGAAAGGCCATGGCGGAGCGGCTGGGAGTGAAGTCCACCAGGCTCACGCACATGGTGCTGACAAAGTGGAGGAAGGCGTTAACTGCAAAGGAATTACTTTTTTTGAAGGAGTATGGAGAAGGGGTGGAGGAGCCAGACCCGGAGGACCCCTTCCAAGAGATTACTCTGACCGCCAACCTGGAGGGGTCCTCTGGGAAACTATTGGAAAAGGCGTTAAAAACAGACCTGGACCTGCACACAGCCAGTGGGAAATCTTTTTATAAACATTGTGTTGTGTTTTTTAACAAGAAGGGACTGGAGGAGCGGGAGGACACTGTGTGGAGGGGACAGCTGCAGACGACAGGACGAAATGAACCATGCTGGAGGAGTTTTTATAAAGCTCCCTCAAAGAAAAGAACTGGAGACCTACAGTGGAGAATACTACACGGGGCAGTTGCTGTGAATAGTTTTGTTTCTGTTTTTAATCCCACTGTAAGAATTAAATGTCCTTTTTGTACGTCACCCGAGTCCATTTTCCACTGTTTTTTAGAGTGTGACTGGCTTTTAGAGCTTTTTAACGTTTTAAAAGAATGTTTAAATTGTTTTAGAGAAGAGTGGTCTTTTAATGTTTTTATTTTTGGTGTAAAATATCATAAAGTGAACGCAGAGAAGTGGCAACTTTTAAACTTTTTAATAGGGGAAGCAAAGATGGCAATCTACATAACAAGAAGGAATAAAATGAGAGGAAAAGAAAGTGTTTTAAGAAGAATGTTTGTTGCATTAGTTACAGCGAGAGTTTTTATTGATTTTAATTTTCACAAACTGATGAAGAGTCTGAATGTGTTTACCAAGCTGTGGTGTTTTAATGATGTCGTCTGCTCGCTGGAGGAGGAAGAGTTGGTGTTTCACTCTATTTTTAATATGTAAGGTTTTTGTTGTTTTGTTTTTTTGTTTTTTTTCTGTTTGTTTTTTCCTTTTCTTTCTTTGAAAAAGTTTTTTCTATGATGTTTTAACTATAAACTGAAGACAGTACTTGAAATAAAGCTGTTTTAAAAATCAAAAAAATCTCTCTCTCTCTCTGTCTCTCTCTCTCCCTCGTCCAGCCAGTCTGTCTCCTCTGGGACTGAGTCAGGTCCACAGTACCAGGTTGTCATGTTAAACCTC
>CAEMYA010000397.1:56648-71311 GCA_903131615.1 Diplodus sargus | reverse complement strand
CGTCAGAAATGGCCGATGAGCCTCTAAAGCTCAGGTGCAGGTTTGATCCTCTCAGTGATTTACTCACAGACACACTGTGACATTTAGAGAAGACGGCTGAGAGATGGAGCAGTCTGCCAAACAGTCAAAAACTGAACATAATACGTTTAAACATTTAATGTTTCTTGTTCAACTGTTGTATCAGATCGCATCATAATTTTTTGTCATCATTGACCCACACCTGTAGATGAGATGTTTAAGTGCAGTGTGACAGAAAGAGACGATATGATCTTTTAACTGTGCCACATATCATATTTATGTCTCGACTAATACCATAATTAATGTGAGGTGAGATTCTTCTGTTTAACAAAGAGACATAAATAATCAGCTGAGCAGACAAAACAGACCTCTGAACAACACAAATCTTCCATAAGGAGGTCGTGGTCTGAAGTCACCTGTTGATGGTGAGCTGGTCAGATGTTGCTCTGCTTATTTGATGACACCATGTGGAGGGAGGGAGTGACAGGATGTGAGGCACCATCAAAATAAGATTCTTGGAGTTGAGTGAAACATGAAGTGAAATCGTTCTGCAGTAAAGAGACAAAGAAGATGAAAACACAACATCTGAACACCAGCATCTCGGACAGCTCCTCACATGAGAGGGGAACAGAAGCACACAGATGTGAGGCCGGAGCCACACACTGTTCAGATGTGGACAGTTCACTGATAAACAGTGGTGGGCAAGTTACTTCCAAAATGTAATATATTTCATATTACTAGTTTCTTGCTTTTGAAAGTAATATGTTTCTTTACAATATTACATTATATGTATAGTTAAGTTAGTTACTGATTACTTTTTAGTTACTTTCACCAAAATAAACATTTAAGACAAGGCATTACAAAGTGAAGGCTTGCAATATTTTGTCATGGCGAATAGTCGTCAATTAACTGTAGTTCCTCATAAATATAGTGTGTGTGTGCGTGTGTGTGTGTGTGTGTGGGGGGGGGGGTCTAATGAGGTCTATATTGCAGAATTACAATAATGTAAAAAAAAAAAAATGTAATGACATAGAATAATTAAACAACCAAAACCTTAATCATTGAATCACCTCTGGTCTGGAGAAATCCAGCTTTCATTGTTTAAATTTGCTCGCGCCGTCAACTTCCACCCGTTTGCTAGCAAGAGGTCGTTTTGCCGCTAGCTTAAGGTTGCTGTGCACTCTCTCCAGGTGTTTCTTGAGGTCACTTGTACTATTTTTAGCCGTAGACAGTTCCCTCGGCCTCCCACCAGCGCATAAAGTACACCTTACTGTGAGGTTCTTATCCATTTCTGTGACAAATTCAAAATAATGCGAGTATAACCACAAAACGTTGAATTATCAGGTGTTGTTGTCATATTGCCATCTGCAAACCAAATCGCCTTCTTCTTCGACTTCTTCTTTGACTTCTTCTTCTGTTGATTTAAAACCGCCTTCTTCTCTGCTTTATTTTACGGCTGTTGCGCGCCTGGGTTGTTTTTTCGAAACCTCCAGCTGTGCGACAGCTCAGATTGTAACGCGTTACCGGACTAAGTAACTGTAATAACATTACCAAAATATAGTTAGTAACGCGTTACATTACTCCGTTACTGCCTAAATGTAATATATTATGGTAACACGTTACTTTTGTAACGCGTTCCCCCCAACACTGCTGATGAACACCTGTCCTGCAGGTTCATGACGTGTTGATGACTGAACGATTAATCGAGTAATTGATCATGTATGGGTGCTGAAACAGTGCAGAGCTAAAGGCTGGAGGACAGGGGACACAAACAAACAGAGCAAATGTCATCCTCATTCAACTGAAACTCAGCTAATGTGTGGTGTGTTTCTTTAGTGAATTACCATATAAATAACTTCCACTGATTATCAGACTCTGTTTAAAGAGCCCGAGGAGTTCAGAACAGGAGACTCCCGTCAATGAATGTTTACTGAGATCAGACATCGGGACTATGAGACACCAGGAAGCAGCCAAGACACAAAACTATGAGATCAGTGCAACAATGTTCACTGAGACGCAACAATGGTGCAGCAGGTGATGAAACTACAGACAAGCAGTGTAACGCCACACTGTGAAACATGAGCAGCCTCTCAGGTCACACAGCCACTGAAGGAATCCAACAGCATGTTCCCTTCTTGTGTGTGTGGGTGCCCACCCACAGCCCAAAGACATGTGGGTCAGCTGCAGCCAGACGTTATCTGGGAGGACATCTTTGTGAGTTTATTAAAGGTCGTGTGTCTTATGAATGGTGACACATCATCAGGAGGGCATCAAAGGTAGCAGCATGTTACTGAGCAACTGCTGCATTTCACCCACATGTGACGTGTCAGTGATGAATCTGCTCCTCTGACTTGAGCCCTGGCTGAGCACAAAGGTAATATGCTGATGTGATGGTAATGTGGTGTGTGGTAATATCTTGAATGTTGCACAGAGAGAGTCAGCTTTGAACTAAATGTCTAATACGCTGCTGAGAGCCAAAAACTGACTGCTGGTGACAGATGTGCCACTTTCAGAGTGTCTGACAGCAGGAACAGAAGAGCAGGACAGAAGAGAAATATTTGAGCAGCTCGTATCCTGCCTGAACGTTACACAAGGTCAGTGTGGAACAGCCACACACAGACACACACACACACACACACAGACAGACACACAGTATCTCATTTCTGTTGTACTAAACTGTGGCGACTCTGATGTGTGATGTGTTTCTTTGCTGAATTACCATATAAATAACTGCCACTGCTTATCAAGGTTCATTTTAAAAAGCCTGTGGTGAGAACGAGAGAGAGAGAGAGAGAGAGAGAGTACGTGGCTCCTGTTAGAGGGAGGCATTCAAATCTATTCCCCTCCATCACATTAGACAGTCTCTCTCTCTCTCTTTATCTGTCTCTGTGTCTCTGTCCTTCTCTCTCACAGGTTCCTCTCCACTCTAAAGGCAACAAATCAGTCCAGCAGTTTGTCGCCTCAGTAAATCATTAACACACCGACAGACTGGAAAACCTTAACGAGCCTGTGAGTACGAGACAGAGGACGGAAAAAGGAAGGAGGGGACACAGAAGGACGACAAACAGGAACAAAGTGGACCAAAGTGTCCTCGCTTCATCTGATTGGTCAGTCGAGTCATGGATGTGTTCCTCTGAGCTGATCTGCTCCATCACAGTGTTTCTTTATTTCACAACACTTCCTCACACACTTTGATTACTGCTGACTGACCAAATCCATCCTCAGTGTTCCTCTCTGGCTGTCCTCATCTGCTGTAACAGAGTTTGTCGCTGAACTTTTTTCATTGACTGACAAAATGAATGATGGTGAACGTAAAGTGATCGTCTTAAACTACTGAATTACCTCCGTAAAACTTAATGTTATCGTATAAAAGTTAGTGGACTTTTAATGAGGCGCAGAGACTTAAGTATAAAATCAAAATGTGCTGCAAGAGCACATTTCAGTTTCTCCAATAGATAAGAAATAAATGATTCATGCAGTCGGAGCTGATTGGTCTCTGCTGTCTTTGTGTTCTGCTCAGCTCTCAAGTCTCACAGGTTAGAATCACAACAGGCTGGACTTTTCACAAACACACACTGAGCTGAAGGAAACGTCTCGCTGGATCGTTTGCATTCTTACTGCAGCAGAAACGACACTGACGCCGACGTGTACAAGTACTTTACTAACAATGTGATAACAGGCAGCGGAGCATCATCTCACATGAGACTGGATGCTTCAGGTGTTTGTCATGAGGAGATGTGGGCCTACAGTGGAGGTCCTGCTGCTGTCTGTCTCCACTGCTCTGTGAGATGTAGCTGCTCCAGTCACACTCGTTCCTCTCTCTTCACAGGTTTACAGCTACACAGCAGCTGCCACAGTGTCTCACTGGTTCTTATCAGCCTCAGCCCTGCAGCAGGAGTCACAGCACATCGCTCTGATCTGATGACGCTCGTCCACAGAAACTCAGGAAATGTGTGGATTGTTCCTCAGTGCAGAGACTGATGTTTGACACATGTTGAAGCGGAGACAGATGATTTGTTTGGCTTCTTTTCTCTAAATAAACTTAATGAACGATGTTTAGCATGCATGATGACAGATGGAATCACCTGGTGGGAGAATGCTGCGATATTCTACAAATAATGGAGCACTTTAATTCATCTATGATACACGAAACATGCTGTTTGATAAGAGAGTGAGTTTGTTGGCTTGCTTCAAATAAAACAGAGTTGAGCCGAGAAGGGAGGATGAAGAGAGGATGAAGAGAGGATAAAGAGAGGAGGAGAAGTTCCCATCATGGCAGCAGATGATGTGACTCACCTGAAGCACAATAAGTCTCGTCTGTCTCAGTGATCCTTTCACATGACTGTGTTCTACAGTGTACAAACATTATCGAAGAGACAACTTTCACACTTTATAAGTCATTAACTGATCAGGGTGGCCATGTTTAATACAGTCAGCAGAGTTACATGTGGACGTTTGCTTTGACCAGACAGCTTCATGTGGTCGCTACCAAAGTGTAAAACTGTGCAGACAGACTGCAGAGTTTGAAGTGTTCCAGTAAACAGAGGTTATATTTACTGAACCTTTAGATAAAAAGGAGACAGAGGTTCACTGGTGTCAGTGTGGTTCATCAGAGAGGAGCTGATGGAAGATGTCCCAGCATCCACCTGCAGGGGGTTCAACATGTTGTGCTCATCACTCCCCAACATCTCCATGGAAACACATCTGTGGGGAGAGATGAGGTCGGAGCCAAACTCCAAACATGATTTGCTGCTGAAACATTTAAAAAGCCAGTTTGTCAGCTGATTGAAATTCCTGTTGTGTTGATGATTTTCAGCTGCAGGTTTGGTTTCTTTCTCAGGACATTTTCTCTGCTGCTTCCCTCCGGACAGGCAGGACAATATGGAGGCACAGCACCGCTCCTTAATTACACAGCTACAGGGAATTTTTATTAGTGTTCAGAACCCTCACAAGCAAAATAAAACAGATGTTACAGATGTTTGTCCCTTCCAGACCACACGGCTGACGTAGGCTTTGATTCCCCTCCTCTCTCTCCAGCTTGGCTGCACCTCTCTGGAGAGCTTGGTGCTTAAACACCTGCCTGCTTCCCCTGAAATGTAATCCAATCTGTAACTGTGAAGCAGCCGCCTGCACAGTAGTTTAGGAGAATTCTCCGGATTTAAACCACTTAGAGAGCTTGTTCTCAGCTCAGTCTGCTCTGTGGGTCAAACAGGAGAACAGTCTGTGGTGGACAGTTCTATTAAATTATGTAAAGTTATATCAACTCAGAACTGAAAACAGATGAAGCCTTTGTGTCAACAGGACTTAAATCTTTCAGTCAGGGAGAGTCTCAGGATAAAATTGGTCTTTTTGCAGCGTGGAGCTCTGATCCCACAGGAATCAGGCTTATCTCAGCTCCTGACATCTGTAATTCCTTCTTCCTACTTCCCTTTCTCTGCTGCACCTTCCTTCTGTGTGCGAGGAGCAACGCAGAACGCAGCACCATCTATCATTTCTAAAGACTTTACCAAGAGTCAGGAAACAACAGCCGTTAATACAACAGCTCCATATCACACTGACATTAACAAGCAGGCTCAAATACAATCTTTAAATCTCAACATAGACATTTTAGACAAACTCTGATCAGCAGAAGAAGTTTGTTCCAGAGACAATATGATGCTTTGATTTATTCCTGTTTTTATTCTGTGTGCAAACAATTCAAAGTCAAAGTTTTAACATCAGATAGAAAACTGACTGTTTAACACAGAAACACATCCAGAACCGACCAGGACACATTCAGCTCTGTGTGACCACGCACATCTGATCATTACTGCTGAAGAGGAAGCAGCCTGTTCCCATGCAGACACCGTCTCATGACACTGCATGAAAAGTGGGATTTCCGTCAGTATGCAGCACTGTAGATTGCCGTGGAATTTCAGGTTTGTGACAATTCACAGCAATTTACAGGCAACACCGAAAACTGACGTAAACTGAAGTGGGCCTTGCTTGGCAGTTGTCCCCTCATGACCCCCCTCCCCCTGATATTAAAATTCATTTTCAAAGAAACTTGTAATACAAAAAATGTTACTTTTCATGGGTACTTTCATTGTGTAAAATTTCATTTTGTTAGGAGCAAAGGAAAAAACTAGTCCCATTGGGGTGTATTCTTGCCTGGCCTTATTATCACACATGTCGGATTGATGAGAATTTAATATATTTCCTCAACTAGGATTTCTTAGGACTTTTAGTATGTTGTTCTGGACACCTCATAGAAAAGATCTAAGCTGCAAAAAATTCTATTACAATTAGTCTGTCGTAAAACGCTACTTTGCCTGGACTTTCATGGCGTCGAGCAGCTAACAGTGAACTGTGCGTGTCCGTCAGTGTCGTGTTTTATTACTAACGGACCGTGAACTGTTGTCGGGGGACGTGTTGTGAGTTGGACTCTCCATCGCAGTCGAAGTGTTGGTGTTTTATTGGACACGAAGCAAGTTCGGCTAAACTAGCTAGCCGGAGCTAAGCTTGCTAACCGGAGCTAAGCTAGGCTAGCAGGAGCGGCCCGGCCACCGTCGAGAGGAGGCCTGCGCTGACGGGAGGAGCTTTGCCGGGCCGCCACGGAGAGTGTAGCCGGCGGATGTTGCTTCGCTGCCGCAGAGGGACACGGAGGTTTATCGCTGCGAGCATTTTGTTTTCACAGACTAACCTCGCATCACAAAGAGGCCGTGACCTCCTATTAGCTCGGAGCTCTGTGTGCAAGTCCAGATTTACATGATGCCGATAATGACGCCATCGTGTGTAAGTAACGTTTACTGTTTTCTCCTTAATGCTTTAATTTTACTGTGACTTACGTTTTCTTTATTCATACCACTCATTTAATTGTTTTCCAGCTGTCTGTAAGACATTACGCAGGAGCGTCAGGTACAAACAACCAGATCTTCCATCTCAGGCTGAAGCTGTGAGGAGTTCAGCTCGGAGTCGATCGAGAACAAAGAGGGTAAGAGTTGTTAATTAAATCCGTTTTTGGTCAATGTGACTATTATTCGGGCCCATTAATAGATGTGTTGTGTCCTTACGCAGTGCATCGCGCAGTACTGATCATCTTTATTGATTGTTTTTAAAGCTGCTGGAAGCGAGACAGAGTGCTGGCTGAGGATGAGGTGGAGCTTTGGAAGTGCGCCGCCATAGACCTGATGTCTGAGGAGGAAGACGGAGGGGTGTCTGGATGGAGCTGGGAGCTCACCGAGCTCTGTGCCACGCTGCAGTCGAGATTATAGAGGTGATTCCGAAGCACAGAGCGACGCACCACAGACGTCTGCAAAACGGACCGAATTCAGACAGAAGGCCGGCAGTCACGTCCAGCTCTGAGGCGGCAGACAGACACTTCACGGTGCTGCAGGATTTTGGGCTTCTAGTGAGCTTCCTGTTGTTGTGTGGGCAGATTATACTTTGTACGTAGTTGTGGTGTGTTTGTGTTAATAAAGCTCTTTCTTTGAATAAACAACACCTTCCTGGCATTTTCCTTTCCTCAATAAATTCATTCATGTCTTTGATATCATAAATAGAAAGTAAGTAAATAATATATAAATTATAAATAAATAAATATCTATCTATCAATCTATATATATCTATCTATCTATATATCTATATATATATATATATCTCTATATATCTATATCTCTCTCTCTCTCTCTATATATATATATATATATATATATATATATATATATATATATATATGGGGGTGGGGTTTACACTTATAATGACCCAGGGTGACCGATAGTGACAGATCTGCCAACCAATCACAAATGATTTTTCGTGTTTAAAAGTAGTGGTTTCATCCAATACTGAGTGAGGATGTTCAAGCCAGCCCACACATTCTCTGGCCAGGCGTGGTTTCGCTGCTATTCATATGCAAATTAGAGGCGTTCGCACCTCCAGGAGCTCCACTGACGTCATGGTTCGTTTCCGACAATTTGTGGCACAGCGAACGCGGCGTTTGCAGGCTGTAAATTGTCGTTAACTCCCGAAAATTAGGGAGATTTTCGGGCGTTTACAGGGACGAAAATCCCACTTTTCATGCAGTGTGACACAGAGGACACAGAGAAGCTGAGAGCTGTTGTCCACATCACACACACTCACTCACACACACACACTCACACAAACACACACCAGAGTCTAACACTCACCATCATGGTGCTGATTACAAAGCCAGGAGAACCAGAGAAACATGTAGGAGGACGGAACGTCGGTGCTGTTAACATCAAACTCACATCAGTTTCCACCGACACACTGTAAAAAATGTTAAGCTCAATAAGTTATCATAACTTGTTTCGATCATTAACTTGTCATTAATATAATGAATTGTGAAATTTCAACTTAATTTAATGAGTTATTGGTATTCCAACTCAAGGTTTTAAGCCAGTTAAGTGAAATGGAAATTTCAATGTGTCAACATAACTTAACAGTATGAGTTTTCAGTGTTAACCGGATCTCTTAGAAACTGATCATGACTGTGGTGTGACACCAATATTAATGCACTGTAAAAATAGTGCTTGTTGAAATTTCGTCTTGATCTGATAAGGGACTAATAATTTTGATATAATGTTTTTACAACTTGAGCAGGCGCTCCACCTGGTTCCAGCTGCCTATTAACAGAAGAAGAGGTACACTAGCTGAGCAGATTGAGAACGGTGAATCGAGGAATGGCGGATGACTACGGTTTGTTAGCAAGGTCAGGATCAGGTCTGGCGGCAGTACGGTACGTTATTTGGACAAAGGGCAGCCGAAGAACAGGCGGGGAACATAATTGAACAAAGAAGTAAGGTAAGTGGTTGAATTTATCACATTAATCTAACCCTATTCGAGTTTTATAACATTCACCTCTTCAGAAGCACATTCATGGCGCTTGGCGAACGTTTTGTTTGGTACCGATGTAACCTTACGGTTTGTACCGAGTTAGCAGCCTCATGAACTATGTGTCAGTAATTACCGTATTGACCCGAATATAGGACAAGGTTTTTTTCGATGAAAATTATGTGAAAAAGTGGGGTCATCTTATAATCGGGGTCTAACCGTTGACACATGCTGATCGTTGTCTCTGTCGCTACACGACCGCAACAGCAGAGGGCGGCAGTTTATAGTAGAGACATCACTGACACTGTGGCTGGTGTCATCTGTCAATCACAGCGGAGAAGAAGTGACAGGAGATGAAAAATGGAGAGACACTGTGTTTTTACACAAGACCGAGCATAGTGGATCAAAAGTGGGGCAAGTTAACAGACATCTGATCTGAGGCGGAGCTATGATGCTAATTTTAAGATAATGGTGGTCAATGCAGCGGAGGCGCTAAACAACTGTCAGCCAGCCAAGAAATATGGAGTTACGGAGTGTAACGTCCGAAGATGGCAGGTCCAAAAAGACCGTCTGAAAACGTCAACGGTGAGAGAAAAGCTTATCATAGTCCTCTAAGCGGCCGCTTCCAAGGGATTGACAGGAGGGAATGTGAGTTTGTTATTGAGAAACGAATTTTGGTTATCAGAGTCTTTTTCTGAAGATTAGTCTTGAAAAGAGGGGTCGTCTTATAATCAGGGTCGTCCTATATTCGGGTCAATACGGTAGTCATGAACCGTGTCCCTTATGTGTGTGTGTGTGTGCTCATGTGTGGAGTCTGTTTAGTTAGCAATTAGACATAGCTTAAACTTTGTTGTTTGCAACACTGCTTGAGTTAACTTAACGGCTTCCCACGAAGCTCTGTGTCAGTAATTAGTCGTGGCCCGTGTTGTGTTCCTACGCGTGCGACGTCCGTTGAGTTGGCAGTTAGCCGTAGCTTAAGCTGTGTTTGCAACATTACTCCAGCTAATTTAACGGCTTCGCGCGAGACTCTGTGTGTGTCTGTGTCAGCATTAGTCGTGGCACATGCTGTGTTGCTACAGGGCTACTCAAGGAAAAAATGACTTTACTTAACCTTATCTGTTGAACTACTTTTTGTTTTGTTTCTTTTAACATTGTCCGTGTGACATTAGACTGGGAATTCAGCTTGACCTCATCATGCCGACTCGAGACATCAGGTGGAAGTTGACTGGCGCCCTTTTGACTCTGGTCAAGCCAGCCGTGGATCGCGTTTGCTTGGTCAAATCAGCCGCACGTTGTTTTTTAGTTTGCGAATCTACTAACACTTACGGTAATCGTAATGAAACCGCTCTGAAGAGCTGCTACTAGTGACTGTGGGGCAGACTGCAGTCTCGCAGTCAGACCCATGAAAATGATGATACATTTACAGTAATTATTCCCGGTAATAAACTGAAGGTACCACAAAGGGTATGTGTCTGGATTTCAAAGTAAAGGACGAAAGAAAAATTAAGGATATTTCACCCAATCCAAACAAACAGCTTCATTTAATATACAGGGCCTTCAAAGTGCTCTCTGAAACTAGGCCTGGGATAGTGTGTGTCCATGAAACAAAAAATTAAAAACTTTCACGTGGAGCTAAACCAAATACATCATTGGAAAGGTCTCGACCTGGAGAGTAACATATGCCAGTATCAAGATTCATGAAAGCTCCTGCTTTGAAATGCTGACCTTTGAACCTTGATCTTGGTGCAAGTTTGAATGTTTATAATTCGGCAAAAAAAAGGGGCTACAGATATAAGAGAAACTGTTCTAGAGAACTCTTGATCTCAGCTATCATGTGAGTATAGTCACCCATTTAAAATTTACCACCCCCTTAAACTGCTTAATATACTATCAAATCAGTATTTTCAACTTCCAAATAATGAGAAAACACTAATATTGAAAAAAACTGCAATTCCATAGAGGCACGCCATTTGATTTGATACAAATCAGCATCATAGTTGTAGTACTTCCGGTTTCTGAAGTGGGTTGTAGATAGGGTCGTATAATGACATATCTACTGAATATATGAAATAGCTAGTACAGCCGAACTAGTAATTACACTGCATTTAGATGATACATGTTAACAAAAAGTGTATATGTTGTTTTATTTTAGATATTTAAGCCAAAACAGTCGTCAAACGTGGGCGTGTGCAGACAACCCTGGGCGTGGAGCCTTCTACATGCGTACGTGTGTGTGTGTGTGTGTGCGTGTGTGTGTGTGTGTGTGTGAAGGGGGCGAATTCATGAACACATACAGAATCTTGATTAGTTTGAAATAAATTACAGATAACAGTTGATGCACTATTTTATACAGTCTATGGTAACGTTAAAGCATAGCGGAGTCGCGGAACGCGTTCGTCTCCATAGCAACGGTGGCTGCGGCTCATGGGTAATTTAGCCTTCCCTGTCCAAGGAAGTGAAAGAGAAGTGAAAATGCCATTTATATTCTGCATGTAGATTTTGATTATTGGCCATAATGTCCCTAACCCTGAAAATAAGTTGATTCCCAAACATCACTTTGTTGAACATTATCCACATCTTGTTCAAAAGTTTGGACCTCCAACTGAATGTTGGACAGTAAGGTTTGAGGCAAAACATTCTTTCTTTAAAAAAGTTGTGTGGGATGCCAACAACTTTAAAATTTCATCTGCTGTAGTTATAAAATTGCAGTAGGTCATATTGCAATTTTGATCAAATTTCAGTTGTGAAACCCCAAGTCATACACATTCATATAATCACACATACTCATATACACTCTTTTTTTCATATTGACATGATTGATTTAAATGTATAAATTTAATATCATGTTTATGACTGAGGGCATAATTTGAAGCTTTTGTAAGCAAGTTGCTTGTTTTGGCTAACTGCTACCTTCAGCTGCTCTGACACTGTCAAGATTCAGCTCTATATCTGTGAATCCAGACATGAGCGTGATGTTTGTGATGTCTGCTTACCTGATTGGACAGAGGCAGTAGGGGAGAAGGAGAGAACTTCAACTCAGTCCTCCCTTCCTTCCATACTGCCTTCCTCACTCATTTCCTTCCTTCCCTTACTCCCTTCCTTTCTTGACTTCCTTCCTTCTTTCTCCCTTCCTTCCTTGACCTGAGGACAACCGAAGGGTAAATCATGTTATGTCAGACACTTTATTGTGTCCTATTGAGAAATATGTTGATCAGTATTTTCTGTCTGTCTCCTCAGATTGTGGCAGAGTTTAGGAGGATTATCACCTTAGACCTCCTGGAATCTTTCCTCAAAGGACTTGATGGTCTGGTCCCAAGACTGCTGGAGGCTTACATAGCAGCAACAAAGTATGGAAAAAAGTAGTCACTTAAAAATATTTTGGACTGCCTTGTGAGAGAAGTGGAAGAGGTTATGACTAGAAAATTAGGCAGCATTTGTTATGTTTGTCGTAACATTCATCTTACTGCTTGTTTCTTTGTTTTGTAGGACACAAATGAGAGAAGAAGGGCTGCTGCTCTGCTTGGTCTGCCATTGTACATAACAGGCGAAGACCCGTCTAATGTCATCAGGATGTGTGACCATTGTCGTTCACAACATCAAAGACGTGGCGCATGGCTTTGCAATGCTTATGGGCGTCATCTACAGTGTTAGTCTGGAGTATCCTAATGCCATGAAATATTCCTTCGAGTTTCTGCAGAGAGTGGTTATGAGGATCAAACCAGACAAGGCCTCAGCCCGAGTACACCGTTTGAGAAACCGAATCTTGAGATAGAAACTGTAACATCTGTCTGTTTTCATCTTCAGAAGAAGAGAAGGAAGGCAGGCAGAAAGAGAAAAAGAAGAAAGCGAGGAGGAAGGGAGGAGTTCTTGGTAAACATGTATGAATATGACTGGTTTGTATTTTTGCCATCTGCCAAAAGTTATTGTTGAAAAGCATTGTTAATAACCCACCTGATGATTTCAATTGTTCTGTGTTCTCTGGCAGATGTTAAATTGTTATTAATTTTATAACACACTTTAGAAGGAAGGGAGGAAGAAGGAAGGAGGGAAGGGGAGGGATGGAAGAAAAGGGGAAGAAGGGAATAAAGTAAGAAGGAAGGCAGGCAGAAAGAATAAAAGTAGATATTGGTAAACATGTATGAATGACTGGTTTGTATGTTTGCCATCTGCCAAAAGTTATTGTTAAAAAGCATTGTAAATAACCCACCTGATGATTTCAGTTGTTCTGTAATTTCTGTAATTCTGTAATTTTTATCAATTTTATGACACACTTTGGAAGGGGGGGGAGAGGTTCTTGTTTAATATGCATACATCTCTGGCTTTTAGATTTGCCATCTGCAAAATTAATTAAAATTGTAATTAATTAAAATTAAAATAGGTGTTTGAAGTTGAGTTGTGTATTCAGATAAATCTTTTAGGAAACTGGTCAACTTGCCATCTTTATTTAAGATGGGATACAAATTGAAAACATTAGTCTACTTATTTTGCAATAATAAGTTCAGTTGCTGCCTTAAAAACGCGAATTAATTTAACTTGAAAAGGCAATTGGTATGAATATAGTTAGTTAAATTGGAAAATGTGAGTTGAAAGACTGTGTACTTGTATGTTGGTTTGACAAGCCAAAGCACATTTTTTCAAATGGATAATGTAATATAGTTAGTAGTCCCAACTCGGAGCATCAAGTTCAAACAACAAAAATGCATGAGTTAACACTAACTAGCTGGCTAGTATAACTGAATTTTGTGAGTTGAAATAACATATAATTGTAGGTTTCTTTGACAAGAAAAAGTACGTTTTCTCAATGCATTATGTAACGTAGTAAATTATTTCAACTCAGAGTATCAAGTTCAAACAATAAATGATCATTGATTGAGCAACTTGTATAACTTCCTGTCCTGAGTTGAAATAAAGCTTTTCTCAAAGTTGAGTTTACTTGTGTTTTTAAGGCAGCAATTGAACTTAATATTTTAAGTTTAACCAGCCTAATCATTTTTACAGTGCAGAAGAACCAGTAAAACCAGCAGAGCCCTGAGCAGAACCAGTCAAACCAGCAGAGCGCTGAACAGAACCAGTCAAACCAGCAGAGCCCTGAACCCTCTGGCTGAAAACCACATCCAGGAAGAAGAGAACTACAGCCTGGAGGGAACATTTTCAGTCGGGAGGTAGAAAAGAGAGTCTGACAGTGAGGGACCAGGTCTCTAAACCTCACAGGCATCCATCTTTGTGTCTCCATGTGTGTGATCACTTCAGGAGAGTCAACCAGTGTGAAAGTGATGGAAATGTGAAGCTGAAGGATGGAGAGAGAAACTCAGAACTGGACAGATCTGATTTGTTCACATCAGTAAGGGAGGAGAGTGTGTGTGTGTGTGTGTGTGTGTTTCAGTTTTGTTTCCAGTGTCTCCGTATTGTCCTCGTGTTCCTTGTCCTGGTGCTTTTGGATTCCTGCTTGGACTTTGTATTTTGGGATTTTGTATTTATTGGAATTTGGATTACAGCTTTAGTTTAGTAAACTTTTTGTTTCACCTGCCTCTGTGTGTCTTTCTTATGGGTCCCATTTGTGTAACCATGACAACGTGTGAAACCTCAGGACACACACACTGTACTGACACGCAGCAGGAAGTTACAATGAGACACTTTGTTCTCACAGACAACACGTGCTGTAAACACAGGAAACAGTCACAACGTGTTCACAGCTGACCTGACTGTATGAGAGAGCAGGATGCTGGTGAGCAGCGTCTCATACAGCTCCACACAGCTCTGTTGATCTCTGGCCTCACTCAGAGAGCTCAATGAGATCCAACTGTAAACAGACT
>CAEMYA010000396.1:6186-17661 GCA_903131615.1 Diplodus sargus | reverse complement strand
TTCCCGACCTCTGCCACAAAACCAAGTGACAGAGACTCCCAGACTGTTTCCCTCCAGAACCTCAGAAGTGTCACTGAACCTGTTTGTGATAGAAACAGTTTCATGGTTTCATGTGTTGACATGTTCATGTTACTATAGTTTGGTGCTGGATTGATATCTGATGTATATTACAGCAGCAACAGTTACTGTGAGGAGAACTTCATGTCATGTTTGATGCCATTAAAAGCAGAAACAATGACAGAAAATGTCTCTTAGTCTGAAATCTGCTGTGGTGAACATGATGTGTCCAGATGTGACCAGAGGAACATCTGACTATGAAGCCAGGAATCTGTCTTTCTTTCTGTCTGTCTGTGGTTCACGTCTCCAGACATGTTAGCTAACGTTAGCTAGCTAGCTAAAAGTTCAAATGGAGGACTTGCGTGACTAACGGCTGTTAGCTAACGTTGGCCGCCTTAAGTCAGCTAGCTATCGTTAGCGACCGTTAGCTGGCGCGCTACAGAATGCTAACGTTAGCTAGCCAGCTAAAAGTTCGAATGAGGGAGGACTCGCGTGACAAACAGCTGTTAGCTAACGTTAGCGACCTTTAACGTGCTAGCTAACGGTCGCTAACGTTAGCTATCTTATCCGCCCTTAGCCAGCTAGCTATCATTAGCGACCCTTAGCTAGCGCGCTAAAGGCCGCTAACGTAGCTGGCTAGCTAACATGAGTCACATGAGTCCTTCTTCATTTTAACTTTTAGCTAGCGAGCTAACATTAGCGTTAGCTAATGAAGCAGATCATTGTGTTACACTTTGAGACACCAAAAATGAGCGCAGGTGTATTTTGTTTATTTTTCTTTACATGTTATGTGTTTACAACTTGTGTGGAGTCCTGTTGTGGTAAATTCGGTGGGCCATATTTTCCAGAAATTCCATCACTCTTTGCAGCTGTGAAGACCCTCATGAGGTCACAGAGAGCTCAGGCTATGAAGGTGAAAGTGAATATGAGGCCAGTGTTGCTCTACAATCACCACCTCCTTAACCCACATCTCCCAAACCAACATCAGTCAGTACATTTTTGTAATGATCCATTAAAAACATAAAACATTCTGTCACTGGTGATTTTCTTTGTTTTTATTCCTTCTTACAATTAATTAGGTGCAACTAGGGAATGAGACTCCACCGGAGTGTCTGCTCATTGTTGGGAGACTGCAAAAGCTCAACCCACAGTGAAAGGAAAGGCCCGCAGCCTTCTGCTGGGCCTGTTCAGCACTGATGTCCTACTGAAGTCCAACCTGACGGGACGGGTCAACAAGGTCAGTCCATCTGCAGAGAGACGCAGCCTCTGGACCCCAAGAAGCTTAAAGCTTTACTCAGTAAGACCGTAAAAAAAATGTTTAATGGATTAATATATTTTGCTTAAGTTATTGTAAATGGTAAAGGGTAACAAACACCTTAGGACTGAAATGTACACAACTAATAACAAAACAGATGGATGAATAAAAAGCTTTAACAGCTTTGATATTCTATTAGATATTAAGCAATTTCTCTATCTAGTTAGAATACATCAAACATTTCATCAGCATTAAAATGGATCCCCTGTAGTACCTTTAAAATCCCAGCACCAATTCACCTCCCATAGACAGACGCTTGGCTACAGCAAAGTACAGTTGCTCTCACTGACCACAATACTTCCTGGAAAACTTAAAGTGGATACAGCAGTATAACCTCCTCGCTCTAAAAGCCCCTTGGAGAACTTTGGTTCCTTGAGAAGCCAATTCTGATTTCAGACTGAACGATTTACAGGTAACCGACTGAGGAGTGAGGACGAGGCATACAAGAAAAATATTACCAGTATTGGTATCCACCTCATCTTTACTTTTGTAACCTCATATTTTGTACTTTTGTGCAACTAAATACGCTTAATTAAAGCCGGACTATGCAGCAGCAGTTTCCAGACCAGATTCCTCCACCGTTTTCTTGCTTTGCACCAGATTTGTGCATACGTTTTTCGCTACAGAGCTCCCCCTACAGCTTCGGCGCAGATACACTGTCGAAAACACTTGTTGACGAGCCTCCCCGGCCACCTAGCAGCTACTACGTTACCATGTGCATCTGTTTTCTAAGAAGCCAGCCGGCTAAACAGCGAGTCATGTCTGGCACTTAGTGCACTTAGTGCTCTTTGTTCAGCCGGACATATCGCGGGATACAGGCGACAAATCACGCGACATTCAAAGACCGAACTAGATATCTAAATACACAATGAGAACCTGGATTCAGAACGCAAACAAACGTGTTTGGTAGCAAGTGACTGCTACGCTAAACACCCACTAACTATCGAACGAGCCATCAAGAAACCAAGCTAAACACATACAGGGCTCACAATAAAACAGTCAAGCAATAATATTGTTCAAAAGACTATCAAGTCATGTTGCAAAGACAAAGTTCATCCACTTACAATTTCAACAGCAACACGGCCAGGTCGGCATCTGTTCTGGACTCCTCAAAAGCTCGTCCTATGTTTAGTCGTGCCTGGTCTCTTTTTTTGTCAA
Source organism: Diplodus sargus (assembly GCA_903131615.1). Lineage (NCBI taxonomy): Eukaryota > Metazoa > Chordata > Actinopteri > Spariformes > Sparidae > Diplodus > Diplodus sargus. The sequence continues at coordinate 15,131 of CAEMYA010000396.1, read as the reverse complement.
GCTCCTTTTTCTTCTTCTTCTGTTCCTCCGACTGTGGCTTCCTGGGTCTCTTTTTAGTCCACTGATACATGAGGAATACAACAATTGCCTTGCAACTGGCAGTTTATATCTACCCGGTTCCATGTTTGGGGGTGTGTTTGCCGTAAAGCAGTTTCGAAACTACAATCTGACTACATTTTCGAGGGGCTGCGGTATACTTCCGCCGGCTCACTTCCGGATTGACTTCGGACCGGTGGCAGCAAGTTGCATGTTCCGTTTCTCCACCCAGAAGCGCTAGGGGGAGTCATAGCAATGACCAAACGACCCAGAAAGTGTCAAAGAACATTCAGAATGACTTTCAGCCTGCATAGTTAGGGTCATTTTTGCTAATATTGTTGCATAGTGCCCCTTTAAGCGTTAACACAACATCCTCTTAACGCCGTTATTTTTTTTAACGCGCGATTAACGCTCGGTATAAAACAAAAACAAAAACGCGCATTGTATGATATGATATGACATTGTATATATAGGGAGGTTGCTCCTCGCCATCAGTGGGGTGGAGATCGCTCCTCATGGGCTCCCATAGTTCATAAAATGTCACTGTCTCGTTAGTAGCTTGGTTTTGTGGCGTCAGACCTCGTCGGACATTTGTTGTTCACTACGAGAAGACCGCGGCAGCCCACAAACACCTGCTACAAAGCAGCTTACACTGAAAATGATTATAGTGGCACAGCGCGTTATTCCACCGTCTGCGGAGAACGCTGAGTTACCATTGAAGTTATTTTTCAACACAAACACTTTGTGAGTTAAAGTTTTTTGTCTGTGACAGTTGCTGTTTTTTGGGCAGCAATGTGATGTAGTCGGGAGGACAGGCGGAAGGACAAACGCTTCACGTGTATCTGCTGTATTTTCTTCCTCAGCTTTTGTTTGGTCCTGTAACTTTGGTTTGTGGGACAATTGTCCCAAAAAAAGAGCTGGAGAATTGGCAGTGTGCAGTGTGAATGGAGCTACTGACTGTCTGTGGCTGCAGCAGGACTCTACATACCTGAGAGTGTCCAGTCTGCAGCCTGGATCCTCCAGTCGAGCAGAAAGCTGCTTCACTCCTGAGTCTCCTGGATGATTGTAGCTCAGGTCCAGCTCTCTCAGATGGGAGGGGTTGGAGTCCAGAGCTGAGGCCAGAGAAGTACAGCCTTCCTCTGTGATCAGACAGCCTGACAGCCTGCAGACACACAAAACAACACACATCACAGATCAGCTGAGAGTCCTGATGATTCAGTGCGCGTCTGTGTTTAAGGGTTTAACATTTATTATACAACAAGTAGTTCCGACCACGCAATCTGATTGGTCAGCAAGACATTTTGACCGTGCTCAAATCAGCATTACAGCACGCCTGACTCATTACTCAAAATATTACTCTGCCAAGTCCATTTATTACTTATCCATCTCCATGGCAACGTAGTAACTGTCAGACTGGAGCAAAAAAATAAAAAAGTACGGTTTGAAATTCAAACTTTCTGCCGTAAAATATGTAGAGGAAAACTCGGGAGAAGCAGCTGCTGGACGCTTCTCTGTCGACCCCAAGAGAGTGAGAGATTGGCGAAAAAATAAAACGGAGCTGTCCGACGAGGACAGCAGCAGGTCAGGCTGCCTGCTGGAGGGAGGAAGAAGGCTAGCGAGGAGCCTGAGATAAACATGCGGCGATGAGTTATCAGCAAACGGGCACAACACGAGAGAGTGTCCCGCTACATGATCAGGGCGATGGTGAAACAAATGTACGCCACCGTGAGTGACAGCAGAGATGAGGAGCTCGCAGCGAGTGCTGGTCGCTAAATCGTTTCCTCCGCTGTAACAACTTCACTTGCAGAGGTCAACTCTTGCCCAGAAGGATGCCAGAGAATTCACAGAGAAGCTGGCAAAGTTTGTGACATTTTCATCCCAGATTTTTGAGAGGAAGGAATTAAATGCTTGTAACAAATTGCCGCCTGGTCTGTTAAGTGACTTAAACAAATAAACACACCAGCTATTATTAAATTCCGAGACCGCGATAAAACATTAACGTCAGCTCAGAGTTCATCATCTGGGACTGGAAAATCCTTTCCGTTGCTAGGTCGTTACTAAGGTTTGGATTATTTGATCGAGTGGTAAACTACGTTCCATTACACATATGAGTCTACTGACGTGACTGATTTTGTTTCAGTTATTAGTCAGACCCCATGTGTTTCCATGGAAACGCGACGCACACTCGCAAAAACCTTTAAAATTTGAGAGCAAAATGTCAATCAACATGGATATACTTTGATTATACATTTTATTTGTGTTGCTATTAGTTGTATAATCGCAAATCGCAATATAGGGTGTGCTTTAACGTCATTTGAGCACGACAGTGATGCGGTCAGGACCGAGGCACTTGCGCCGAGGTCCGCAAGCAGCACTGAAGTGCTCAAATGAAGGGTAATATTGCTTAATTATATTCATCATCTTAGTTTTCAATAATCAGCACTAAACATTGAGTATAACTGAAGCTGATGGAAATGCCATTAGTTTTGCAAATATTTGGCCATGAACCAACATTGTACAGATTAAAATGATGACCTGATGATGGTATCAGATTAAAAGTAAGAGGATCATCAAAGTAATTACAGTTCATCCTGATGGGACTGTATGTTACTTTGAGTGAAGGATCTGTTAAGTTGTCAGACGTAGAAGAACACTATCAGAATATCATACTCCTGTCCACACAGATGTCGTTTCTGTGTCTCAACCAGTTGAGACAGATGGCGGCCCACAACTTAGTCTGTTAAAAGTAGAGATGCACCGATCGCAATCGACCGATAATGCCCCTATCGGTTTTGATCGGAGTTCTCAAAATAGAGCAGGCTGATCCGATGACGTTTCAATATAGAGACAGTGCATTGACTGCATGCATTCCCACTTCTCAGACCCAGGTCTCCAAAGGGGGCGTGGCAGTCTCTACATTGAAAGGCGGGCTGGCGAGGAGGGAGGGGGAGAGAAAAAATCATCAACACTGAAAATGGCTTCGCCGGTGTGGGAGTTTTACAATGTGTCCAAAAAGGAAAACAAATTTGCAGTTTGCAAGGTGTGTGCAAAGGAGATACCTCGAGGAGGAATGATACAAAAGAATCTCAACACTTCGAACCTGATAAGACATTTGAAAGTTTCTCACATCGAGGAGTATACGGAGTCTTCAATGTTTGCTGCTGCTAAGGCAGAGAAAGAAAAGGAGCGTGCAGCAACCCAGACGCCACTAACTCAGCTGACTGTAACAGAGACATATAAACGACAGCAACCCTACAGCAACAATAGCAAGAAAAAGAAAGAACTAAATAAAAAGGTAATGGAATTCATATGCCTTGATCATCAGCCAGATGACATCGGGTTCAAACGCCTCGTTAACTGCTTGGATCCACGGTAAACGCTGCCTCATCATAAATATTTTACTGATGAATGCCTGCCGGAGCTCTACCAAGCTATATACAGTCACATCCAAAGCCTTATGAAGGACGACACGATCGTGTCAATTGGCTTCACGAGTGACATTTGGAGTTCCAGTGTGAGTCGCATGTCGATGCTGAGTCTAACTTCACAGTTTATTGATGAAAAGTTCGAACTTAAGAGAGTTGTGCTTCACTCACAAGAGTTTCCTGGGTCACACAGCTTTCACAGACATGTTCACAGCATGGAGGATCCCAAAGGGAAAAGTACACGTTATCCTACGGGATAATGCGAGTAACATGGCGAAGGCTATGAAGGACGCTGGTTTACCAAGTCTACCGTGCATGGCGCACACACTCCAGCTCGCTGTGAATGAGGGCGTCTTGGCACAGCGTGAAGTTATTGATGTCATTGCAATTGGGCGACACATCGTCATTCATTTTAAGCATTCTCCGCTTGCTTCCTCCAGACTATTCGACATTCAGAAAGAAAATAACCCCCAGCACATCCAACAGCTACAGCAGGATGTCCCCACCCGGTGGAACAGTACTGTTGCCATGCTAAAAAGTTTACTGGAACAGAAACGTGCCCTCTGCAATTATGCAGCCGACTATGATCTGCCTGCCATTTTCACCACCAACCAGTGGAAATGGAATGAAAACCCCTTTGACAAGCTCACACACAAGATAAGCGAATCAACTGCATCGGCTGCAGATGTAATTCCATCCATCAAAGCCTTAACTCATCTTCTTGAGAAAACACAAGAGATTGACCACGGTGTGAAAACCGTCAAAGCCAGACGCTTGGAATCTGTCAAGAAGAGATTCCAGAGATAGACATTGATTATTATGCTTATCTAGCTCTGATTGATAAAAGGGGCTATGCTTAAAGATAAAATTTAACAATAGCATTGTGCTATCCTGTAGTGTAGGATGGTTTGCATTTCCCTCAAATTCGATTTGAAAATAAGCAGTTAATACAAACTAATATAGAATAAACACGTTTGGACTATGCTATGAGGCCAGCCAAGCCCATGGGTAATCAAACACAAGTTAGGCATGACCTCTGAAATCCATCATGACAAATTAATTAATGTTTAGTTTTGTCTTTTGTTTTCTTCTAATAAAAAGGTATAAAGACAGATTTTTCCCACTGCACTCAAGCCGCAGCTACGCAGGCTGCTTTCTGACATCCTGGGCCCGGCCACTGCAGCGGAGCAACAGGTTGGTGAGTAGAGTTCTGCAGCGAGCAGCTCCGAGCCCCCACAGAAGGTACCACGGACTGGCTTGCATACTATGTATGCTGAACTGTTGGCTGAAGATGGGAAACATGAAGCTGCTGCTGACATCACCACAGCATCATCACAGATTACTCTTTACCTATCAGAGCCAGTTATCCCAGACAACAAACGGCCACTTTATTTTTGGAAGGCCAATGAAGGCCGCTCTCCTGCTCTCACACAAGCAGCACGATCCTATCTGTGTTCACCTTGTACAAGTGTAGGAACATGCCCTCGTCGTTTATGCCACAACATGGAGATGCAATCTGCATGTCTGTGTCCGTTTCACATATCACCTAATTATGACCTGGTCCCTTTTTCTCCTTCTCTCTGCACTTCATTAGTTAGAAGACACCACGTGACAGGCAATAAACATGTTGCTTGCGGAAAGAGACTGCTTACTGAGTTCCCGAGTGGAACCACGGACTCCTTTCAATCACCTATTATATTATAAACTGTGGCTTGCAAACAAAAGCATATCTGTTGACTTAATATTCCTTCACCCAACTTCCTGTCCGAGAACAAGAGTTGTGTGTAAGGATACCCACCATCATCTGACTGTCCCATGTTACTGTGAAATCAAGAGTCATAAAAGACAACCATAAAACTTGTTCATACTATCAAGAGAAGTGGAGAGAGTCCTGATATTTTTCCTAATCCAAGAAAGATGCCAAGACGTAGTCTTATCCTTTCTTTAACAATATATTCTTCCACAGCAGGACCAGATCTACATTTTGATATGTAACTTATCTTCCTGATGTAATCCTAACTCAAGTTACAAATTTTTGATCTTAACATCTGAGTGTCTGATGTAGCCACAGTGCCTCCTGGTAAGTTTTGGTTTAGTTCCCAGAGGACTTTCTTAAGTAATGTAATCCACAATTAAGGTTTATCTATAATTTCTTTTACCTCTAACATATGTTTCAAAGTATAAGTCAGCACTATGTGAAACAGGTTCGAGCCATCAATGCTGGCGGAGGTTATGTATCTGTGTGTTGCATGTATTATAACTGATAATTCCTCTTGCCTATTCAGCAATTATTTCCTTTTGACCATGTAACCAAATGTTTTATGTGAAAACCCATGGTGGATTTAGGTAAACAGTCAATCGCGATCTTAAAACTTTCAGAAGGATAGTTTGATTCAGCAACAAGTAGACCTAATAAGTCCGTGATTTGATCAGTGAACATATGACCTGGAGGGAGAGACGTGACCAAGCTGCTCCTTGGAGCCGCCCTCTCCTAAGCCTTAAAAAGAGACACATTGTGTCCCATCATTCTATTGCTGTTACTCTCTTATGCTGTTATTCCCTTATGCTCTTTTTTTCTTTTACGCGCTTACACTCTTCATTTTACTCCTCATCATTTTTTTTCTTTGGTTTAACGCTGCGTAACTTTTATTTTTCAACATTGAGTTTCATACTTTGCTTATTTTTGAGGCTCCGAGACTTTGCAATCTCCGGAGATTTAAACCATTTATACGGCTCCTCTTCAAGTGACGTGCCTTTATTTTGAAAAGATCTTTCTTTGAAATTTAAGCAAGAACGAAATTGATTCTTTTTGTATTATTTTAGATTGTTAACGTATCGTATTCCAAGCCAAAGAAACTATTTTTGTTTTCTTGTATTTAGTAATAAGGAAAGTTCGTCCGGCCGGCGTTTCTTTCCCAGTTATTTATACGCAAGAAGTCAAGTTAATATATATTCGGAGCTCCGTAATCACCAATTCTACCGAGACTCTGATCATTACTTAACCATCACAAAGTCGGTGCAGTTTAGCTGCTTAAGAAGCCGTGAAGAAACATAGCCTGCAGCCAAAAGAACAATTGTCAGTCAACTGAGCCCAGACCGCCTCCAACGCTCTCAAGCGAGACACTTTGCTGGGCAGAGGAAGTTCGACCCGAGAAGGCATCGCATACAGTGGTTCCTAAGCCAACGGGCCTCGGAGCACTAAGACGGAATCCCTGCTGTTCCGGTAAAACGACGTCATCGGGCAAAGCCCCCTTGTCGTCATCCAGTAGCTAGACTGCCTCGACATCTGCATCCAGGCCGAGACGGAGTCGAGCCAAAGAATCCAGATTCTGGGAAATCTCCTCTTCAACAAAGTAGGCTGAAAACTCAGCACATGACAAGAGTCACGCGTTATAATTTAATCCCGTAGTGAATTAACGGTCCCGCACGTCCCACCATAGTTTTGAAACCATTAAATCAATAATTCATTATACAATTCTCACTCTTTCTGTTACTTTGTCACCTGTTTGAATCATTACCTCATGTCATTTAACCTTCATTTATTTAGCTAATAAACATATTTAATCTTATGTCGTTGTCTGTGCACATTTAATTTGAAGTGGGAAATCGATGGGATCGTGGAAAGAATTCACTGCTTCAGAATGTTAACAGACTGATTAAATTGATTTCAACTGTTCAAGCCAGACTTGTAGGATTGGGTTCTGAATGTCCTCCCCGTTACTCAGAATAAATCAATGGGAAGGTGGTGCCCCGTCTAAAGTGTTATCTTATTATCAAGGTAGTGTCTCCTACACAAGCGTAGATAGCGAGCGTCTTTTCAGGACAGCAGGACTTATTATCGATGAGAAGAGGAGCAGGTGAACTGCAAGAAATGCCGAGATGCTTATATTTAGCCAAAAAAACTGTAATTTAATTTTTTTTTTTCTAATATATTTATATTTACCATTCATGCTGCTTAATCAGAAATAAGCTTTGAGTCTGACCCTCTATCCCCACCTCCTCTCCCTATATTTCTAAAAGCTACAAGAAATGCCTAGGCTGAAATGAGAGGAGATATAGCCAGTCCTACAGATTGAGCTACAATGTTTATTTATTTATTTTTACTTTTGTATTTTACTGTGCACTTCATTCCCCATGGCTCTCTCCCTACTCCTCTCTAAAAGGCACAGAACTACCTCAGCTGAAACAGATTTGCCTACAGATATAGCTCAATAGTTTTTTGTTTGATTATTGCTAATGCTGTGAACTTGTTTGCACACTATTGTCTGTTATCTCCTACATGCAGACAAATTGTCTTGAAACTATATTATTTATTATATTATTTGGGCTATAACCTGTTTATGTTGTAGTTTGAGTTCATTTTTTGACAGGAAAGCTACAGTATAAGCTCCAAGTTGTATGTCCAAAAGAGTGTCTCTAGAGATAATGTTTTAGTTGCACATATGTCAGTGTACATAGTTCTTATTCTCATTTGTATGACATATTTTATTTTTCCACAAAAAAGCTTGTAGCTAAACTCTAAATTGTGTCTCTAAGAAAGAGCCTCTAGAGAGAGTGAAATGTTTATTGTTGGTGCACATGTTGTGTGTTGTGCACATAATCATTTTTTTTATTTTAAGGTTTAATTCCTTTGTCCACAGGAAAAGTAAGGTTTATAGTTTACAACTTGTATCGACTCTAAGAGAGTGAAATGTTTACTGTTGTCTGTGTTGGTGCACTGCACATGTTGTGTGTTGTAAACATAATTTTTGCCACAAGAAAGCTTCAGCTAGTAAGCTCCAGTTACTCTATGTAAGAGTCCAAGTTGTCTCTAAAAGAGTCTCGAGAGTGAAATATTGCACATTGGCTCAGCCTGCAATAAAACTGTGGTCAATGATACTTTCTCATCTCCTAATTTTTATACCTAATAGTACAATGTCAGTGTTGTGTAAGAATAATTATTAATTAAATATATGAAAGTTACACAAGACAACAATATAGAAGAATTTATCGATTTGACACTGTGATCGGCCTCAAAAATCCTGATCGGTGCATCTCTAGTTAAAAGTCAGTTTTTCATGCCGTAACAACTGCTTGCTCATGAGAAAAATGTTGGGTCTCTTAAACAAATTGAATGATATTAGGAGTATGATCAAGACCTGCTCCAATTGTAAAGTTAGATGAACTAATGACAAAAAACAATGAATCCTGACCTGAGAGTTTCAAGTTTACATTGTGGACTCTTCAGTTCAGCAGAAAGTAGCTTCACTCCTGAATCCTGCAGGTTGTTGTTACTCAGGTCCAGCTCTCTCAGACTAGAGGACTGGGAGCTGAGAACTGAGGACAGAGCTTCACAGCTTCTCTCTGAGAGGTGACAGTCACTCAGCCTGGATAAAGAATAATGAGCAGAACATGAAAATTATTTCTATTTGGGTCAATAAAAGCACATTTACAGCATTCTGAAGAAACTTCTCCACACTTACAGAGCTTTGTTGGAGGCTTTGA
>CAEMYA010000393.1:52785-80909 GCA_903131615.1 Diplodus sargus | reverse complement strand
AGATGGATGATTAATATAAAAATGGCACAAAAAAAAAAAAAGTGGCCCACACACCATCCCACCAAATAATAAATACACTGGACTTTTGCTCTCTGTCGATTGGACCATCATTCTGACCTTGTGACATGCCTGGCTATAAGATGAGACTGTTGTTACTCATGACGGACTAATATGGACACATGTGCAGACACACACGTATGTATGCTACTGCTGCAATATGTTTTGTCAAATGTCATAGTAAAAGAAATTATTAGGTGAAAATGTAAATTACAAAAGGTAACAAAAGACTTGGATGAAGATTTTATCCTGTGGGTAATGGGGGCGGGACTTGATAAGCTTTGGCTTCTCCCGCTTTTCCCTTTCGGCCATGTCTATGTGTATTGCATTTTTTGAACAATGATGTAACATGATGATGAATTGACATGCCCAAAATAAATTTTATAAATAAATAAATAAAAATGTTTTTAAGTGTGGTTCCTATGTTTGGATTGTGTGACTACTTTTCAGTGCATGAGACAGGCAGCTGACAATTGTTTTAACCAAATCTGTGTTCACACTCTGGCTTGAGCAATATATCATCAATACAACATCAATATATCATCAATGCAACATCAATATATCATCAATGCAACATCTAAATGTCATCAATGCAACATCAATATATCATCAATACAACATCAGCATATCATCAATACAACATCAGCATATCATCAATACAACATCTGCATATCATCAATACAACATCTGCATATCATCAATACAACATCTGCATATCATCAATACAACATCTGCATATCATCAATACAACATCTATATGTCATCAATACAACATCTATATATGATCAATACAACATCTGCATATCATCAATACAACATCAATATATCATCAATACAACATCTATATATGATCAATGCAACATCAATATATCAATACAGATTTCAATATTATTGTCAATTGAAATGAATAAAACCAGAAAACAGTTAATGATTTACCACAGCTGGTGTTCCGACCCTAGCCTTGGTCAGTAGGCCCCCAGGAGCAGTGACCCTGCTGTCGGGGTGTCAACTCAAACAATGATAAGCTGTTCAGGTGAGCAGTTTGTGCTGAACTCATTTACACTATGAGAAGGAAATGACCGTATCTGAGAAGCTAGAAGAGACTGAATAATACCACAATAAAGATAAATGTAAAACTCAATTTTTGTGTAATTACAATGGCCACTATGTGGCATTTTGGTGATGTCTCCATGTCTGAACATGTTTAAGTCCCCAGGCTACAAGTAAACCAAGTTTCGTGCTTTTATGAGAAAGTGTCAAGTGAACTATTCACCTCAAACTTGTCACGTACCACCAACGATATGATTAAACTTTGCTCAGGTTAACTTGGTTACAGGAAAAACATCAGGTCTTGGTCACCATGGTCACAGATGGAAATGCCTCCAGGCTTAAAAATATCCAGTGGTGTGACTCAAACTGCAGTCGCCCATTTAGCAGTCTTGTTGGCTGTAATAACATCGCCACCATCCAGCTGCAACATTAATGCATCATGGGTTATAATTCAGTAATATGATGTACATTATTCTGCGTACAGAGTACCTTAGTTTTGGTACTTCAGGTACATTTTGCTGCTCATGTTTTTGTTCTTCTCATCAAGTAAAGCTTATCATGTTAGAACACAGCTCAAGCAACATTTAGATGGAGATCTCAGTTTGGTATTTCCTCCCATTAGGCTCGTTGGGATGAAAACAGGAAGTGTGTCTGCCTGATTATGATCCGTTAAATGGCAACTCACACAACTTTGTCTCCGTTTGTCTGCAAATAATGAATACAGGACTTTCACAAAAAGTAATTAGCACAGTATTTCTACACTGTTCTAGTAGTATTTTACTTAAGACAATTATGTAAAAACTTCTTCCCTTACAGTCAAGCTGAAGGCTGCGTTCTTGTAAAGGGAATGAATATGCATAGTGTGCTGTGATGATAACTTTTTAGGTAGGAAGAGAGGGGAAGGAGGACGAACTACTTCGGACAGATGCAAAATCAGACAAATACACATATCCACACATACTTACAAATATTCACATATGAATGACCTGACATGTTGCACATTTATTTTTTTTAGAAAAAAACCTGACTTGATATTTTTACAAGTGACTCATACAGGTGGAAGATTAGGAAAGCTCCATGGCTCAATGTTGTGATCAATGTTATTTTTATATTAACCAGCAGGTGTCACCATCCACCTTAACAAGTTTTAAAGGAGACATTGTTGAGATGTTCAATTCAGATGATCGTGAACAACTTTTGATCACCTTTCTGATCACAAATTAATTATGATCAATTTAGTAGGTACAAAACAAAAAGTAATTTATGTGGCTAATGGAAATTTCTAAAATTAACAATGAAATTATGATATATTTTGTGATCTAGTGAAAGAAAACAGTAACAGGAATATTTGGTAAATAAATTACAAAAAGAAAACACACAAAATAGGTTTGTTAAATCAGTATTATGGACGAATTACATACATTTAGGATTTAAGACAATAAGAAATGAAAACACTGGAAGGATGATGACAACATATGTATACATTGAAATGGTTCAGCAGGTCGAGAGCAAAATGGCTGAAATGATGAACATCTTTAGATCATTGAAAAGCAATAAAAAAGCAACATGAGGTGCCATGACAGTCATATTATGAGTAGCAATACAGTAACAAGCATTTTAGAAAAGGTTTTCACCACACAAGAAAAATAAAACCACAAACTTTACGATATCTGACAGAATGCATTTATGACGCAGATGTAAGTTTAAAGTCCATGATGTGGATCTTATACTAGCAAGTAAATGTAAACGAATCAAGCTAAGAAATTAGATGTTATTTTGTACACTCCAACAGGTTTTATGTCATCAAATGTTTGCACCAATATCAAACTCCACATGCGTTCAGAATACACGACCAAAATGTTGCAGTACTGCCGACTGCTGGATTAAGGACTACATTTTTCTATCCAATGGTCAAACTGGACAGAAACAATATTTATGCTTCTTGCCTGATTTATTGTCCTTTACTTGTTGAATCATTTAGTTCATAGCTGCACCATCATGGCTCGTGTTTTTCCATTTCCATCTTACTTTTTCAGTGCGCATTATGTTTGCCATGCCTCTGGACTCCCACTGTGCTGATTACAATGTAGTTTTTTGCTACAGTTTTTACCACTTCGCATTGAATCAACGCACTTACCACTTTTTCTTTAACTTTATCTTCACATAAATAGATGGTGGTGGAATTGAATTAAAACTGGAGCTGAGCTTAGATCATCAGGACACAACTGATCCTTTCCACACCACCACCCTTACTGAGACCATTTCCATCTGATGAGAGAAGAGAGAAAACAGAATTCATGAATTTTTTACAGAGATTCTTCTCATCTGTCAGGCAGTGATGCAGCACATTCACTATAAAGACCAACAGCGCCAGAAGAGAAGCACCTGTGTAGCGTAGCCAGCTTCTTTTCAGTGAAAGTGAAGCTCACAGACCTGCAGACACTTTGGATATCAAGTCTGTTAACTGTTAAGATTTCAGTACACAGCGGAAATAAACAGCTGAGAGTCCCTGAATGCATCATTAGTGCAGAAACGGAGATACTAATTACTTTAATAATTTACTGCTGTTGGATTTACATGTGTCTGTGAAATGTTAATATTTCATCTACTTTGAAATATTTTGAGACAAATATGTAACTATCAGTCTGTTATAAAAATATGTCGAACGATCAAATGGACAGATATATCCATGTTCATAATGTCTGTAGAGAAAACCATCAGCTGTGGTTATTGGACTGTAGCAGAGATTCTGCTCTGTTTAAGGTTGCATGGTTACTAAATCTCATGACGGTTCTTTGATCTGCAAAAATCAGTAAGACCGATATGAGGGCTGTGACAAAGATGACCTGATCAGATTTTTAGTGTTGAAATGAGAGCGGAAAAAGATCAGGTTTGATGAATGAGGACCACTGTCTTTATATATCTGATGCTGGATTTTTGCTTTGATACTATGTTAAGTTCAACACTGCTGAAATCAGCAGGAACGGACTCAAACTCTCAACTGACCTCAGTGTCTTCAGTCTACAGTCCACTCTGTAGACTGAAGACACTGAGGTCAGTTGAGAGTTTGAGTCCGTTTGAGTTTGAGTCCGTTCTGCAGAAAATCACACAGCAGCTTCACTCCTGAATCCTGCAGCTTGTTCTGACTCAGCTGCAGCTCTCTCAGATGGGAGGGGTTGGACCTCAGAGCTGAGGCCAGAGTAGCACAGCTGATCTCTGACAAACTGCAGCATCACAGTCTGAATACAGACTAGATTATGTAGATAAAATAATTTACACTACAATCAGATGTTTAAATGTGGACCTTAACATTACTATGTCTTTATCAATGAGCTTTTTCTCTAAAATTAGTCAAGTGACTTTGTCAATGTGTTTTTTTAGGACTACACAATATGATCAAAAAATTATATTGCAATTACTTTTTGACGGATATTGCGATATTATTCATTATTATTATGGATGATTAAATTTACATCACAGTTTTCATTGTCACTGAAAAAATTAGGAAGATCATGACGATGTGGCATTTCTCCCTGTCTCTGCCAAACATGTTCTGTTACGTCTGGAGAACAAACGTAGTAGGTCAGAACATCTTTGCAGCACTACAATATATCATTTCAACACTATTTGTGACACATTTTACCTTTTAAAAAAGAATTGCAGGTCTTGAGATTTGTATATTGTATTTAGTCATATTGTGTATTTGATTATTTTGCAAGTAATTGTGCATCCCCAGTGTTATTGAGGATCAACATCATGTCAGCCTTCTACACACATCTTCCAAATATCAGTATAACATTCATACACCTGTTCACGTCAACACAGATTCATATTCATCATTAACACGTTATCAATTTTAAACTAACATTAGTTCAGAGGAACACTCATTCATCAAGAAATTAATGCTAGTGAAAACAAAACAAAGTCAAATTTGTTTAATTTAATTTGATAATCAATTAATTAAATGTTACAAAGTATATTCCATTAACAAGCACTGACATGCCTGAAAAGGAGTAGGATGAAGTATACACTGATTTAATCCTCTACAACTCAGTAATTAATCTTAATCAATGTACTTACTTTCCTGAACCTGTGTACAATTTTATATACTATGTGTACAATTAACATATAACATATAATACATGAATATATTTACATACACACCTTTATATGAATATATACATATGTGCTGAACACACGTACATATATACATACACTCACACATGAATAACTTATTTATATTTCATGCACACAAACAGATGCGTACATCTATTAAAACGCCTAGCGATTTTTTTAAAACCCTCTCTCATCCCAATTTCCAAATTTAGTCCACAATCGAGCCCATGAAACACAGCAAGAACCAAACACACACACCAACAACTTTTTTACCAAAAATATAAACTTTACACAGTGGACATTTTCTAAATTAAGAAATGATGTTGGTGTACTGACCTCAGAGTCTCCAGTCAATAGTTTGGTCTCTCGAGTCTAGTAGAGAGAAGTCTCACTCCTGAATCCTGCAGGTTGTTTCCACTCAGGTCCAGCTCTCTCAGGTGGGAGGGGTTGGACTTCAGAGCTGAGGCCAGAGAAGCACAGCTGATCTCTGACAAACTGCAGCACCACAGTCTGAATACAGACTAGATTATGTAGATAAAACCATTTATAATACAATCAGGTGGGTTTTAATGTGGAGCTTAACATTACTATGTCTTTATAATTGAGCTTTTCTCTGAAATGAGTCAAGTGATTTTATCATTGTGTGTTTTTTTTAGGGCTAGATGATATGGTCAAAAAGGGATTTTGCAATTATTTTGATAGATATTGCAATATTATTCATTATTGTCACTGATGAACTAGTAAGATCGTGACGATGTGACATTTCTCCCTGTCTCTGCCAAACAAACATGTTCTGTAACGTCTGGAGAACAAACTTTGTAGGTCAGAACATCTTTGCAGCACTACAATATATCATTTCAACACTATTTGTGACACATTTTACCTTTTAAAAAAGAATTGCAGGTCTTGCGATTTGTATATTGTATTTAGTCATATTGTGTATTTGATTATTTTGCAAGTAATTGTTCATCCCCAGTGTTATTGAGGATCAACATCATGTCAGCCTTCTACACATATCTTCCAAATGTCAGTATAACATTCATACACCTGTTCACGTCAACACAGATTCAAATTCATCATAAACACGTTATCAGTTTTAAACTAACATTAGTTCAAACGGTCTTCAGTGTACAGATCACTCATTCATGAAGGAATGAATGCATGGAGGGGCGCCGCCAGTCACCCTCGAGGGAGGAAAAAAAAAAATTCGAAGCCCACTGGCGCCCTCCCGTCATGTTCCGTCTTGAAAATACTAAGTATTAACAAAATAAAGAAACAGATAAACAATGACATCTTTCCCCCTTCTGGTGCTGAGTCACGTGATGTGTGGTCATTGGCTGCGCACTGTGACGGACTGATGATCTGAAATTTGGGCAGATGCCAGGCTGGCCGCTGGCCCTCGTGGGCTGCTCAGGCTAGCCGACCAATCAGAGAGCGGCCCCAAGGTAATTTTCTTAGCCTCCTTTCAAGGGTCAATAATGTTTTTATGGTAAACGACAGCAACATTTCTCCGATATCTCTGCGCTAAACAGTATCATTATGAGACCGTATTTATATACCACATGTGAGTCTCTATATCACGGTCATGGCTACCTTCTACAGTCACAAAATTTTACATCAGTCTGCATTGTTTTGTAGCAAAATGTCTTATTCAAATGTTCAAAAACATGCATGGTTTGAAATAAAACAAATGTACCTGCATTTTTTTATTTGATTATTTGTTTGCAAAAATTAAAATGAAGCAATGACTTCTGGGAATTTCAAGAGTGAATCGAGTGGACCGCGTCTGCGTGGTTGTTGGAAGTTGGAGATTGGTCAGATCTCCTGCATACACAGAAAGCAACGAAAGAAAACAACAGACTGATTTTCTGCAGCTTGGAAGTGCTGACTGCGATTAAGCTAGCAAAAAAATTAATCGAGGCATCAAGAGACACAAGGAGGGAGCGGAGAAAAAGAGAAATCTAAGAGAGCACTGTTGGCTGACGGTGAAAAATGCTGCAAACTGACTGTTTTTAAAATCAAGTGCGGAATCAGCTAGCACTAGTGCTAATACTGCTAGCACTAATGTTAGCGACACAGCTGAGCCAGCACAACAGGGAGAAAGACAGGACAGTGAGGAATATGAGCAAGATGAGGATGTGGAGGTAGACATGGATGACTGCATGACTGTAAGACACGTTTTTATTATGGAGCGGCTGGCTCTGATGATTTATTAATTTGTTCTATGCATTGGGGTTGTGTATTGTTCTGATGCAGTTGTTTATAGCATGGGAATTTACGTTTACCATCACTGGGGCTATCAAAAGTGCCTGTTCTTTACGTGCGTCAAAAGTTGCGCGCACCCCCCGCGCTGGTGGGCTGCTGGTGGGTGAAAATGCCAGGGCCGGTTTTTGCTCCCAGTCCGTCACAGAATCAGAGCCGGGATGGTGTTTGATGGACTGTCTGACAGCTTTCGCTCACACACACTGCCCACAGCTCCCGCCCCCTTCCTCCTCAGCTCATGCTCCCGCTCAGTCACTCTCACATCTCCGAGAGGCGAGAGCTTATGAAGATATTATTGGTGCAAAAGGTTTGAGCACCTGTAACAGTGGAATTTGTAGTTGTGTACAGTGATTGTGTCTGTGTATCAGTAAATGTGTGGTCACATACTCTATGAGTTGTGTACTTGATGATTTTTTTTTTCTGTCCACAAATACAACACAACACTTACACATTCACAAATTCTTAATTACAGGTGCACAAATCCTATTTTACAAGTCACAGATTAAAAAACTGACATGCTCACATTTTTGCTCCACTTGTTGTAGTATATTTGGTGCAAAACATATTTGTGCACCTGTTACAGACAATGTGAAGTTGTGGACAAAATCTGAATATGTGCAAATCTAAATGTGAACTTGTGCAATAAATGTTCAATGCATCTAAAATAATTTCCCACGAAAATATGCGTGTTCTTTTAAACCACATATACAAATCGATACAGTATAGAAACACAAATTGTCACGTTTGCTCGAATTCTGCCACCTGACACCCACCGCTGAACAATCGTTAGCCTGCTAGCTAGCAGGAGACGCTGTCTCTGCTGCTGTTAGTTTAGTATGTGCCAAATCACTTTCTCCTTTGACTGGCTGTGGGACAAAAGCCCCTCTCCTCTGATTGGCTGTGGGATCAGTCGATCTCAGATCAACACCCACCTTTTGCATTGTAGACTGAATGCACAGATAGTTTTGCACCACGTATCTCAGTGGAGGCGCGATTCGTGATTTGTAGTTGAAGGAAACAGAATCTGTGACTCGTGGGGAAGATGCGCACACTTGTACTTATCGATTTGTGTTTTAAAAGAACACATATTTTCGTGGGAAATTATTTTACGTACATTGAACATTTATTGCACAAGTTCACATTCCGATTTGCACATATTCAAATTTTGTCCACAACGTCACATTGTCTGTTACAGGTGCACAAATATGTTTTGCACCAAATATACTACAACAAGTGGAGCAAAAATGTGAGCGTGTCAGTTTTTTAATAGGATTTGTGCACCTGTAATTAAGAATTTGTGAATATGTAAGTGTTGTGTTGTATTTGTGGACAGAAAAAAAATCATCAAGTACACAACTCATAGAGTATGTGACCACACATTTACTGATACACACACACAATCACTGTACACAACTACAAATTCCACTGTTACAGGTGCTCAAACCTTTTGCACCAATAATACCTTCATATAAATCCACTTTTTTCTCAAAACTCTAGACTGCAGCTTTAACAAGTTTAAAGGAGACATTGTTGAGTTGTTCACTTCAGATGATGGTGAACAACTGTTTTTTTTTATAGTCTGTAAATTATAACACCACAATAACACACCAGGCAAAGATGACACAACTTTGTATCAAGACAGAAGCACTATAACACAAATCTGAGGAGGCACGCTGGAGATCATAAAGGTGCTCCAGGTGATCTTCCAGATAAAGTACATACAGGATCAGTCCCACAATCGAGATTTAAAAGTACTTAATTTATTTGTGATCATCCTTCAAGTCAAAGATGTTTGGTGGTTTCAATCCTGATGTGAGGATGTTTAATTGGAGCGACTCCATCAGATCTTTAGAATCCAGAATTATTTATTGGTTTCATCGTCTCTCTTTTCGACAGTTTGTTTCATAATCCTCATGTAATGTTGATAACCTTTCTGATCACAAATCAATTATAATCAATTTAGTAGGTACAAAACAACAAAGTAATTCATGTGGCTAATGGAAATTTAAAAGAATAACTATGAAATGATGATATATTTGTATGTAGTGGGATAATAACAGGAATATTTGGTGATACTGAAATAAATCACAAATAGAAGACATCAAAGAAGTTTAAAAACTGGATAATCTGTATTATGGACGAATTAAACACATTTATGATTAAAGACAATAAGAAATGAAATGATGATGACAACATATGTATTTATTAAAATTGCCTTTGACTATTTTCAATAGTACAATAAAACCCAATCGATTTATAATCACTTGTGACTTAACTCACTCTGAAACTTCGTAAGGTATAGACAACAAAATAAAACAAAACACAGTCCCCAAAAACAAATCTAAATCTAGATAATTTCATTGTTCAATATATTTGATTGAAAGTCTGAATGCATTAATTACACAGATGTGATTATAATATAATGTATACAGCAAGTTAATGTAAATACATCAAGCTATTTTGTGACACTGATGCGACAATAATGTATAATAGCAATACATAATAGTGATGTAATGCAAGCTAAAAAGTAGTATATATTCACCTTTAACAAAAACATCATCTACATCTGTTTGTGTTGAGAAGCTGCTGATGAGCTTGAAGAGACGTTACAATGAGAATGAATCAAACACTCTGAATGGGACTGAAAAGTTAAATACATTTGATTGCATTTGTGTGTGTGTGTGTGTGTGTGTGTGTGTGTGCGCGTGCGTGTCACTGTCTGTATTAAACTCTCTCTCTGTGTGTTGGCCCAATTGTTCTCGGTTGCAGAGTTGATTTAGTGATTTTAGCTGCAGATCACTTCACATTATCACGGCTCTCCCTCAAAAACAGTAACTGCTATCACTCAAATAATGACAAGGTAGGAACTATGAGAGTCTTGTGAGCAATTTGGGAAATTCTTCTGCATTTGTGGTCAAAAATATGTCTTGTGGAGCAGTTCAGAAAAGTGGATGTGTTAGCTGGCCTTCAGATATTTTTCCTCTCACTTTAATGGGACTTAATGCAGCAGTTGGTCAGAGATTCTGTCATTTAAACAACCACAGTGTCCAATCGCCTCCAGAGAAATGGAGGCAATGCTGCAGATTTTGGCTTGTGAGGGAAAGTCGTGTGTCATTTTAAGTTTACATTTACATTTGTG
The DNA here is from genome assembly GCA_903131615.1 of Diplodus sargus. Classification (NCBI taxonomy): domain Eukaryota; kingdom Metazoa; phylum Chordata; class Actinopteri; order Spariformes; family Sparidae; genus Diplodus; species Diplodus sargus. The sequence continues at coordinate 70,285 of CAEMYA010000393.1, read as the reverse complement.
CATTTTGTACATTGAGGGCATTTAGCAGACGCTTTTGTCAAAAGTGACTTACAATAAGTACAATTGTCACAAGAGAGAAACCACAACATCACCGTCAATGGAGTAAAAAGAAATATAGAAAAAAATTCTCAAACCATCATCTGAGGATCGTAGCTGCTATTTATCAAAGACACTTTAAGTGCATAAGTGCTGTGATAGATGTGCTGACGATACGAACATACCACATACATAAAAAAAATAAAAAATTGAGGGGGGTTGGGAGGGAGTCGTGCTCTGCAGGGTCGAGGTGAAGTCTGAACAAATGAGTCTTGAGTCTTTCGCTTAAGACAGAGAGTGACTCTGCTGTCCTGATGTTGGTCAGAAGTTCGTTCCTCCACTGAGGCTCCAGAACAGAGAAAAGTCATGACTTCTCTGAGCGGGCTTTGTTTGCTCTCAGTGATGGCGGAACCAGCCGGCCCGCTGATGCAGAAGAATTAAGTGCTTGAAGGCCTTGAAGGCCAGTGTCATCATGCTGGTTACGCAGTTACTCTCGCAACTTCTTTGTCTACTTTGATCTCTGTATGACCTCCAACACTACTTGAGGCTGAGCGGTGACTAGTTCTCAGCAGAAGAGGACCTGTTCATCTGTCTTCACTGAGTGGCCGTTTCTCAATAGGTGTTTTTAAATCAATAAATAGTAACTGTGACCAGCAAGTAGACGTAGAGTATTAATTCATCTACCACATCGGTATGAACCCAAAATAAAGACATTTCTCTGTGATATGACTTCAATAATGGATCAGAAGGACACTGAAATAACAACTTCATAATAACAGCTTGCAAAACGCCTGAATTCATTCTTCAAGTGCTGTATTGTAGGCAACTGGACACTTCAGTTTCTATAAACGTCAGCGAGACACTTCAGTCCTCCACAGCCAAAACCACTTTGGTGTAAATCGGCCCACATGGAGCCACACTAATTCTCTTTAAGTTAACCCTCTGAGGTCCAGGGTATTATTGACCTTTTTTTTTTTTTGCCGTTTTGATTTTACCTTTATATTTCAATTTAAAAACTGTTAACCTTGCCTAGTTTGGTGTCATTTTTTCAGCGCCTCTTTTGTGTGACTGTACAGTTATTTTTTTCATTTTGACATACTGTATTAACACATTGGACCTAAAATCACACAAATAACATCAAATCTGTTTCAGATAAAGTTTGATTTTTTTAGTGTGAAAACCATAAACATGTTTAACGAACCATTTTTATAACTTAGAATGCAAATATAAATTGCTGTTTATTAAATTTGAACATACGTTTTTGAAATTTACAGAGTTATATGTAACTTTACATTTAAATGCAGACAATGCCTCAGGCTCAGGTCTGCCTCAGCTCCTCCCAGCTCATAGAAGAGCTGCACAGCCTCTACATTCAGTAATCTCATTGTTTTGACTACAATACATATTAAACACACTAACTACACACGCTAAACAAACAAACACACTAAATGTCACAAATCTCTCAACTTTAAAAACTTGCTGCTACTACCGCGGTCAATCTTTCGCCGCCATCCCTCCCACAACTTTCACCTCTTCCTCAGCAAGCAAATCACGTTTTTTACCATATAATATTGCGACTGGTTGATGTGGTGCATTTTTCCACCAATAGAAATGGGGGTGTCACGTGCTTTTTTTGCCTGCAAACGCGTACTAAATGTGACGACAATATTCATGAGAAAGCGCTGCGTACATTTTTTTTATTGTATGTCCGGTTTTACTTGGCCTATCAACGCAATTTAAAAACTGGTGCATAGTTTGTTAGGTTGAAACGGAGACTCAGTGAGGCTGCATGTTACTGTTACATCATCTTAAATTGGTCACATGATTTGGACACGCCGGTGTATCAATCGACCACAGAGGGTTAAGACATTTCACGTCTCATCCAAGAGGCTTCTTCAGTTCTTACTAACTGGAGTTGAGTTTGTAGGCCTTTAAACTCTGTGTGGGAGTGTCTTTTCAAAGAGTCGTTACAGACACGCGTGCGCTCTGAGTATCAAAGTTGTTGGGCCTATTATGGGTCGTTGACCCAACTGGCCTTCGTGTGAATTGCTGGGGCTAGGTGAGCCCACCGGTCTCATATCGCATCGGCCTGAAAACACTTTCTCTTGATTTCCATCTTCCATCTGCCTGGTGACTCCCACCATTCTGAATATAATTTGGTTATTTGACGCAGTTTCTACAACTGCACATTTAATCTCCACACTTACCACTTTTTACTTAATTGTGTCCACACATAAATGGATGATTGTTGACTTAACACTGAAGCAGATTTTAGAGCAGTTCAGACTGCAGCACTGAGGGTCATTTCAGTTGATTCTTCTGCTTCAACCTCTCTGGATCATCTGGACACAGCTGATCCTCTCCACACAACCACCCTTAATGAAACCACATCCATCTGATGAGAGAAGAGACACAACGGAAGTCATGAATGTTTACAGCAACTCCCTTCATTAGTTCCCAGTCAGTGATGCAGCAAATCCACCATAAAGATCAGCAGCGCCTGAAGTGGAGCAGCTGTGTAGCGTAGCCAGCTTCCTTTCAGCTCGCATGTGAACGTGTGGGAGTAAAGCTCAAAGACCTGCAGACAGTTTGGATATCAAGTCTGTTAACTCTGCAGACTTCACTGAAGTACACAGCAGAAATAAACAGCTGTGAGTCCCTGAATGCATAATTAGTGCAGAAACAGAGATCACTTTAATAATCGATTTACTGCAGTTAGATTTAAATGTCTTTGTGACATTTGAATATTATCTATGAATAATATTGAATATTTCAAATATTGAAATATTATGAGACAAATATGTAAATATGAGTCTGTTATAAAAACATGTGGACCAAACAAATGGACAGATACGTCCATGTTCATAATGTCTGTAAAGAAATCCATCAGCTGTAGTTATTGGACTGCAGCAGAGATTCTGCTCTGTATAAGGATTGCATGGTTACTAAATATCATGATGGTACTTTGATCTACAAAATTTAGTCAGATTGATCTGGGAGCTGTGACAAAGAAGTGTGTTGAAATTAGAGCAAAACAGATCAGGTTTGATGTATGAGGACCACTGTCTCTATACTTGTTGTGCTGTCAGCTGCAATCCAGCTTTATTTCCTGTAGAGATGAAAACAGTTTTCCTCACATCAACTCAAACACATGATAACAACAAGTTGCTGGTTAATCTGATTGGCTGACTCAACACAGCTGAAACCAGCAGGAACTGACCCAAACCCTCCACTGACCTCAGATTCTCCAGTCTACAGTTGGGACTCTCCACAAGATCAGACAGCAGCTTCACTCCTGAATCTTGAAGGTTGTTTCCTCTCAGGTCCAGCTCTGTCAGATGGGAGTTGGGGTTAGACCTCAGAGCTGAGGCCAGAGAATCGCAGCTGATCTCTGACAAACTGCAGCGCCACAATCTGAATAAAGAATAAATTATGTAGATGAAACCATTTCTACTACAATCAGATGTGTTTAAATGTGGAGCTTAACATCACTATGTCTTTATCAATGAGCCTTTTCTCTAAAATGGGTCAAGTGACTTTGTCATTGTGTTTCTTAGGGCTGCACGATACGGTCAAAAAGTGATATTGCAGTATTATTCATTATTATTATGGATGATTACATTTTTCATCACAATTTTCATTGTCACTGAAAAACTAGTAAAATCATGACGATATGGCATTTCTCCCTGTCTCTGCCAAACAAACGTCTGGAGAACAAACTAGGCCGCAACATCTTTGCAGCACTACAAAATATCATTACAACACTTTTGTGACACATTTTACCTTACAAAATAACTACAGTTCTTGCGAATTGGATATTGCGCTTAGTCATATTGTGTATTTGATTATTTTGGAAAGTAACTGTGCAGCTCTAGTGTTACTGAGGATCACCATCATGTCAGCTTTCTACAGACATCATGCAAATGTCAGTATAACTTTCATACACCTGTTCACGACAACACTGATTCATATTCATCATTAACACTATCAATTTTAAACAAACATTAGTTCAGAGTGTCTTCAGTGTACAGATCACTCATTCATGAAGAAATTAATGCATGTAAAAACAAAACAAAAAGTGAAATTAGTTTAATTTAATTTGATAATTAATCAAATTACAATAAAGTTACAAAGTATATTCCATTAACATGCACTGACATGCCTGAAAAGGAGTAGGATGAAGTATACACTTATTTAATCCTCCTCCACAACTCAGTAATTAATCATAATCAATTTACTTCCATTCCTGAACCCCTCTACCTTTGTACACTACCATCTTACTATATATAATTTGATATACTATGTGTACAGTTAACATTTTAGATATTATACTTAAATATATTTACATACACACCTTTATATGAATATACATATTTCCTGAACACACGTACATATATACATACACTCACACATACAAAAACATACTTAACCTATAATATATTATACATACTAAAGATACATTGACCACATTTCTATATCTTATTATGAAACTTAAGTTATTACCACATATTTAGATTTTGTGCACACAAACACATGCATACATCTATGAAAAGCCCTCCCTCATCCCAATTTCCAAATTTTAGTCCAAAATCGAGCCCAAGAAACACCGCAAGAAACAAACACACTCACCAACAACTCTTTCTACCAAATATTATAAACTTAGCACAGTGGACATTTTCTACAATCAAGAAATAGTGTTGGTGTACTGACCTCAGAGTCTCCAGTCGACAATTTGGACTCTCCACTACAGCAGAGAGAAGCTTCACTCCTGAATCCTTTAGCATGTTGTTACCCAGGTCCAGATGTCTAAGATGGGACGAGTTGGAGCTCAGAGCTGAGGCCAGAGAGGCACAGCTGATCTCTGGCAAACTGCAGGAATTCAATCTAAATTAAGCAAAAAAGATGCAGATGTATTAATTTATAAATTAAGACTGTCTCATCATGCTACCACGTCTACACAGATCATTAGTTTGGAAAAATAATTAAAGCAGATACGATCAAAGAAAAAAAGATTTGCTACATACATTCTCTTGTTTCCTCAAATTTATAACGTATGAAATTGTGTTATTTTATGAAAGATAGACCCTCCATTAGAATTCAAAAATGGCCAATATGAAAAAATCCCAGCACTTGTGAGTCTCTCATTTTAAACCACAGATTTAGACCATCCTTATCACCCCTGTCATCTTTATCAACACACAGTTCACTGACTGTGCTCTGCTTCTTCCTCATTCATCTTTATAGCTGGATAAAATTTGCACAGAGAAAAATGATAAGCATGTTCTCTTTACCCATCTATAATTTTCTTAAAGGAAGCTGGATCTCCCACAGCTGTATTGTCAGTGGGTCACACCACACCAAAATGTATTGAAAAAATTGAAAATGTATTTTCAGGATTTGTGCTCAGGTAACCCCAGCCCTAATCTAACCCCTAAACCACAAAAGACACAATGAACCACACAAAAAGACCAAACACAGTCCGTGAACTGACCTCAGAGTCTCCAGTCTACAGTGTGGACTCTTGAGTCCAACACACAGCAGCTCCACTGCTGAATGCTGCAGCTTGTTGGAGTCCAGCTGCAGCTCCCTCAGATGGGAGGGGTTGGACTTCAGAGCTGAGGCCAAAACTTCATATTGAGTGTCTGAGAGACGACAGCCAGAAAGTCTGTGGTAATACAAAAACATAATTTAAAAAATTAATACTATCAGATACTGACATAAATATTGTCCCAAAGGATTTCATAATTTACCCCTCAAATCAGTGTTTACCCTATATGCATGTTACTGCTCCTGGATTTTTTATTTGTGTTGTATTTTGTATTTTTTGAGGAGAGGAGAGAGGAAACAGGACAGAAGAGGGGAGGGCAGCGTTTTGTCTTGTACAGTTAGCATACAGTATATGATTTTACACTACAGGCGCTTCATATAGTCACAGATCAATTGAGACACCCGCAAGTAAAAGAGAGGACACATTGTTACAGCGTTAGGAACTAACATTACATTCCAATTCATTCAAAATCATCAATAAATTGCTTTATTTTATCGCTTAAATTGTTGTTAAATTTAAGTAAATTAGCACTCTTTGATGATACAACGATGCAAGTTAATTCTATTAAAAAAAAGGAGTTGGGAATACATATCATTTCAGAATATTTGACAGTTAGCTAGCCACACCCAGTGAATGTAAATGATAGTCTAGTGGGTGACAGGGGCCACATTAAATTATAGCGTGTTTGTCAAATCATAAAGGTGTAAATCTCAGGGGGGCATGGACCCCCTTCCAGGATTTCCCTCAGTATATCACTGTAAGCACAACTGGCAGTGTTTGCAGGAGTACTGTAGTTTCTTAGCCGGCAGGGTGACACATTTTTCTTTCAGATATACATTTGGTTTCCTTTCATGAATTGCTCTTGTGAAAATGTCATGTAATTGTCCCCTCCAAAGCTGATTCACTTAACCTGATCACATTAGCATGGATCAGTGTTTAAAACATATGTCTAGCTTCGAACACATGTCAGATCAGCTGACGCTGATTAACGTTACTTAACTAAACTTCTACGAAAGATTACGAGGTTAAGAGATGCATCACCACAAAATGACATCCTGTCACTTCTCTCTTAAACAAGTTATGATTATCTTTTATGTTAAAACAAAAGGTTGGAGGAATAATATTTACTTCAAAAGTGCTCAGAACCTGCTGGGAAAATCTATCACTGTCAATGATCACATCTGGACTTACAGAGCCTTTCTACAGTTCCTCACAGCAGGGATCAGTCTCAGTCGTCCCTGGTCTGATGTGTTGTACGTGTTCAGGTCCAACTCATCCAGAACCTCCTCTGACATCTGCAGCATGTAGGCCAGAGCTGAGCAGTGGATCACAGAGAGTCTTATCTCTGATCTATTCTCTGACTTCAGGAACTCTTGGATCTCCTGATGGACTGAGTGGTCGTTCATCTCTGTCAGACAATGGACAATGTTGATGCTTCTGTCAGGAGAGATCTTATCACTGTTCATCTTCTTCAGGTTGTTGATGGCTCTCTGGATGATTTCTGGACTGTTGTCTGTCTGACCCAGCAGGCCTGCTAAGAGTCTCTGGTTGGACTTCAGAGAGAGGCCATGAAGGAAGCGAACAAACAGGTCCAGGTGGCCATTTTTACTGTCCAGGGATTTCTGCATGGCTGCTTTCAGAAGGTCGTCCAGAGAAGATTTCCCCAAGAAAATCTCCAGGGCCTTTGTGTTACTGCCAGTGTGAACAGTGGAACAGTGGAACATGTAGACTGCAGCCAGAAACTCCTGAACGCTCAGATGAACAAAGCAGTAGACTGTTTTCTGGAAGATCTCACTCTCTCTTCTGAAGATCTCTGTACAAACTCCTGAGTACACCGAGGCCTCTGTGACATTAAGACCACAGCGCTCCAGGTCTTCTTGGTAGAACATGATGTTTCCTGTCTCCAGCTGTTCAAACGCCAGCCTCCCCAGCTTCAGAAGAACTTCCCTGTCAGCCTCCGTCAGCTCCTGTGGACTCGTCTCACGTCCCTCATCGTACTTCTGCTTCTTCCTCTTTGTCTGAACCAGCAGGAAGTGTGAGTACATGTCAGTCAGGGTCTTGGGCAGCTCTCCTCTCTGGTCTGTAGTCAACATGTGGTCCAGAACTTTAGCAGTGATCCAGCAGAAGACTGGGATCAGACACATGATGTGGAGGCTCCTGGAGGTCTCAATGTGTGAGATGATTCTGCTGGACAGATCTTCATCACTGAACCTTCTCCTGAAGTACTCCTCCTTCTGGACGTCAGTGAAGCCTCGTACTTCTGTTACCCTGTCGACACATGAAGGAGGGATCTGGTTGGCTGCTGCAGGTCTGGAAGTGATCCAGACGAGAGCCGAGGGAAGCAGCTTCCCCTGGATGAGGTTTGTCAGCAGCACGCTGACTGATGACTTCTGTGTAACATCAGACACGACCTCATGGTTGTTGAAATCCAGTGAAAGTCTGCTTTCATCCAGGCCGTCAAAGATGAAGAGAAGTTTACAGACAGCGAGCTTCTCTGCTGTCACCTTCTGTAATGTTGGATGGAAAACATGGAGCAGCCTGAGAAGACTGTACTGCTCATCTCTGATCAGGTTCAGCTCCCTGAACGACAGCAGAACCAGCAGACTGACATCTTGGTTTTGGGAGCCCTCTGCCCAGTCCAGAGTGAACTTCTGCACCGAGAAGGTTTTTCCAACTCCAGCGACGCCGTTGGTCAGAACGACTCTGATGCGTCTCTGTTGGTCAGGTGAGACTTTAAAGATGTCGCAGCACCTGATTGGAGTTTCACTGAAGGTCTTCTTCTTGTAAGCTGTCTCAAGCTGCCAAACCTCATGTTGGGTATTAACCTCTTCACTCTGTCCCTCTGTGATGTAGAGCTCAGTGTAGATCCTGTTGAGGAGGGTTCCACTTCCTGTTTCATCACTTCCTGTTTCATCACTTCCTTCAGTCACATGTTCACATCTCCTCCTCAGACTGATCTTATGTTCATCTAAAACCTCCTGCAGACCAACATTCACTGAAAAAAGAGAAAAGAAAAAAAATGTGGTGATTATTTTATTTTCAATATAAAAACAATCAAAATAAAAGTATATAAAGAAGTAAAGGTTATAAAGTCCACCTGAATCACAAACAGTGTTGTGATGTTGTATAAGACGTGTTTGTATGTGAGAGAAGACAGAGACATTAGCAGGAAGCTAAGCTCGTCTCAGGCTGTTGTTTGACTTTTAGACCGTGAGTCTGTCTGACAGAACTGTGATGTTGCTGCTTTACACAGTTAAACATTTCTCCATCATCATCAACATATCAGATCTAAATGTTTTTATTTTTGTTGTGATGAGAATTGATGCAGAACAGAATTGAATGCTGCATAAAAAAAAGCTGTTGGACTAATTGTAGCGACATTTATAACCTTAATTCATTAACCTGACCTTAACTGTCTGTGCAGTGCAACACAAACAAATGTCACTTTATTAAATCAACAGTGTTTTCAGTCATGATGAAATCAGCAGACAGATGTAGTCTTACTCTGTACAGTGCTGGTCAGACCGGCTGTCTGCAGTCCAGCTGTTGTTCTGGGTCTTACCTCCACACTGGGGACAGGAGGAGTCTCCTGGTGAAGCAGACTGGTCCCAGTATGATGTGATGCAGCGTCTGCAGAACCAGTGTCCACAGCTGGTAGAGACCGGATCCTTCAGGACGTCCCGACACCAAACACAGCAGGTGGGCTGCTTCTTCACAGAGACATGCCTCCTCCTCTTCTCTCTGTGAAGGAGCAGAGGAGACAGGACTCAAAGATTTAAATCCAAAGACTGAAACACCTGAGACACTGAATCTTTCATAATTCTGTTCTTTACAGTTTACAGATAACTTTTCATTTTGTTTTAAACCTATTTTTGTGAATCAAGCTAAATAAATGTAACTACTAATTCCCTCAATATTTTGATGTTCTTTAATGATGCCACTGATAAACAACAGCTGATGATAGATAGATAGATAAATAGATAATAATAAAGAAAGAAAGAACATTTTGATTTGTGATCGAGAAAGGTCAATACTGTTTCTAGCCATTGGTTTCCGTCATCAGCCCCAGAAATCCTGATGTGAGCGACTATACTCTGTAACTTCATGTGTGTGAAGCTGTTTTGTTCTGTGTTCCACTCGGATTCATATCCTACTTGGAGTGTTTCAGAAGCAAGTGTCACACCTGTCTGTCTTTTTGTGCTTCTAACACAGATGAGTAGTCTACATAGTTAAATACTTTAATTATCTGTTTTTTTTTCAGTGTATTTATCGTTAATATTTCCGACTTTGCTGTTCTGTAGATCCCAAGTAGAGTTCTCAACGGGTCGGCCCGGCCCAAAACTGCGGGTCCGGTCGGGTTTGTGCGGGTTCGGGCTGAAAAAATACGCAAATGAGCCAGGTCGGGTCGGGCCTCGGGCTTCCTTTTTTATAAAACACATTTTATAAAACACCTTTCTTGCAGGTTGTAAATTATATATTGTTTATTGTGAATCATCGCGGTTCACGTGTGGTGAAGAGTAAGTCTGCCTGCCTGCTTCATGGGGAGGAGCAGACGCAGAACTGACGCCGCTGCGTAAAGTTACGATAACAAGTGTATGAGGAAAACAATGCAGGCGCACAAGGGGTCGGGTTCGGGCAGACAATTCATGCTGGTGTGTCAGGCTGCGTTGGGTTCGGGCCTAAAAACCTGCGGGCCGGGTCGGGTCATAATTTTCAGGCCCGTTGAGAACTCTAATCCCAAATCTGCACAGGGTGTTTTATTTTGAAAATTGACCGGATGCTTTATGCTGACCACGAGCATTGGAGGTTCATCTTGGGATAGAAAAAAAAGCTTAATAATGGGGAACTTGCTTTTCAACTGTTGATATGAACTCTGCATATTTTCATTTATATCCTGTAAATCCTTGATAAATTATTTTATGGAAAAAAAGTTTTACTTAAAATAAACCAAATACGAGGCAGATGGGACGAATGCTTTGTTCGTTATTTCTCATCCATATCATAAAGAGTGTATTCAATTATTCAAAGGTGTAAAGATCACCAAGAGATCCAGAGGAACTGTAGTGTGAACAGAGAGGACTGAGTCTCTTTAAAGGTCCCATATTATGAAAAACTGACTTTTTCTGGGATTTGGGATGTTATTGTGGGTCTATGGTGCTGCCACACGCCGAGAAACTTTGAAAAAAAGACTATCCATGCTTTTTTGAGTGAGATACAGGTTTCTAAAGGGGTCTTGCCTGTAGGCCCTTGACCAAGCAATTGTGCTTTTTTGTTTTAAATAACTCAGCATAATGAGTATATTTCCAGCTAGAAAACACGCATCTCTCTCCTCCCTCCATTTTTGTGTTGCTGCGTAGTGTACACGTGAGTTATCCTCATGGCTAAAACGTGACTTGAGACGTACGTGACATCACTCCCAGAGACAAGAAGAAAGCAAAAATATATATTTTTACGCACAGTGACTTGAATCAATAACTTGAATGTGATTACTGGTTTGGAAATATTAACGCGTTAGATTACTCATTACTGAAATAAAGTGGTCAGATTAGAGTAACGTAAGGCGTTGCAGCCTTGAATTTCACTGTACCAGTGCTGTCATGTTTTACTCCTATCCATATCTGGGAATGCTGTGCAGGTAAATTAAACTGTGATTACTTGTTGACAACATTTGCCCATTTCTTGCAATTGTTTTCATGTTTTATTGTCTTATTGTCCGTTCAAGACTCTACCTGGCTGCACTGCATTACAATGAGAATGCTGATAAAGGACAAGCCACCACATCATCAGGAGATCCTCCATTGACGCTGGTCACTGGGGCCGAACCGATCCTCTCTGTCCCTGGCTTGCATCCTCTCCTCCCACCAGCATAATGTGGCCGCCGCAGCTGACCCTCTCCGTCCCGCTGACAGCGGGTCCCACCGGCGGTATGTGGCGGTAGTATCAGGGCCGCATTATTGGTGAGCCGTCCCAGTGTGAACAGATAATCCGGAGGCGCAGAGCGAGGGCGTGCCGGTCTGACAGTCTGATAACTGCACAGGTCCTTCACTCGACTAAATACAGAGAAATGTCCCACAAAGCAACGTTACATGACCGAACATAAATAATGTAGTGACTGTAACTGTCTTTGGCAACTTATATGAGGAAAACAAATACCACAGCGTCTGTCCTCCTGTCCGTCCTCCGCCTGTCCTTCCGACTCCTCATCACATTTCTGCTCAGAAAACAGCGTTTGTCACCGGCAAAGACTTTAACTCACCGAGTGTTTGTGACGAAAATAAATCACCCGCGACCGCCAGCTCTCCTGACCGAGACTTCAGGGAACTTTCCCCCAGAAAACAGCCTCCGTCCCCGCGAGTGACAGAGTCAGACAGCGTCCTGTTTACTGATGGTGATTATGTATAATTATGTCACTTAGCGCGAAAAACTTCACTCGTCACTATCCAGGATGTTTGGTGGGTCAGAATCTAGATCACTACACATTATAACAGCATCCATATTATAAACTGTCCGCGGGTTTAGATAGACAAGGGGAACACCTGGGGAAACACCGACGTCATTAACATGGCGTGTACCGTCACCTCTTTAGGAGCCGCAGCCCCCTGAATCTCTTTAAGAGGACTGAGTCTCTCTAAGGGGACTGAGTCTCTCTAAGGGGACTGAGTCTCTTTAAGAGGACTGAGTCTCTCTAAGGGGACTGAGTCTCTCTAAGAGAACTGAGTCTCTCTAAGGGGACTGAGTCTCTTTAAGAGAACTGAGTCTCTCTAAGAGGACTGAGTCTCTTTAAGGGGACTGAGTCTCTCTAAGAGGACTGAGTCTCTCTAAGGGGACTGAGTCTCTCTAAGAGAACTGAGTCTCTCTAAGGGGACTGAGTCTCTTTAAGAGAACTGAGTCTCTCTAAGAGAACTGAGTCTCTCTAAGAGGACTGAGTCTCTTTAAGAGGACTGAGTCTCTTTAACAGAACTGAGTCTGTTTAACAGAACTGAGTCTCTATAAGAGGACTGAGTTCAGTTCACTTAAAAGAGACTATATGTGAAAACACAGTAAGAATCTTATTTTAGTTCACAGATGCATTTGAGGAGAAACTGTATTATAACAAAATCACATGTGACTGACAGAGACAACTGAAAATGATTCAGAACCAGTTCTTACTTTGTGTCTGAGGGTCCAGGTTCAGTACTGAAGGCTGGATGTTCATCTCTGGACCGGTCACTCTTCATAGATGGACAGCTGGATACTGGAGACTCTGCTATCTGTCTGCTGGACTGAACTCTGCAAACAGCAGAAATGTTTTCATTTATATCAGGTGACAAACCATTTAAACAGCTCTAAATCATCACAATAGAGGCAGATGGGTCAAATAATTTCAGTGACCTTATCACAGCGTCTAATCGCTGTTTATGTAGCACTTACATTTTAAAAGAAATGTTGTTACACTCACAATCAACAGAAAAAGACAAAACATGTGACCAACAGAGACAACAGCAAATGAGTCAGAACCAGTTTTTTACTTTTTGTCTGAGGGTCCAGGTTCATTGCTGAAGGCTGGAGGTTCATCTTTGGACCGGTCACTCTTCACAGATGGACAACTGGATACTGGAGACTCTGCTCTGTCCTCCTCCTCCACACAAACACCCATTTTCTCCTCTGAAGTCGGTCTGAGAGGTGAAACAGTACCCGTTTTTAGACAGAGCACCAAGCCGCCAATTTGCCCGTCCTTTTGGCGGCTCAGTCCGCGGTTTTAGACAGATTGGGGGTCTGCTGTGGTCCGCCGATTTTCTGCCCCGGAGGGTACACTTATTTCCGCCTCGACTGCTATCTAAAACCAAGGCGGAAATGTGCCGGCCTCTGCGTGAGATGGGCGGAGGTGTCAATGACCTGCACTGCTGTGCGACCCACAACCGAGGAGTTTTAAAACCAGGAAACAGCTGATCACAGCAGTCAGTCCTTCATTTCATCCGCAGACATTAAGATGAACAACTGAACAGCCGCTGAGATCCAGGAGATGCAGCGTCTCCTGGATCTCAGTGGCTGTTTAGTTGTGTTAGCTTGTTGTTTTGTCGGCTCGGTAAGCAAGAAAGGTTGCTACTTTCAAATTAAAAGCCCCCCGCTAAGAACCTAGTTCTAAACTTCAGTGGGGTGCCATGTAAAGCTCTTATTTTGAAGACAAATTCTATGTCACTGTTTGCAGCCCAACTTTCAGCTTCACGTCACGTTACATGTTTACGCCTACCTCAGAGGCGGCTTTTGGAAAAGGAGGAATATTATGCCTCGGTTTTAGAAAGACAGGCCGGCACATTGCCGCCCTTACCTTGGAGCAAATGTGCTGCCTTTTCTACCTAAAAAGGGCTCGTGACATTGAGCTCAGGACACAAGAATCAGGAAACAAGTTTGTTTAAGAGGACAGGAAGTAAAACACAATCACACAGGCAGTGTGAGAAAATTACCATGTAACCACCGCGATCGTTAACCAGACATCCAATTCACGCAACCATCACCATTAACTGTTGAATGCAAGGTAAGCTAACCTTGTAAAGCAAATTCAGCCATTTTCTTCTAAACACATTAAAAAGGTTATTTAAATGTAACTTAAATGCATTTCCTTAAAACATGTAAAAAGCCATTCAACCATTAGAATTTAATTTTGGAGCTAGGCTCACAAACTGTGTTTCACTATGTCTGTGTTCAGGTTTTAATGGGCGGGTCAGAAACGCGGCCACGATTTGCATGAACCCCACCCTGCTGCGGAAGCCGTGTAAATACATTCAGGCATTAGATTCTGAGGTTTTTCCGCTTGCTCTCGAGTCTTGGATAGCATCTCTTAGAATAGTTTGCAGCTAGCTAACCAGTCAGCTAAACAGTCATGTCTCCTCCACGTCGCTCCTGCATCTTTTCTGGATGCCACAGTGTGCAGGGTGATGGCGCCTTGAGCTTATTTAAGTTTCCTAAGGACCACAACGTAGGAAACGGTGGATCAATTTTGTCAAAAGGAGTTACTGTGGAGAGTTAAAAATCACCAACACCGTCTCTGCAGTGTCCACTTTACCCTCGATAGTTACAGCATCTGTCACCAGGTAAAGTCTGGATATCTGAAGAGTCAGTTGACGCTGGTCAGTGGGCCGAACCGACCCTCTCCGTCCCCGGCTTGCATCCTCCCGTCCCGCCGACAGCGCATGCTCTCATCTCCGCCGCCGGGATTATGTGCCCGCCTGCGACAGTCCCGCCCACAACAGGTGCTCTCATCCCCGCCACCGGCTAGACGTTAGATTCTCTTCCCGAGCCTGACCCTGACCCGAACCGGACCGCGGGTCCTGATTAGTGGTTTGAAAATATTACCGCGTTAGATTACTCCTCACTGAAAAAAGTGGTCAGAGTAACGTGCAGCACTGATGCTTGTTTTTCCAGGATTTTGAGACCTAATTTTATATACTTGGCAATTTTTTTAATCTTTCAAATTTGGCTCAGTGGTCAATGACACATGTTTCTGTGGTATGACAAACTCATAACACACATTTATTTTTGCTTTACACGGACTTTAAGCTTGTGTGCATGATGTACGTGTATGTCGAGTTTTCTCTTTCTTATTTGCTGTTTTCACTAATGTAAACTGACCAGATAGTGGTATAACTGAACGAAGTAGATCCGTGATTTGGCACGTTATCTGAACCGCTTATTAATTGTAGATTTCATTTTTTAAAGTCGACATAATAATTCCCCAAATATTGATGCAGAGCTGCAGTGAGGAGGATTTGAGACAAACACGTACTGGGTGGACTGAGTTAGTGAACACAAACTGACTGAGATGACTGACTTTCAGTCTGGGGAGAACCCTGGTGTGTATGTGTGCTTGGTAACATTGTATTACTGGCCTGGCCTCTGTTAGGATTAACATTAGTTTTAGAGGTCCAGAAGAAACTGTGTTTGCTCGCTGAAGTCTTGACGAGTACGTTTAAAACTATGTTTAAAAGTAAGTTTAATAGCCTATAATTAGTACAGGCTATTAAAACATCTAGTAGGTACAGAAATCACTGAAGTTGGAGCAGCAGCAGCACTACAGTCAAAGAACAGCATAACTGCAAAAAAAAGGTAAGCATGGATTATAAATTAGCTAGCTAACATCAGTAAACATGATTTATCTTCCCTCTGCGAACAATGGCCACCCAAAGACGAGCTCTTTTCAAGACAGTAGTATCACTACCTCTGAAACGACCATTTGTAGGCAGTTAACATTAGATAGTTATGTCTAGTGGTGGTTGATCACTAACTTGGATGGCTGTTACGTCCTCTTCCACCTCTGGGTGGTGTGCTTGTATTTTCTTTTGGCTGCTCTAGTTCTCTGCCTCTCCCTAATGTGTTTCACTACTCGGCGTGAAGTCGCAGTTAAATATCGTTACATGTAATCAGGGGTGGACTGGGACAAAAAATCGGCCCTGGCATTTTTGGCTTAGACCGGCCCCTCATAATTAGTGGAGCACAAGTGAAAAAAAAAAGTAAGATAACTTTTTGCCTTTAGGCTTAGTAGAAATGTACAGTTTATCATTACTTTAGAAGTCTATCAAATAATCATTGTGAAACGCAAATAAGTAAATTTACTCAACACATAGTTCTATCTCCTCCTTCTCTATTTCAAGCACAATGTATCATCAACGTCCTAAATCTCAGAGGTTTAGTGTCTTTTGTTATGTCCACCACTTTTGTCTGCTCTGTGTAGTTCAACTGATTCTTTTATACTTTTTATTGAAATCATCTCTAATATGTATTTTCTGAATTTCCCTGATATAGCAGCTCAATTCTAATTCTTCAAGTTGAAAGGTGCTCCGTCCTTTAAAAAGCTGCAACATTATTACATCAGGCTAAAGACAGGGCTGCTTTATGAACTCATACAAAGCAACTATGTCTTAAAAGCATTTGGCACTATTCTTATTCAATGTGGGCAAACATTTTGCTAATAATACATTTACACTCTTTTTACACTTACTTTAGTGCTTAAATTGCGAAGCTTTTACTATCATTTAGCAGTTTTAAATTTGTTTTTTAAAACATGTTTAACCACAGCATAGAGGGTTGCTACAAATTCAAACTACTATGCAGCCTTTCAACACACCTTTAACCTAAATATCTAAAATGCCATGATGGAGCCTAAAATGGACACTTGCTGCTCATCCAACACTTCTCGGCCTTGACCGTTTGCTGTTTTAACAGAATAAGGTGCCGTGGCTGCCAGATTTTGGGAAGTATACATCACCAATTAATATTGATAGCCTACTTATCAATCACCATTGCTCATCATTCTCATGTAATTAGAGTTCTCAACGGGCCTGAATTACAACCCGGCCCGCGGGTTCTTAAGCCTGTACCCGACGCAGCGCGACGTGAATTGTCTGCAGCTCCCCCACGTTAACCCGACCGGACCTGAGCCCGCGGGTCCGGTCTGACCCGCTGATAACGCTTCATGTAATAGAGCTACCGTTACCTCCATGACCTCACAGTCCCTGTATTTAACGTTACTACCTGCTTACCGGCTGTACTACACTGTCCCTGTCAGTCAGCAGCATCTCTGGCTGCTCCTCTCCTGCCAGCTGCTGCTGTCTCAGAGGACGTGGAGGCGACAGCAGCCCCTCCAGCGAATAAGTCTGTGATTTTAACACATTTTGCAGCATCTACAGTGAGATTCTTCTCTTAGCACGCAACTTTTCTTTCTCTTTAATTGCTCGATGTTGTCACTCTCGTCCTTAATACTTTGAAACTAGCAGAAGTTACAGGTGACAGCGCAGGAAGGGGTGGGGCCGCTGTCGTGCTATATCCTGATTGGTTCAGTCCACTGTCTATATTGAAGATGGACCAATGGGCCGCCCCCTCTAAACTTTGCTTTTAGAGAAAAAAAAAAAGAAAAAGAGGAGGGCTGAGAGATTTCATTGG
>CAEMYA010000393.1:35720-50365 GCA_903131615.1 Diplodus sargus | reverse complement strand
AGACTTGTGTATATGACAGTAGAATTTTGTGTACAACATTTTTATTTGCACACACATGTTTAACATTACGAATACGACTGTTAGAATCATGGACACGTCTTTTTGACAGCGATCTTACTCCATACACCCCGAAGTAATAAACTTCGGCCCTGGAGGAAACATCTCACCTGCGCTTCCTGTTACGGTCCGGAGCGAACAGGAATGGTGCAACAAGAGTCTTTCCCCTTTTTTTTTTAACCCACAAACCAGTGCAATGACCAAAGATGGTATATTTACGACAGGATACTCCACTCTGTAACCCAAGGTGATGATCAGACAGAGGAGCAAGTGGTTTCCGTACAAAATAAAGTTATTTGTCTGCAGTTATCACCTTCTTTTTTTTTCCACTGAGAAAAAATACCAAGGACATGGCCTCGGTGTCCACAATGGTAGTTACGGCCCTGAACTTGCAGGCTAAATTGATAAATCATCTGTTCATCGCATAAGTCAGGTTCTCTCTCTCTCTCACACACGGTGACGCAGTTTAGTCCTCGACGGATAAAAAGTTAACGTCTCTGAATGAAGCGTTCCTGAGTTCATCCAACATGTTTGTCTTCTTCAGCTCACAGAGAGGAAACAGACTCAGAGACTCTGATGTAATATAAAGATAATAATAATATGTGTGTTTACTCACCCTGACTAACACTGCTGTTGTTCTGTTGACAGAAAATGGAGACTTTGAGGGTCCTCCCTACCGGACGGACTGGGGGGGGGCTTCGTTAGGGAGGAACCTCAAAGTGAAAGTAAACTGTTCAGTCTCCAGGTTTTTGAATGTGCGACATACGGTTTGGGAGTTATAGGCAAAAACATGTTGTCCTAGGTTATAGCGCCCCCCGGAGGCGGATATATGTAGTTTTTTGTGTCTGAGATATTCGCAGGAGTCTGGACCAACCCTCCAAATTGCACCGCCCTCCCTTGTACGGTTTAACCTGCAGCACCACTTTTAGCCGGAGAAAAATAAAAATAAAAGTCTTTACAATTACAATAGGGTTCCTAGCACCGCTGGTTCCCTTGGCCCCTTGGGCTTGGCCCCCTAATAACAGAAAAACAACTTTGTTTTTCTGTTATTTTTTAAAGTTTTTACTGTTTTGTTATTGTGATATTTGGAAAATTCGGGGAATGCTGGGAGACTTGCAAGGCGCAGGCGCAGTCAAGTGAGCGGAGAGTGGAGATGGCAAGCTACGTATTTTTCCGGCGGCTAAGTTTGAGGGCTGATGACCTCTCAACTGAAAAAAATTTCAATGATTTTTCAGGTAATATGCTATTTTTTCAACATTAGAATGTAGGCTATATATAACCATATATATATAACCACACAATATATATTTAGTGAGGTTATAGTGAATGTTATTGCTAATGTAAGCAGCTCCATTCTAGATTGCTAGCATTAAACTCTGGGTAAAGATGATGAAAAAACACCAACAGCTAGCTAATAGAGCTGAGCTCACACTGTCAGAAGATTGTTTTTTTGTGGTTTTTTTTACCGGTAAAGAAATGAAGCAAAAAAAGTTTATATTTGAACGGTCTGGTTAAACAGACATACAAACGGTGATAACAGCTGATGTTTATGACCAATTCGGCTCGGATTAAGCCTTCACTACCATCTGAATATCAGTGCTAGATTGTTGATCAAATATCCGATCTGAGCTCTCTTAACACAAAGTTTTTATTTGTATTTTTTAATCTTAGTTTTGTATCAGAAACAACAAAAACACAACAGAGGAAAGTGAACAAGTTTGTTCATGAGCTGCAGAGGTCTCTCTCTCTGTGTCACACACACACACACACACACACACTCTCTCTCTCTGAAGTGGTTGAACTGGTTACAGACATGCTTCAGAAAGGCAGCAGGTGATGATGATTACCTGAATGATCACCTGGTAACTTGTCTACAGCGATGTGAGGACGTGTTTGTTACTCTGGATGTCTACAGTGATCTGCATGAGGCACTCGTCACTGTAATTCTGTTGTATTGATCAGAAATGGGCTTCTTTTGTTGTTGTTATTTTGAATGCGCCATCTTGGTTATCTGGCTTCCTCTGTTACCGTGGTTACAAGCCTGCTCCTCTGAGGGAGGGGCTTAGAAGGACTGACCGAGGAGCTGTGATCATTCAAATGTTCTGACTAAATCCACTTTTTTCTCAAAACTCTCGTCTGCAGCTTTAACAAGTTTAAAGGAGACATTGTTGAGTTATTCACTTCAGATGATGGTGAACAACTGTTTTTTTTTCATAGTCTATAAATTATATAGCCATAATAACGCATCAGGCACAAATGAAATAACTTTGTATCAAGACAGAAGCACTATAAAACCAATCACTTATTGGTTTCATCGTCTCTTTTTTCTACAGTTTGTTTCAGAATCACCTTTCTGATCACAAATCAATTATGATCAATTTAGAAGGTACAAAACTAAGTAATTTATGTGGCTAATGGAAATTTTAAAAAAAGAACTATGAAATGATGATATATTTTGTGATGTAGTGAAAAAAACAGTTATTTGGTAAATAAATCACAAACAGAAAACAGCAAAGAAGTTTAAACAGTTGGATAATCGGTATTATGGACGAATTAAACACATTTATGATTAAAGACAATGAGAAATGAAATGATGATGACAACATATGTATTTATTAAAAAATTTTTTAGCAGGTAGATAGCAAAATGGTTGAAACATAAACATATGAGGATTAATGACAAGGAAGAAAAACGCAACATGAGGCTCCTTGACTGTCATATTATGAGCAGCAATACAGTAACAGGATTTTCAGAAAAGGTTTTCATCACACTAGCAAAATAAAACCAAAAGCTTTAAGATATCTGACAGACGTCAGAGGTCACATGCACCTGCAGGACGAGAAATAAAGAGGAAAAAAAAAGACAGAGCAAATAACTACACAAAACTCAAAGAAAAACATACGAGAACTAAGACCAACAAGAAGACACGTCATTTTAAATTCGTTATAAAGGGTTAATATGCTTATTTTATGATAAAATTCAACCATAGCAAAGAAAATAAAACCCAATCCATTAATAATAATTTGTGACTTTACATAATAAAACATACAAGGATTCATGAAAAGGAATAAAACGTAACTTCAGGAAAATAAACAACAAAATAAAACAAAACACAGTCCCCAAAAACGAATCTGGATCATTTCAAAGTTCAATATACATTTGGTTAAAAGACAAAGCATTAATTACACAGATGTAACTTATAATATAATTTATATAACAAGTTAATGTAGATTAATCAAGCCATTTTGTGACACTGATGCAACAATAATGTATAATTATACATAATAGTGATGTAATGGGAGCTAAAAAGATAAAGCCGGACTATGCAGCAGCAGTTTCCAGACCAGATTCCTTCCTTCCAGTTTTCTAGCTTTGCACCAGATTTGTGCTACAGAGCTCCCCCTACAGCTTCGGCGCAGATACACTGTCGAAAAGACTTGCTGACGAGCCTCCCCGCCCACCTAGCAGCTACTACGTTACCATGTGCATCTGTTTACTAAGAAGCCAGCCGGCTAAACAGCGAGTCATGTCTGGCACTTAGTGCACTTAGTGCTCTATGTTCAGCTGGACATATCGCAGGATACAGGCAACAAATCATGCGACATTCGAAGACCGATCTAGATATCTAAAATACACAACGAGAACCTGGATTCAGAACGCAAACAAACGTGTTTGGTAGCAAGTGACCGCTACGCTAAACACCCGCTAACTATCGAGCTAGCCATCAAGAAACCAAGCTAAACACATACAGGGCTCCCAATAAAACAGTCCAGCAATAGCATTGTTCAAAACACTATCAAGTCACGTTGCAAAGACAAAGTTCAGCCACTTACAATTTCAACAGCAACACGGCCAAGTCGGCGTCTGTTCTGGACTCCTCAACAGCTCGTCCTATGTTTACTGTGTCTGGTCTCTTTTGTCAAGCTCCTTTTTCTTCTTCTGTTCCTCCGACTGTGGCTTCCTGGGTCTCTTTTTAGTCCACTGATACACGATGAATACAACAATTGCCTTGCAACTGGCAGTTTATATCTACCCGGTTCCATGTTTGGGGGTGTGTTTGCCGTAAAGCAGTTTCGAAACTACAATCTGACTACATTTTTGAGGGGCGGTGGGATACTTCTGCCGACTCACATCCGGATTGAACTCGGCCCGGTGGCAGCAAGTTGCATGTTCCGTTTCTCCCGCCAGAAGCGCTAGGGGGAGTTGTAGCAATGACCAAACGACCCAGAAAGTGTCAAAGAACATTCAGAATGACTTTCAGCCTGCATAGTTAGGGTCATTTTTGCTAATATTGTTGCATAGTGCCCCTTTAAATGTATCCACTTTTATTGAAACACCATCTACATCTGTTTGTGTTGTGAAGCAGCTGATGAGCTTGAAGAGACATTACAGTGAGAATGAATCAAACACTGAAAAGTTAAATACGTTTGATTGTATTTGTGTGTGTCTGTCACTGTGTGTATTAAACTCTCTCTGTGTGTTGGTCCAATTGTTCCGGGTTGCAGAGTTGATTTAGTGATTTTAGCTGCAGCTCACTTCACATTATCATGCGTCTGACTCTACAACTACTGTCACTCAAATAATGACATGGTAGGAACTATGAGAGTCTTGTGACGGTTTGTGAATTTTTTCTGCGTGTGGTCAAAAATATGTCTTGTGGAGCAGTTCAGAAAAGTGGATGTGTTAGCCCGCCTCCAGGTATTTTTCCTCTCACTTTAATGGGACTTAATGCAGCAGTTGGTCAGAGATTCTGTCATTTAAACACCCACAGAGTCCGATCGCCTCCAGAGAACAGAGGCAACGCCGCAGATTTTGAACAGGTAGAGTTGCTGATTGTAAAACTTGAAGATTAACACATCTCTGATGGCTTGTGAGGGACAGTAGTGTGTCATTTTAAGTTTACATTTACATTTACATTGAGGGCATTTAGCAGACGCTTTCATCCAAAGCGACTTACAATAAGTACATTTGTCACAAGAGAGAAACCACAACATCACCATCGATAGAGTAAAAAGAAATATAGAAAAAATTCATCTGAGGATCGTAGCTGCTATTTATCAAAGATACTTTAAACGCATAAGTGCTGTGATAGATGTGCTGACGATACAAACATACAAGTGCATACATTAAAAAAAATAATAATTGAGGGGGGTTGGGAGGGAGTCGTGCTCTGCAGGGTCGAGGTGAAGTCTGAACAAATGAGTCTTACTGCTGGCCAGCTGATGTAGAAGAATGAAGCACTCTCGCTTGAAGGCCTTGAAAGCCAGTATCATCATGCTGGTTATGCAGTTACTCTCGCAACTTCTTTGTCTACTTTGATCTCTGTATGACTTCCAACACTACTTGAGGCTGAGCGGTGCCTAGTTCTCAGCAGAAGAGGACCATCTGTCTCCACTGAGTGGCAGTTTCTTAAAAGGTGTTTTAAAATCAATAAATAGTAACTGTGACCAGCAAATACACCCAGAGAATTAATCCGTCTACCACATCGGTATGAACTCAAAACAAAGACCTTTCTCTGTGATATGACTTCAATAATGGATCAGAAGGGCACTGAAATAACATCATAATAACAACTTGTAAAAAGCCTGAATTCATTCTTCAAGCATTGTAAGTGCTGTATTGTAGGTAACTGGACGCTTCAGTTTCTTTAAACGTCAGCCTGACACTTTAGTCCTCCACAGCCAAAACCACTTTGGTGTAATTCGGCCCACAAGGAGCTTTAAGTTAACCCTCTGGAGTCCAGGGTATAATTGACCATTTTTCACTACTTTTTACCTTTCAACTTAAAAACTATTTGCCTTGCCTTGTTTGTTTTGGTGTCGTTTATTAACACAGTGGACCTAAAATCTGACTACAAACAGAAAATCTGTTTTGGAAAAAGTTCGATATTTTACTGTGAAAACCACATACTTGTTTAACGAACTTAGAATGCAAATATAAATTGTTATTTAAATTTGTTTTTGAAATTTACAGAGTTATATGTAACTACATTTTAACAGGTCTCCCTCAGCTCCTCCCAGCTCATAGAACAGCCTCTACATTCAGTAATCTCATTGTTGTGACTACAATACACACTAAACACACGAACTACACACTCCAAACACGCTAAATGTCACAAACCTCTCAACTTTAAAAACTTGCTGTTACTACCGCGGTCAATCTTTCGCCACCATCCTCCCACAACTTTCACCTCTTCCTCAGCAAGCAAATCACCTGCTTTGCCATATCATTTTGCGACTGGTTGATGTGGTGCATTTGTCCACCAATAGAAATGGGGGTGTCACGTGTTTTTTTTTTGCCTGCAAACGTGCACTAAACGTGACGACAATATTCATGAGAAAGCGTTGCGTACATTTTTTTTATTGTATGTCCGGTCTTAATTGGCCAATCAACACAATTTAAAAACTGGTATATAGTTTGTTGAAGTTGAAACAGAGACTCGGTGAGGATGCGTCTTACTGTTACTTCATCTTAAATTGGTCACGTGATTTGGATGCACCGGCGTATCAGTCGACCACAGAGGGTTAGGACATTTCACGTCTCATCCAAGAGGCTTCTTCAGTTCTAACTAACTGAAGTTGAGTTTGTAGGCCTTTAAACTCTGTGTGGGAGTGTCTTTTTAAAGAGTCGATACAGACACGTGTGCTCTCTGAGTTTCAAAGTCGATGGACCACTTGTGGGTTGTTGACCCAACCGGCCTTCATGTGGGTTGCTGTGCTCGGTGAGCCCACTGGTCTCACATCGCATCAGTCTGAAAACACTCATTCTCTAATCTCCACACTTACCACTTTTTACTTAATTGTGTCTACACATAAATGGATGATTGTTGACACTGAAGCAGATTTTAGAGCAGTTCAGACTGCAGCACTGAGGGTCATCTCAGTTGATTCTGCTGCATCAAACTCTCTGGATCATCAGGACACAGCTGATCCTCTCCACACCACAGAGATCATTTCCATCTGATGAGAGAAGAGAGACAACACAAGTCATTAATGTTTACAGCGACTCCCTTCATCAGTTCTCAGTCAGTGATGCAGCACATCCACTATAAAGACCAGCAGCACCAGAAGTGGAGCAGCTGTGTAGCGTAGCCAGCTTCCTTTCAGCTCTCGTGTGGATGTGTGGGAGTGAAGCTTAAAGGACCTGCAGACACTTTGGATATCAAGTCTGTTAACTCTGCAGATTTCACCGAAGTACACAATAAACAGCGGAGAGTCCCTGAATGCATCATTAGTGCAGAAACTGGGATACTGCTCACTATAATTATGATTTACTGCTGTTACATTTAAATGTCTTTGTGACATTTGAATGTTTAATCTACTTTAAAATATTATGAGACAAACATGTAAATATGAGTCTTTTATAAAAATATGTGGACCGATCAAATGGACAGATATATCGATGTTCATAAAGTCTGTAGAGAAAACCATCAGCTGTGGTTTTTGGACTGCAGCAGAGATTCTGCTCTGTGTTAAGATCACATGGTCACTAAATCTCATGACGGTTCTTTGATCTACAAAATTTAGTCAGACTGATCTGAGAGCTGTGACAAAGACGACCTGATGAGTTCTTTAGTGTTGAAATGAGAGCAAACTGTCTCTAAACATCTGATGCTGACAGCTGCAATCCAGCTTTATTTCCTGTAGAGATGAAAACAGTCGTCTTCACATCAACTCAAACACATGATAACAACAAGTCGCTGGTTGATCTGATTGGCTGACTCAATGCTGCTGAAACCAGCAGGAACGGACTAAAATCCTCTACTGACCTCAGAGTCTCCAGTCGACAGTCTGGACTCTTCACAAGCTCAGACAGCAGCTCCACCTCTGAATCCTTCAGGTTGTTTCCTCTCAGGTCCAGCTCTCTCAGATGGGAGGGGTTGGACATTAGAGCTGAGGCCAGAGAGGCACAGCTGATCTCTGACAAACTGCAGCTCCACAATCTGAATATAGAATAAATTATGTAGATAAAACCATTTATACTACAGTCAGATGTGATTAAATGTGGACCGTAACATTACTATGTCTGTATCATTGAGCTTTTCTCTAAAATGAGTCAAGTGACTTTGTCATTGTGTTTTTTTAGGGCTGCATGATATGATCAAAAAGTGATATTGCAATATTATTCGTTATTATTATGGATGATTCAATTTTACATCACAGTTTTCATTGTCACTGAAAAACTAGTAAAATCATGACGATGTGGCATTTTTCCCTGCCTCTGCCAAACAAACATGTTTTATTACATCTGAAGAACAAACTTTGTAGGCCAGAACATCTTTGCAGCTCTACAAAATATCATTACAACAATGTTTTGTGACACATTTTACCTTTATAAAATAATTGCAGTTTTTGCGATTTGGATTATGCACTTAGTCTTATTGGCCCTCATTTATCAATCTTGTGTGAAAACGGGTGCAGATCTGAGCGCAGAATTGGTCTTACGACAGGACACACGTGTGATTTATGAAACATTCATATCTGACCAATTCCAGCGTACGAATGATCAGGTCTTGATAAATGCGGTGGCTGAATTCGATCGTCATTAACATGTTACGCCCTTAAATATTCCTGGTTCGGAGGCCTCGCCCCCTGAGGTCAAACACTGAGAGAAGAAACTCTGGCAAGAAGAGAAACTTTTCGAGATGGAGATCGGCATCCCGGCAGTGCCGGCACATTAAAGGCTCCATTCACTAATGAAATGTGCAGAACTGAACAGGTCAAAATAATATGGCACACTTTCTCTGTGGTATACAGCAGAGTTCCCCCTGCTGGTCCGAGACGGAGCCACCTGCCCTTCAGCACCCCGAAGCAGCTCCACTGTGACCGTGTGCGTGTGTGCGCACTATTGAATCTGTGTTCCTGCTCTGTAGCAGGTTTGCCAGCGAGGTTATTAGGTATCCCGTTAATTGGTTGTCGTGTTATCATATTTTATTTTACAAAAAAGTGGTATCAGTAATAACGTGGGCTTTTTTTAAGTAAAATTTTGTTTTATTTGTTTTAATAATCCGTTTTGATCTGTTCTAAATATGTGACTGCTTATGCTTAATGACAGCTGAGGTTTGTTTAATAATTATTTTCAGTCTCAGTCAGATTTTGCTGTGCTGCTCCGCACATCCACACACTCAGATTTGCGTACACGAGCTCAGACCTGACGTGAGATCTGATCGTAGCTTCCGCTCACGTCCAAATTGATAAATGCCGAAGTTTGTGTGGAAATGGTCGTACGCACGGTTTTCTGCCGTACGTTCGTTTGATAAATGAGGGCCAGTGTGTATTTGATTATTTGATTATTAATTGTGCAGCTCTAGTGTTATTGAGGATCAACATCATGTCAGCCTTCTACACACATCATCCAAATGTCAGTATAACATTAATACACCTGTTCACGTCAACACAGATTCATATTAATCATCAACACTTTATCCATTTTAAACTAACATTAGTTCAGAGGGTCTCCAGTGTACAGATCACTCATTCATGAAGGAATGAATGCATGTGAAAAGAAAACAAAAAGTAAAATTACTTTAATTTAATTTGATAATTAACTAATCAAATTAAAATAATGTTACAAAGAATATTCCATTAACAAGCACTGACATGCC
Source organism: Diplodus sargus (assembly GCA_903131615.1). Classification (NCBI taxonomy): domain Eukaryota; kingdom Metazoa; phylum Chordata; class Actinopteri; order Spariformes; family Sparidae; genus Diplodus; species Diplodus sargus. Next base: position 40,704 of record CAEMYA010000393.1, on the reverse strand, counting down.
TGAAAAGGAGAATATTCATACACTCACATACAAATATACTTAACCTATATTATACATAATGAATATACATTGATCACATTTCTTTATCTTATTATGAAACTTAAGTTATTAACACATAGTTAGATTTTATAACATATTTAGATTTTATGCACACAAACACATGCATACATCTATGAAAACATCTAGTGATTTTTGAAGCCCTCCCTCATCCAAATGTTAAAAAATGTTGTCCAAAATCGAGCCCAAGAAACAAAACAAGAACCAAACACACACACCAACAACTCTTTTTACCAAATATTATAAACTTTACACAGTGGACATTTTCTACAGTCAAGAAATTGTGTTGGTGTACTGACCTCAGAGTCTCCAGTCGACAGTTTGGACTCTCCAGTCCAGCACAGAGAAGCTTCACTCCTGAATCCTGCAGCTTGTCGTTTCCACTCAGGTCCAGCTCTCTCAGATGGGAGGAGTTGGACTTCAGAGCTGAGGCCAGAGAATCACAGCTGATCTCTGACAAACTGCACCACCTCAATCTGAATAAAGAATAAATGAAGTGAGTTTAGAAGACAATGTTCCTGCTTGAAATCATTCAGTGTTTAATCATCTGTTCAGAGCTGAACAAGTTCAGGAAATGAAGCTCCAAACACCTGATCCCAACAGGCTGCAGGTCCAAAACTGTCAGATACACAAAGTGAAACAGAGCTCTCATTAATATTAATGACAACGTGCTGCTGCTTCAATAAAGACGTAGTGACTCCACCTCTTAAACTCTGCAGCTCCACCAGAGGCTCCATCTATACAAACTCATGTTGTGCAGCCAAACAGAAACCAACAGAAACTGACTGAAGATCACAGCAGCTCCACTGTGACCCGTGTGTGTGTGTGCGCACTATTGAATCTGAGTTCCTGCTCTGTAGCAGGTTTGCCAGCGGGGTTATTAAGTATTCCGTTAATTAGTTGTCATATTTTATTTTACAAAAAAGTGGTATCAGTAAAAACATGGGCATTTTTTTAAAATTACATTTTTTAAATTTAGTTGTATTTGTTTTAAGAATCCATTTTGATCTGTTCTAAATATGTGACTGCTTATGCTTAATGACAGCTGAGGTTTGTTTAATAATTATTTTCAGTCTCAGTCAGATTTTGCTGCGCTGCACCGCAAATCCACAGACTCAGATTTGCGTACACGAGCTCAGACCTGACGTGAGATCTGATCGGAGCTTCCGCTCACGTCCAAATTGATAAATGCCGAAGTTTGCGTGGAAATGGTCGTACGCACGGTTTTCTGCCGTACGTTCGTTTGATAAATGAGGGCCAGTGTGTATTTGATTATTTGATTATTAATTGTGCAGCTCTAGTGTTATTAAGGATCAACATCATGTCAGCCTTCTACACACATCATCCAAATGTCAGTATAACATTCATACACCTGTTCACGTCAACACAGATTCATATTCATCAACACTTTATCCATTTTAAACTAACATTAGTTCAGAGGGTCTCCAGTGTACAGATCACTCATTCATGAAGGAATGAATGCATGTGAAAACAAAACAAAAAGTAAAATTAGTTTAATTTAATTTGATAATTAATTATTCAAATTAAAAGAATCTATATCTTATTATGAAACTTAAGTTATTACCACATAGTTAGATTTTATAACATATTTAGAATTTATGCACACAAACACATGCATACATCTATGAAAACATCTAGTGATTTTTGAAGCCCTCCCTCATCCAGATGTTAAAAAATTTAGTCCAAAATCGAGACCAAGAAACAAAACTAGAACCAAACACACACACCAACAACTCTTTTTACCAAATATTATAAACTTTACACAGTGGACATTTTCTACAGTCAAGAAATAGTGTTGGTGTACTGACCTCAGAGTCTCCAGTCGACAGTTTGGACTCTCCAGTTCAGCACAGAGAAGCTTCACTCCTGAATCCTGCAGCTTGTTGTTTCCACTCAGGTCCAGCTCTCTCAGATGGGAGGAGTTGGACTTCAGAGCTGAGGCCAGAGAATCACAGCTGATCTTTGAGAAACTGCACCTCTCCAATCTTAATAAAGAATAAATGAAGTGAGTTTAGAAGACAATGTTCCTGCTTGAAATCATTCAGTGTTTAATCATCTGTTCAGAGCTTAACAAGTTTAGAAAATGAAGCTCCAAACACCTGAACCCAACAGGCTGCAGGTCCAAAACTGTCAGATACACAAAGTGAAACAGAGCTCTCATTAATATTAATGACAACGTGCTGCTGCTTCAATAAAGACGTAGTGACTCCACCTCTTAAACTCTGCAGCTCCACCAGAGGCTCCATCTATACAAACTCATGTTGTGCAGCCAAACAGAAACCAACAGAAACTGACTGAAGATCACAGCGCTCCACTGTGACCCGTGTGCGTGTGTGCGCACTATTGAATCTGTGTTCCTGCTCTGTAGCAGGTTTGCCAGCGGGGTTATTAAGTATTCCGTTAACTAGTTGTCATATTTTATTTGACAAAAAAGTGGTATCAGTAAAAACATGGGCTTTTTTTTAAAATTAAATTCTTTAAATGTTGTTTTATTTGTTTTAAGAATCCGTTTTGATCTGTTCTAAATATGTGACTGCTTATGCTTAATGACAGCTGAGGTTTGTTTAATAATTATTTTCAGACTCAGTCAGATTTTGCTGTGCTGCACCGCAAATCCACACACTCAGATTTGCGTACACGAGCTCAGACCTGACGTGAGATCTGATCGTAGCTTCCGCTCACGTCCAAATTGATAAATGCCGAAGTTTGCGTGGAAATGGTCGTACGCACGGCTTTCTGCCGTACGTTTGATAAATGAGGGCCAGTGTGTATTTGATTATTTGATTATTAATTATACAGCTCTAGTGTTATTGAGGATCAACATCATGTCAGCCTTCTACACACATCATCCAAATGTCAGTATAACATTCATACACCTGTTCACGTCAACACAGATTCATATTCATCATCAACACTTTATCCATTTTAAACTAACATTAGTTCAGAGGGTCTCCAGTGTACAGATCACTCATTCATGAAGGAATGAATGCATGTGAAAACAAAACAAAAAGTAAAATAATTTTAATTTAATTTGATCATTCATTAATCAAATTAAAAGAATGTTACAAAGAATATTCCATTAACAAGCACTGACATGCCTGAAAAGGAGAATATTCATACACTCACATACAAATATACTTAACCTATATTATACATAATAAATATACATTGACCACATTTCTATATCTTATTATGAAACTTAAGTTATTATCACATATTTAGATTTTATAACATATTTAGATTTTATGCACACAAACACAAGCATACATCTATGAAAACGCCTAGTGATTTTTAAAGCCCTCCCTCATCCAAATGTTAAAAAATTTAGTTCAAAATTGAGCCCAAGAAACAAAACAAGAACCAAACACACACACCAACAACTCTTTTTACCAAATATTATAAAATTTACACAGTGGACATTTTCTAAAATCAAGAAATAGTGTTAGTGTACTGACCTCAGAGTCTCCAGTCGACAGTTTGGACTCTGTAGAAAATCACAAAGCAGCTTCACTCCTGAATCCTGCAGGTTGTTGTTTCCTCTCAGGTTCAGCTCTCTCAGATGGGAGGGGTTGGACTTCAGAGCTGAGGCCAGAGAATCACAGCTGATCTTTGAGAAACTGCAGTCCTCCAATCTGAATAAAGAATAAATTAAGTGAGTTTAGAAGACAATGTTCCTGCTTGAAATCATTCAGTGTTTAATCATCTGTTCAGAGCTGAACACGTTTAGAAAATGAAGCTCCAAACACCTGAACCCAACAGGCTGCAGGTCCAAAACTGTCAGATACACAAAGTGAAACAGAGCTCTCATTAAAGGGACTTAGGGCAGGATTTGTGAAAAAATGAACAGTCATTATAAGTATTGCTATGCTAATAGGTGATGAAGCGTTCCAAACCAAAAAGAATGAGCCCACCCACGTATCTCTCCGTTGCCTTGTACAGGCTGTGTGCTGCATAATGTACTGCAATTCGGGGCCCGAATTTCCCGCGCCGTCCTGCGGACGTGACGTCAAATGACGCTGAATGCGCGTCCTCGACGGCTTGGAGACCGGAAGAAGACAAGCGCGGTGAATTCAAACTAGTGTTTGGGTAGAAATGGATTCTGCTACGGCCAGAAAACGACCCAGCACCACACGAAGTCCAATAAATAGTTATACTAAGAGGAACACGGAGGTTTTATTAGCGGCAAGTCGTGAGTCGAAACGAAATTACGACCAAAGCCGGGCTGGCACTGGAATAAACATCGGATACACGTTCGGCTCATGGAGGCAGCTTCAACTTGAAGTGGGACTGAAAACAGATGCTGACATGGTTCATGTCCTAGTAACAGGTAAGAAAACATTACACATAATGTGTAGAGCTTGATTTGAAAATCTTATGAGATTACAGAGGACTCGGAGTGAGCTAACGTGCAAAGTAGCGTTAGCTGCTAACATGTATCTTAGTCCGGTCCTGTGTAGTTACAGACTGCGCATTTTCCACGGTCCTTTAGTCTGAAAACGAATAGTTAGAAATATGTCCCTTTTATATATAAGACCGAAAGTTTCGGTCAGAAAGTTATAAGACCGAAAGTTTCTGTGTCTGTGTAGTGACTACACAGACACAGAAACAGTTAGCCGTTAGCCTGTGTAGCTAGCGGCTAATCTGACTACACTGTAGTCAGATTAGCAGCTAGCTACACACAGCGAGTCGGCTCCTGTCTCGTCCCCAGGAAATACACTATTTAAGGGGTACAGTAATGATATTTACAGGCTATGTGTTAGGGGCTATTGTGTTGACTCGCTGGTGATACTGTTGTGATGTAGCTGAATAAAAGGCAGTTTAGAGCTAGCCGTGAAGTGCACAATCGCATGTAAACAAGCTCAGGTGGTGCTTTATAAATTGATATTGAACTGGTCCAGACACACAT
>CAEMYA010000393.1:14473-34881 GCA_903131615.1 Diplodus sargus | reverse complement strand
TTCACACATTATCTCAGTGGCACTGGTAGATAACACTTGGCTTGAGACATTGAATCATACTATTGCTGTTGCATGATAATGACTGCACACTTATGTCAGCGTGTTAGCAAGCTTTATCCAATGTTTCAAATATTAGCTATGTTGGTAAGTACCACAGTCAGAAATTAGCTGCAGCTACAAGCCAAATGCTCGTCAAACACCATAACGTTGGTGGCAGTAGCATTAGCTTCACAAAACAATGGTTATGCTAGCTCGTTATTCAACGTGGCTGGAGAAATTTGAACTTTAGTAACCATTTGGCCAGTGTCAAGTAAACGTATTTACGCTACAACTATCATTTTGCTGAATTAATGCGCAAATGTTGTCAAAGAAATATCCTAAAGTTGCACTAAAATAAACACTGGGTTTACTTACTTCGTCACTTGAGATGATGCTGTTCGCAGTTGTAGGCTACCGACGAAGTTCCGGGGAGGCATGTGTGGAGGTCTTGCAGCAAACAGTGACGTGAACAGCGAGTAAATAAATAACTGTGACAGCATCAGCTGCACTGCTGTGAAGAGTTCATGCGCACTCCCGCGCCGGCTTGGCTGATGGCTGCAGTTACCCTAACGGCCGTCGTGTCGCTATTGAGTCTTATTTCTAGATCCTGCCCTATGTCCCTTTAATATTAATGACAACGTGCTGCTGCTTCAATAAAGACGTAGTGACTCCACCTCTTAAACTCTGCAGCTCCACCAGAGGCTCCATCTATACAAACTCATGTTGTGCAGCCAAACAGAAACCAACAGAAACTGACTGAAGATCACAGCAGCTCCACTGTGACCCGTGTGCGTGTGTGCGCACTATTGAATCTGCGTTCCTGCTCTGTAGCAGGTTTGCCAGCGCGGTTATTAGGTATCCCGTTAACTAGTTGTCATATTTTATTCGACAAAAAATTGGTATCAGTAAAAACATGGGCATTTTTTTAAATTACATTTTTTAAATGTTGTTTTATTTGTTTTAATAATCCGTTTTGATCTGTTCTAAATATGTGACTGCTTATGCTTAATGACAGCGGAGGTTTGTTTAATAATTATTTTCAGTCTCAGCCAGATTTTGCTGTGCTGCACCGCAAATCCACACACTCAGATTTGCGTACACGAGCTCAGACCTGACGTGAGATCTGATCGTAGCTTCCGCTCACGTCCAAATTGATAAACGCCAAAGTTTGTGTGGAAATGGTCTTACACACGGTTTTCTGCCGTACGTTCGTTTGATAAATGAGGGCCAGTGTGTATTTGATTATTTGATTATTAATTGTGCAGCTCTAGTGTTATTAAGGATCAACATCATGTCAGCCTTCTACACACATCATCCAAATGTCAGTATAACATTCATACACCTGTTCACGTCAACACAGATTCATATTCATCATCATCACTTTATCCATTTTAAACTAACATTAGTTCAGAGGGTCTCCAGTGTACAGATCACTCATTCATGAAGGAATGAATACATGTGAAAAGAAAACAAAAAGTCAAATTAGTTTAATTTAATTTGATGATTAATTAATCAAATTAAAAGAATGTTACAAAGAGTATTCCATTAACAATCACTGACATGCCTGAAAAGGAGTATATTAATACACTCACATACAAATATACTTAACCTATATTATACATAATAAATATACATTGATCACATTTCTTTATCTTATTATGAAACTTAAGTTATTACCACATAGTTAGATTTTATAACATATTTAGATTTTATGCACACAAACACATGCATACATCTATGAAAACATCTAGTGATTTTTGAAGCCCTCCCTCATCCAAATGTTAAAAAAATTTAGTTCAGAATGGAGCCCAAGAAACAAAACAAGAACCAAACACACACACCAACAACTCTTTTTACCAAATATTATAAACTTTACACAGTGGAAATTTTCTACAATCAAGAAATAGTGTTAGTGTACTGACCTCAGAGTCTCCAGTTGACAGTTTGGACTCTGTAGAAAATCACAAAGCAGCTTCACTCCTGAATCCTGCAGGTTGTTCTGACTCAGATCCAGCTCTCTCAGATGGGAGGGGTTGGACTTCAGAGCTGAGGCCAGAGAATCACAGCTGATCTTTGACAAACTGCAGCTCATCAATCTGAATATAGAATAAATGAAGTGAGTTTAGAAGACAATGTTCCTGCTTGAAATCATTCAGTGTTTAATCATCTGTTCAGAGCTGAACAAGTTTAGAAAATGAAGCTCTGAACACCTGAACCCAACAGGCTGCAGGTCCAAAACTGTCAGATACACAAAGTGAAACAGAGCTCTCATTAATATTAATGACAACGTGCTGCTGCTTCAATAAAGATGTAGTGACTCCACCTCTTACACTCTGCAGCTCCACCAGAGGCTCCATCTATACAAACTCATGTTGTGCAGCCAAACAGAAACCAACAGAAACTGACTGAAGATTTGATTCTACTGTTTCAGATCAAAATCATCCTGAGTTTAAATATTTCAGTCAGTATAAACGTCACATGTCATCATAAAGGTTCTGAACAAACATGTTTGTTATCGTCTGACAGAGAAGAAAACACTGGTTTCTGTTTTTAATCACAGAAGCACCAAGGAATCAAATGATTAAGAGGTTCAGAGAGAATCAATCAGTGATGAATGTTTAATGTTATATTAGATCTGTTTGAAATATGAAGCTGAACAAGACGCTCAGAGTCAATCAGCATCAAATCTATGAGGTCAGATCCCCTTCAGACCTGATGACATGAACACTAAGATTCACAGTCTTCAGAGTTTCAGACAGTCAACACGTGCAGTGTGTTCAATCAGAGATGACATCAAATTACATCCATGTGTCTTTTGTCCAGCGTGACTTTAACATCATCAGACTCTCTATTCACAGATTTAAATTTTAATCACACGACAGACTTCAACCAGCAAACAGAAAAGTTCTACACTGTCGATTCACCTTCAACACAAACGAGCAGCTCTGTCTCACACTCATAGAAAGCTGTAATCAAAGCACAGATCTTCATCACCACTGTCATCTCCATCAACACACAGCTGACTGACTGAGAGCTTCATCCTCCATCGTCTTCATCACTGATCAGACTGAGCTGTGTGTGTGTGTGCGTGCGTGTGTGCGTGTGCGTGTGTGTGTGTGTGTGTGTGTGTGTGAACTGAAGGAAATTTAAAGCTTCTGTTCCAGATTTAAATGTAATAAACACAGAGAAAAAACACATGAACTGACCTCAAAGTCTCCAGTCGACAGTTTGGACTCTCCAGTCCAGAACACAGACGCTTCACTGCAGAATCACTCAGTGTGTTCTGACTCAGGTCCAGATGTGTCAGATGTGAGGGGCTGGACTTCAGAGCTGAGGCGACGACTTCACAGTGAGTCTCTGAGAGTTCACAGTTCCACAGTCTGTGAATACAGATAATAAAACATTTAAATCAGATAAAATCTGACTCTTTACGATGAAAACAGACTCTTTACATTTTGCATCACAAAGCACATGAACATGAGCAGCTGTAGCTCAGCTGGTCAGCTGTTCGGCCTGAGCTGCTCAGTCAGCGATCACAAGGTTTGTAGTTTGAAACTTGAGCTCCTCGGCTCCACATGAGCCTCCAGACTTTGACCTGCCTGAGGAGATGAGCTGGGCTGAATCAGTGGCCCATTTTAAATCCCCCTCAAAACACACCTGTATAAAACGGCTTTTAACAGCTGATTCTGATGATTTCATCTTTGTTTGATTTTGGTTTGACATAATTGTGTTTGTCTGTTTTCTTCATTCTGCTGTCTTTATATTTATATCTGTAATTGTCCCTGTAATACTTTTCTTGTGACTCTTTCATTGTCGTGCTGTTTTATTTGTGTCCAACAAACTGATGTGAGTGCTTTTAAAGTGTCATATAAATAAACAGAAATACATGTTGAAGTGTCCTTGAGGGAAATAATGAAGCAGAAATGACAGTTTAGGACAAAAGTGTTGAAATAAGTGAGACGTAAACGTGTCAGATGTTAGTTTACAGACTGCTGTGATTTATATTGTTCAGCTTCATGTTCACATGATGATCAGTGAACTGTGAAGTCACTGTAGGTTGGAACTGCACTCGTATGTATTTACCTCACTTATGTGTTTGTGTGTATTTTCTCAATCTTTGATGCATTTTATTCTGTGGCTCCATCTGCCTTTCATCTCCCATTTCATTCATTTAATGCCTCCCACTGTACAAACACAAGAATTACAACTAAACATTGTGTTATTATCATTTTATGGGTAATAATTGAGTTGAATGTTTTGGAAACAAGACGACTTCATGTCATTTCTACTCTGAGCTTAGTGATGATCATTTATTCAATCAGCAGGTTTAATACTTGTTTTGGTAAACGTGTATAGTGTTGAGGTTTTATATTATTCATGTGTGTAAAGTGTTGATCTTTAATACTGAAGGCTTCAGCTTTACCTCACTTCATAATGTTTAACACATCTGGACTTACACAGCCTTTCTACAGTTCCTCACAGCTGGAATCAGTCTCAGTCGTCCCTGGTCTAATGTGTTGTACTTCTCCAGGTCCAACTCATCCAGAACCTCCTCTGACATCTGCAGCATGTAGGCCAGCGCTGAGCAGTGGATCTCAGAGAGTTTCTTCTCTGATCTGTTCTCTGACTTCAGGAACTCTTGGATCTCCTGATGGACTGAGTGGTCGTTCATCTCCGTCAGACAGTGGAAGATGTTGATGCTTCTGTCAGGAGAGATCTTATCACTGTTCATCTTCTTCAGGTTGTTGATGGCTCTCTGGATGGTTTCTGGCCTGTTGTCTGTCTGACCCAGCAGGCCTGCTAAGAGTCTCTGGTTGGACTTCAGAGAGAGGCCATGAAGGAAGCGAACAAACAGGTCCAGGTGGCCATTTCTACTGTCCAGGGATTTCTTCATGGCGCTCCTCAGGAACTCATCCAGGGTTGAGTCACTCTGTCCTCTCATGAAGTCCTTCACCGCCTCTGTGTTCCTGTTGGTGTGACAGTGGAACATGTAGACTGCAGCCAGAAACTCCTGAACGCTCAGATGAACAAAGCAGTAGACTGTTTTTTGGAAGATCACACTCTCTCTTCTGAAGATCTCTGTACAAACTCCTGAGTACACCGAGGCCTCTGTGACATTAAGACCACAGCGCTCCAGGTCTTCTTGGTAGAACATGATGTTTCCTGTCTTCAGATGTTCAAACGCCAGCCTCCCCAGCTTCAGAAGAACTTCCCTGTCAGCCTCCGTCAGCTCCTGTGGACTCGTCTCACGTCCCTCATCATACTTCTGCTTCTTCCTCTTTGTCTGAACCAGCAGGAAGTGTGAGTACATGTCAGTCAGGGTCTTGGGCAGCTCTCCTCTCTGGTCTGTAGTCAACATGTGCTCCAGAACTGTAGCAGTGATCCAGCAGAAGACTGGGATCAGACACATGATGTGGAGGCTCCTGGAGGTCTCGATGTGTGAGATGACTCTGCTGGACAGATCTTCATCACTGAACCTCCTCCTGAAGTACTCCTCCTTCTGGGCGTCAGTGAAGCCTCGTACTTCTGTTACCATGTCCACACATGAAGGAGGGATCTGATTGGCTGCTGCAGGTCTGGAAGTGATCCAGACGAGAGCCGAGGGAAGCAGCTTCCCCTGGATGAGGTTTGTCAGCAGCACACTGACTGATGACTTCTGTGTGACATCAGACACGACCTGATGGTTGTTGAAATCCAGTGAAAGTCTGCTTTCATCCAGGCCGTCAAAGATGAACAGAAGTTTACAGACAGCGAGCTTCTCTGCTGTCACCTTCTGTAATGTTGGATGGAAAACATGGAGCAGCCTGAGAAGACTGTACTGCTCATCTCTGATCAGGTTCAGCTCCCTGAACGACAGCAGAACCAGCAGACGGACATCTTGGTTTTCTGAGCCCTCAGCCCAGTCCAGAGTGAACTTCAGCACCGAGAAGGTTTTTCCAACTCCAGCGACGCCGTTGGTCAGAACGACTCTGATGCGTCTCTGTTGGTCAGGTGAGACTTTAAAGATGTCGCAGCACCTGATTGGAGTTTCACTGAAGGTCTTCTTCTTGGAAGCTGTCTCTAGCTGTCTCACCTCATGTTGGGTATTAACCTCTTCACTCTGTCCCTCTGTGATGTAGAGCTCAGTGTAGATCCTGCTGAGGAGGGTTCCACTTCCTGTTCCATCACTTCCTGTTCCATCACTTCCTGTTCCATCACTTCCTGTTCCATCACTTCTTGTTCCATCACTTCCTTCAGTCACACGTTCACATCTCCTCCTCAGACTGATCTTATGTTCATCTAAAACGTCCTGCAGAACAACATTCACTGAAAGAGACAAAATTTTAAAAAACTTGGTTATAAAGTCCACCTAAATCACAAACAGTGTTGTGATGTTGTAATAAAAACTGAAAACTGCAGCGATCTGGAGGAAAAGATATAAAAGATATATCAGAGAAGACAGAGACATCAGAGGGAAGCTAAGCTCGTCTCAGGCTGCTGTTTGACTTTTAGACACTTTTAGACACTCACATTTACATAACGCTCGAGAAAACCGAATTACTGGGTTGGTTCGACTATGATCGGATTTTTAAGATGCATGTATACACCTTAGTCTGACTAAAATCGTACTCGATCGGATTTCTCAAGGTCAGATTAAATCAGTCACTTTATTAAATCAACAGTGTTTTCAGTCATGATGAAATCAGCAGACAGATGTAGTCTTACTCTGTACAGTGCTGGTCAGACTGACTGTCTGCAGTCCAGCTGTTGTTCTGGATCTTTTCCCACACTGGGGACAGAAGGAGTCTCCTGGTGAAGCAGACTGGTCCCAGTCTGAGGTGATGCAGCGTCTGCAGAACCAGTGTCCACAGCTGGTAGAGACCGGATCCTTCAGGACGTCCTGACAGCAAACACAGCAGGACGGCTGCTTCTTCACAGAAACATGACTCCTCTTCCTCTCTCTGTGAAGGAGCAGAGAAGACAGGACACAAAGATTTAAATCCAAAGACTGAAACAGCCTCATATAAGAAACAATTCTAAAATCAATAGCCAGAAAAGTCATGTGAGATATCTCGTGGATCGTTGTTTGCCGGAAGACAGTAGTTCCACCTTAACTCTTGTGCAGGTAAACGAACCTTCTTTTTAGTAACTCTGTGTACACAAACAATGTTCTCAATGCTCGTGTTCATGTGTAGAGACCCTGGTGATACTACGAGCAAAGTTTCATGTTGTGTTGAGACTTCTTACTGTTTTAACAATAGAGATTTTGATGCTGTCGTAAAAGTGCCCGTAGCACTCCCACTGAAAATGAGTTTGACCCAAAAACAAAAATACAGTAAATCTTAAAAGTGCCTCTTTCATCGTAATTATGCTTTTACACGAAGGTTTGACTCAAATACATTCACAAAATAAATGCCTAGGTTGCATTTTGGCATTTCAATTTAAACAAAATGTGAACGGGACAGAACTGAGTCTCTTTAACAGAACTGAGTCTCTTTAACAGAACTGAGTCTGTTTAAGAGGACTGAGTCTCTTTAACAGAACTGAGTCTGTTTAAGAGGACTGAGTCTCTTTAACAGAACTGAGTCTCTTTAACAGAACTGAGTCTCTTTAACAGAACTGAGTCTCTTTAACAGAACTGAGTCTGTTTAAGAGGACTGAGTTTGGTTCACTTAAAGAGACTATATGTGAAAACACAGTAAGAATCTTATTTCAGTTTTTAGGAGAAACCGTATAACAACAAAATCACATGTGACCGACAGAGACGACTGAGAATGATTCAGATCCAGTTCTTACTTTGTGACTGAGGGTCTTGGTTCAGTCCTGAAGAATATAGGTTCATCTCTGGACCAGCCACTCCTCATAGACAGACGGCTGGATCCTGGAGGTTCTGCTCTCTGTCTGTTGGACTGAACTCTGCAAACAGCAACAGTGTTTTTATTTACATCACATGAATCCTGGATAAATTCTCAGATGATCAAACTGTTTTAACAGCTTCAAATAAACAACCATGAGACCGATGGGACAAATTATTTCTTTGTTCACTATTTCTCATCTGTATCATAAAGAGTTTATTCAATAATTCAAAGGTGTAAAGATCAACAAGAGATCCAGATGAACTGTGACCAGAGAGGACTGAGTCTGTTTAACAGAACTGAGTCTGTTTAACAGAACTGAGTCTCTTTAACAGAACTGAGTCTGTTTAACAGAACTGGGTCTCTTTAACAGAACTGAGTCTCTTTAACAGAACTGGGTCTCTTTAACAGAACTGGGTCTCTTTAACAGAACTGAGTCTCTTTAACAGAACTGAGTCTCTTTAAGACTTTTTCTTCACTGAGAGATTACAGGCAACGACTCCTGGATATTTACAAAACACTGGGACAACAACTGCTGCTGCCTTATTTCACTTTTCTTTTGTTTTTGTTTTTTCCCCGAACTCAGTACTTTCAGAACGAGGCTTACGAAGTAGCACAAGCCGATTAGCAGCTAAAGCTAACTAGCACCAAAATGCCTCCTGTTAACCTGAACCTTCCGAACATCCTTCAGAAAATTGCTGAGATGGAAACCAAGATCCACCAGATAGAAGTAAATGTGGAATTGAATGGACTATCTGGGAACGCAACGACTCTCCCATGGAGCCAAAACAGCAGACAAGAGCCTGCTAACACGGCTAACTAGCCCCGACAATGACTCAACAAAACAGGAGTTCTGGGGACTGGATAAAAAGCCCAGGAACATTCTTCCCTGCTGGAATACTCTTGGAGCAAAGCCTAAAGATAAATCATTTTTGGGAGAACGAGTAACAGGCAGAGCCCAGCGTCCTGAGATCTGTGATGCAACTGGTTGGCCTGCACTGTCCTCTGAAAAGAGTGCCTCCTCAACGCCCGTACCAAAGAGGAAACAACCGTGGACAACAGTGAATACAAAAAGTAAGAGCAAACCTACCCAAATAACAAAAGTACAACTGGGGAACAGATTTGCTCCACTTTATCAAGACTGTGCAAGATCTCCGTCAATGAACAAGGAGAGAGACAAACACTGATTGTGGGTGATGTTGCTGTGAAGGAGGTAAACAGATTTTGCAGCAAGAAGAACACCAAAGTACTCTGTTTTACCAACGATATGGTCTCTGACATCTCAGAAAAAATTCTGGACATTGTTGCTGAACATCCAACAGCGAAATCTCTCATCTTGCACACAGGGGCCTGTGATGTTGTGAAACAACAATCTGAGGTATTGAAACAAGACTTCACTGATCTGTTGAACAAAGTCAGATCTCTTGATACTGTGGTGTTTGTCAGTGGCCCTCTACCAACTGTCCGCAGAGGTGATGAGAGATTCAGCAGGTTGTTGATGTTGAACAGATGGCTCGAGGCTACATGTGCCACTCAATCTGTGAACTTTATTGACAATTTTAACATTTTCTGGGAACGCAGACACCTCTTTAAGGCAGATGGATTCTGCCTTAACAAGTCAGGAGTAAGGTTGTTAACCTCCAACATATTCTACCCAGTGCACCACACACCAGTTCCTCCCTTCAAGGACAGCAGGCAAGACAAACCAAAACAACTGATAAGACAGCCCTTGGAAGGAGAAGTACTTGTGCCCGAGATAAGCTTCGAACAAGTCAACTGTGCCAGGAGGAGGAGTCCTTGCTGCCATCTTCGCCCTCTTCCCCCCTCCTGGATTTCCCGGATGAGATGAAAAAGCTGGTCAGTGTTGGACTCAGACTCACACCCCGTCCACATCTGCCACGCTTGAAACCACCATCGCCAAAACGTCATCGTGCCCCTCCACCTCCTCTGAATCATCCTCCGTCTGAAAACAGCGAAGCACATCCTGTCCATGCTGACAGCTCAATCAACTCTTACTGATTTGTGCCGTGTCCGGGCTACGAAGTTGATATCACTACTGTTTTCCCCCCAGAAAAGCCAGGGCCCCTTGGAGTTCAGGCAGCCTCCTCAATTCCCGTGCTTACAGGTAATAGAAAAATTGTGAATGTGTTGAGAAACAGGAAATGCGGGACTAAATGTGCCAATCCATTCAATTTAGCTCCCATTCCTCGTCAGCCACTAACTGTCGCAAAAAATTGCACAGTTGGTTTTGATACTGTAACTGTAGCTCTATTAAACAAGAGATCTCTGGCAGGAAAATCTCTTTTAATACATGATTTTATCATCAAACACAATCTTACTTTTATGTTTTTAACTGAAACTTGGTTAGACCAGGATAACAATGCAGCTGTTCACATTGAATCAAGTCCTCCAAATTTCTCTTTCATAAGTGAAACTAGAATGCATAAAAAAGGAGGAGGTGTTAGTATTCTGTTTAATGAGTTACTCAAATGCAAGCAGATGTTTTATGGAAGTTTTACTTCTTTTGAATATGTTGCTCTTCAGGCAAACTCATCTTCTCGAGCTATATTTCTAAACATCTACAGGCCACCTAAATACTGTACGTATTTCTTTGATGACCTTGTTGAGTTACTGTCTCTTATCTGCACTGACTTTGATTGTGTGTTAATTGTTGGTGACTTTAACATCCATGTCGACAAGCCTGAAGACAGATGGACAAAAGAACTGTGCTGTGTCATTGATAACAGGGTTACTTCTTACTTTGTGACTGAGGGTCTTGGTTCAGTCCTGAAGAATATAGGTTCATCTCTGGACCAGCCACTCTTCATAGACAGACGGCTGGATCCTGGAGGTTCTGCTCTCTGTCTGTTGGACTGAACTCTGCAAACAGCAACAGTGTTTTTATTTACATCACATGAATCCTGGATAAATTCTCAGATGATCAAACTGTTTTAGCAGCTTCAAATAAACAACCATGAGACCGATGGGACAAATTATTTCTTTGTTCACTATTTCTCATCTGTATCATAAAAAGTGTATTCAATAATTCAAAGGTGTAAAGATCACCAAGAGATCCAGATGAACTGTGAACAGAGAGGACTGAATCTGTTTAACAGAACTGAGTCTGTTTAACAGAACTGAGTCTGTTTAACAGAACTGAGTCTGTTTAACAGAACTGAGTCTGTTTAACAGAACTGAATCTGTTTAACAGAACTGAGTCTGTTTAACAGAACTGAGTCTGTTTAACAGAACTGAGTCTCTTTAACAGAACTGAGTCTCTTTAACAGAACTGAGTCTGTTTAACAGAACTGAGTCTCTTTAACAGAACTGAGTCTCTTTAACAGAACTGAGTCTGTTTAAGAGGACTGAGTTTGGTTCACTTAAAGAGACTATATGTGAAAACACAGTAAGAATCTTATTTCAGTTTTTAGGAGAAACCGTATAACAACAAAATCACATGTGACCGACAGAGACGACTGAGAATGATTCAGATCCAGTTCTTACTTTGTGACTGAGGGTCTTGGTTCAGTCCTGAAGAATATAGGTTCATCTCTGGACCAGCCACTCCTCATAGACAGACGGCTGGATACTGGAGGTTCTGCTCTCTGTCTGTTGGACTGAACTCTGCAAACAGCAACAGTGTTTTTATTTACATCACATGAATCCTGGATAAATTCTCAGATGATCAAACTGTTTTAACAGCTTCAAATAAACAACCACGAGACCGATGGGACAAATTATTTCTTTGTTCACTATTTCTCATCTGTATCATAAAGAGTTTATTCAATAATTCAAAGGTGTAAAGATCAACAAGAGATCCAGATGAACTGTGAACAGAGAGGACTGAATCTGTTTAACAGAACTGAGTCTGTTTAACAGAACTGAGTCTGTTTAACAGAACTGAGTCTGTTTAACAGAACTGAGTCTGTTTAACAGAACTGAGTCTGTTTAAGAGGACTGAGTCTGTTTAACAGAACTGAGTCTCTTTAACAGAACTGAGTCTCTTTAACAGAACTGAGTCTCTTTAACAGAACTGAGTCTGTTTAACAGAACTGAGTCTCTTTAACAGAACTGAGTCTCTTTAACAGAACTGAGTCTCTTTAACAGAACTGAGTCTGTTTAAGAGGACTGAGTTTGGTTCACTTAAAGAGACTATATGTGAAAACACAGTAAGAATCTTATTTCAGTTTTTAGGAGAAACCGTATAACAACAAAATCACATGTGACCGACAGAGACGACTGAGAATGATTCAGATCCAGTTCTTACTTTGTGACTGAGGGTCTTGGTTCAGTCCTGAAGAATATAGGTTCATCTCTGGACCAGCCACTCCTCATAGACAGACGGCTGGATCCTGGAGGTTCTGCTCTCTGTCTGTTGGACTGAACTCTGCAAACACCAACAGTGTTTTCATTTATATCACATGAATCCTGGATAAATTCTCAGATGATCAAACTGTTTTATCAGCTCTGAATAAACAAACCACGAGACTGATGGGACAAATTATTTCTTTGTTCATTATTTCTCATCCATATCATAAAGAGTGTATTCAATAATTCAAAGGTGTAAAGATGTCAAAGAGATCCAGATGAACTGTAGTGTGAACAGAGAGGACCGAGTCTCTCTAAGAGGACTGAGTTTGGTTCACTTAAAACACAGTAAGAATCTTATTGTAGTAGACAGATGTATTTTAGGAGAAACTGTATTACAACAAAATCACATGTGACTGACAGAGACAACTGAAAATGAGTCAGAACCAGTTCTTACTTTGTGTCTGAGGGTCTAGGTTCATTTCTGAAGTGTTCAGGTTCATCTCTGGACCAGTAACTCTTCATAGACAGACAGCTGGATCCTGGAGGTTCTGCTCTCTGTCTGTTGGACTGAACTCTGCAAACACCAACAGTGTTTTCATTTATGTCACATGAATCCTGGATAAATTCTTAAATGATCAAACTGTTAAAACAGCTTCAAATAAACAAAACACAAAACACAGTAAGAATCTTATTTTAGCTGACAGATGCAGTTTGGGAGAAACTGTATTACAACAAAAACACATGTGACTGACAGAGACAACTGGAAATGAGTCAGAACCAGTTCTTACTTTGTGTCTGAGGGTCTAGGTTCATTTCTGAAGTGTTCAGGTTCATCTCTGGACCAGTAACTCTTCACAGACAGACAGATGGATCCTGGAGGTTCTGCTCTCTGTCTGTTGAACTGAACTCTGCAAACAGCAACAGTGTTTTTATTTACATCACATGAATCCTGGATAAATTCTCAGATGATCAAACTGTTTTTATCAGCTCTGAATAAACAAACCACGAGACTGATGGGACACATTATTTCTTTGTTCATTATTTCTCATCCAAATCATAAAGAGTTTATTCAATAATTCAACGGTGTAAAGATGTCAAAGAGATCCAGATGAATTGTAGTGTGAACAGAGAGAACTGAGTCTCTTTAACAGGACTGAGTTTGGTTCACTTAAAACACAGTAAGAATCTTATTGTAGTAGACAGATGTATTTTAGGAGAAACTGTATTACAACATAAACACATGTGACTGACAGAGACAACTGAGAATGAGTCAGAACCAGTTCTTACTTTGTGTCTGATTGTCCAGGATCATTTCTGAAGTGTTCAGGTTCATCTCTGGAGCAGTAACTTTTCATAGACAGACGGCTGGATACTGGAGACTCTGCTCTGTCCTCCTCGTCCTTACCTTTATTCATCTTCTGCTCTGAAGTCGGTCTGAGAGGTGAAACAGTGACACTGACTTTGAGTTCAGGACACTAAAATCAGGAAACAAGAATCAGCAGACAACTTCACATGTCACCACGTGGTGTCATGTGAAGTTGTCTGACAGATGAATCCTGTGTGATGTCACACAGAGCAGTTTTACAGGTTTGTCTTTAAGCTGAACAGCAGCAGATAAACTCAGTTTGTTGTGACTCCAGCGGACACGTCTCTGTTGTTAAAAACGCTGCTTTGTTCCGTCCTCAACACGAGTTCATGTTTCAGAAGCAGGACGACATTTTACTGTTGGTTGAGTTTCATTACTGTTCAGTGACATGGTTTAGTTCCTCGACAGATAAAAAGTTAAAGTCTCTGAATGAAGAGTTCATGAGTTCATCCTCACATGTTTGTCTCACAGAGAGAAAACAGACTCAGAGACTCTGACTGTAATATAAAGATAAAATGTGCGTCGACACTCACCCTGACTAACTGCTGCTGTCCTGCTGCTGTTCTGTCGACTCAAAATGGAGTCTGAACTCTTTAGTTTCACTTTGAGGTTTCCTCCCTCTCCTTCCGTTAGTAAACAGCCAGAACAGTGACGATTATTTTTAGCATAAAAAATAAGACGTATCATAAGACACAAAACTACAGGCTGGGAGTGAAATAAACACAAATCCATGTCACCTCCCGGGCTCTGAACAGAACCACAGTCACAGGTGAAAAAAAAGGGACTGTATTGAAAAGACATTAAAAGTTATTTATATTTCTATATTTTTAGGTTCATTCAATTTTCCTTTCCAATTACAATCTGAAAATGTTTTTTCTTCATGTCTTTTCAAAGTAAACGAACATGTTAATGATCAGTTATTGATCAGTGACGCAGGATACAGAGTTCACAGTTTGAATCATCTGGTTGAATGCTAAAATATTAAAGTGATGTGTTACTAAAACTACTCAGGTTTATGACATCATTACATCAGCAAACCGAACAGCTCTGCATGTGCAACTCGTTTCATGATGTGACACTAAAAAATAAAATACAGTACAGAACAGTAAAACTATGATAAAAGTTACAGAGCACAGCAGCTTTGAATAAATCAGCTTATCTGCTGCTGCACACTGTGTCTGTTTCAGGCTTCACAGCAGCTCATTACTGTCAGTTAGAGAAAAGAGATGAACACTGAGCTTGTTAATAAATATTCACTGTGTCAGTCAGAATTATGAGAGAAAGGGAAGAACTTATGAGATACAAGAGTCATAATACAAGAATCTGGTCGAGTTTCATTATAATAATTTGATTTGAAGATTATAAAAACTGCAAATTATTAATTAGTGGGCTGTGCTCGCCAGCCCACTATGGACACCTCTATAGCAAAGCTATAGGTGTCCATATTATTGATATTGCTCGCGCCTCTTCTGATTATTATTCTCCATCCTTCCTTTTTTTGGCACTTTTCACGGCCCGCACCGTTGAGCGCACACAAACAAATTATATATCAAAATGTGCGGCTTGATCGGACTCGGTATGCTATTTCTTTTCTGTTCAAAATATCAATTTTTCGTGACGTAAGTCCCATAAGGAATGAATGGGAGGAGGTCAAAAAAGTCGCAAATCTGCGACGTTTTCAAAACATCTCCTGCTCTGGCATACATTGAACTAGAAACACCATTCAAACTTTAAAATGTAGACACAAGTCTTGTCTATTTGAGTTGTATTTGAACTTTTTTCCTACGATGTATACTTTTTGAACTCTGACCCCTTAATGATGGTGAGTGATTTTGGAAAAATTCAGGGTTTTCAATGAGTGTGTATGGCGGAATGTTCGTGCAGCAGAGTGAGAAAGCCGACTGACAGAGTGAGAGAAACTCCAAATTTTCCTCAGATATTTTCTGTTTACATCATGCTCCTAGCCACAAATTTCACTCAAAAGCAGTGATATATTCCAGAGTTGTAGCTACACGTGTCTTCTTTCTCTCAATGTTTCTACTTTATCAGTAGGATTTACGGTTTTTGAATCAACTGTCTCTAACCGACAAGAGTAGCTCTCAACAGTCCCATTCACTCCAATGTAAATCGGGAGGAGGATTTCCCAAACTGCACCCTTTTTTAACTCGCTCTTATTTCCACATTTCTGAAGCTAGGACCACGAAACTTCACGAGTGTCTTCTTTAAGGCCTTTCTGGCTCGATCGTCAAAAAAAATGTCCGATTTCATGTATGATTTTGACTTAATAGCACTAGTTTGACGTTCTAGATTTGAGGCAGAAATCAGTCTCAAATCAGCCTGGGGCGGCCGTTGCTACGGGCCCTCACCAACCGTCACCTAGCAACCGAGATCAGCTGGGCCAGCAGAGAGAGTGACACACTCACATGCACACAAACACTGCAGACACACGCACACACTCACATGCACACGCACACGCACACACACAGACAGACAGACAGACAGACAGACAGACAGAGGACACTCATGTTTTGGCGACGTAAGTCGCGAAAACCTTCATTAACTTTCCCATGAGGAATGAATGGGACGAGGTCAAAAAAGTCGCAGACACACATGCACACACACACTCACATGCACACAAACACACACAGACACACACTCACACACAGACAGACAGAGAACACTCATGTTTTTTGTGACATAAGTCGCAAAAACCTTCATTAACTTTCCTATGAGGAATGAATGGGACGAGGTCAAAAAATGGGCGAGGCTAGCTCCTTTTTATCTTCCATATTATGTGACCCAGTGACTCCAAACCAGCAGCAGATTGTATTAGTAAACTGGAGGAATGAGACACAGCTCTTTCTATTGTACTTTAGCGCTTCCTCCTATTTTGTATGAATATTAATTTGCAGAAATTATTGTTTTTTTTCTCTCAATAGCTTCCATGTCATGTGGCCCATTTACTTCTGAAACAGATTCTGTTTCCATAAAAAAATATAATAATAAAGAAAATAATGGCAAAAAGTTCTCTAATGCTCAGAGGTTCACATATTTTCGAGCAGCAATGTCAACTTCTACACTATTTAGTCTCATGTCTTAGATTCTGATTCTGAATTTTTTTTTCTAAAATCTCACCAGTAGTCACCATTTAAAGGGTTATTTTTTCATTTTTTCTTCCGGGGGTGCATGCCCCGGACCCCCCTACTGTTGCTAGGTTACAGACTCAGAGCACTTTTTCTACAAAAAAAATCTAGGAGAAACACTGTTCTAAGAATTGTTGTTAAATTGATAAAGTTATTTTTCAACAGACATGTTTTTTGTTTTGGTGAGAAAAAAGGGTGGGTGGTGGCAGTGGGGCTCATTGGGTGCTCAGCACCCCTAAAGCTCTGACCCTATATCGCCCCTGGGTGGAGTTATAACAAACTACAACAATTTGATTTTGCAATTGTTATTTTTTTAGTGTCTTCTAATGTGGCTGAATGTGATCTTACAAATAATCCTTTTAGAAACTACTGCGTTGTGACAGCAAGACATCAATGACGCGAGTAGTTGATGAAGTGGTGATTTCATAATTTTCGAAGTGTCCTTGAATGCTCCATGCATACCGTATAAAGTAGTGTAAACACGCTTTGGATTTTTATGTTCCGTGTATATGTACTGACAGCGGTCACAGGAGGAAGACGTCATCTCTCTCTGTCTCTTCACACAAAGTTATATATTGTATCTTACTTTTGTATCAGAAACAACAAAAACACAACAGAGGAAGGTGAACATGAGTTCTACCGAGGAGCTGAACAAGTTTGTTCATGAGCTGCGGAGGACAGAGAACAGGAAGTAACACACAACGTCTCTCTCTCACACAGACACACACACAAACACACACGGTGACGCAGTTTAGTCCTCGACGGATAAAAAGTCTCTGAATGAAGCGTTCCTGAGTTCATCCAACATGTTTATGTTCTTCAGCTCACAGAGAGAAAACAGACTCAGAGACTCTGACTGAAATATAAAGATAATATGTGTGTTAACACTCACCCTGACTCACACTGCTGCTGGTCTGTCTACTCAAAATGGAGACTGAACAGTTTATTTTCACTTTCAAGGTTCCTCCCTAATGGACGGAGAGGGAGGGCTCTTCGCCTGGAGCACTTAGGATGAAAATAAAAACAAAACGAAATACGAATTACTATCTTACGGAAGCGCATTGCATTCACTGGATAAACAAAAAAAAAAGACACCTTACGTATCGGCTTTCTATACAATGCCCAAAGCCGACACCAGATCGGGGTGAAACCTTTCAGACGCACCTTCAAACAAGTAGTCGTAGATTAATTAATTCAAAGGAATTTATTGCGATCCCAAACGAAATCCATAAATCAGGATGCACAATTCCAAACGATCAACCAATGAATAAACTACGTAACGAAACGAAAACTAAACTGATGGTATTCGGTGGTTAAAAAAACTATATGATCACCCCGTCTTTGTCCAAACGAAAAAACACTTCCTGCTTTTCCGGTAGACATTTAAACACACCTGACAATTAGCCACCAATCATTGGGCGACAGATGATACCGTAAGCAAATCATAAGGGGAGCAGTCATTCCAAATAACCAAGGCATTATCCTGTCTAAAGAGAATATATACAATAATAACAAAATTCTAAACTTAAAAATTAAACACATAAATAGCAGTATTCAAACAGAAATATTTCATGTATAAGCAATATGGCTCCAACACCTTTTCTCGTAATTACAAGATCATACTTTTACAGTAAATACTCCCAGTAATAAACTGAAGGTATCACGAAGGTATTAGTCTACTGGAAACCCCTCTATGGCCCATACTAAACCCAGAAATGTTGTTTCCTATGAACTTTTATTAAAATGTCACCTATAGGTTTAGCAGATGAGATTAAGCTTGGTTGCTCAAAGTTGCATGTTGGGCAAATTCCGTAATTAGCATAATGAGCTAATTAAGGGGAGACAGACAGGTGAAGACTAGGGACATTTTTCTTTAACTAATGAAACCATGAAACTTCCCCAGTTGATTACTTACATTAAGACAATTATTTTTGGTATTATGAGTTTTCAGAAATGTTATGTTTAGATATGCAAATGAGGCATTATCTCATTAAATATGTGCTAATTTGCATACATTTCAAGAACATAAATCCAAACATTGGATAAAGCCAGGATCAAAATTCTTGTTTCATTTTGTTGACATATTATAGCCAAAAGGTTTTTACTGAATGAATTTTGGATTTCTCTTTTTATCACTCCATAAATCAGAAAATACTGTCAACAGCCACTGAAAAAAATTCGCCCTGTTTTTAGGACTAAAATGTTCTATAAATTAGGCTATGAATTATATATGAACAAACCCCTCTGTTACAACCTTCAGAATATAGACAGAAATAAAACTGCAAAGTTTGGTGTATGTAAGTGCTACTGAAGTGGATATTTTGAAATTATGAGAAAAAACTAATTTTGAGAAAACGGCCTTTAAAGATATGTATTGTATAAGAAATCTATAAAAGGAAATAGACAAAGTGAAGTAAAATGAACACTTAAATGTGTATTTTGGATGTTTTCTTTCCACTAGTCTGAAAGAAGACATGTTATGGAAGCAAAATAACCCAAAATCTCAAAATTGACAGTGTGTAAAAAACGATGTTTTTGCCTTAATGTTTCCCCTTCCTCTAGTGTCTGCAAATTATTAATTAACTTAATTATTTTAGCATTAAGTAATTCAAAGTGTTGCTGAAAAAACGTGTCAATATTCTCACAGGAGTATTGTTGGACCTACTGTAAAAGAATCTGGTGGAGTTTAATCATAAAAGTTTGATTTTAAGTTTCTTTTTGTGTGTAACTGACTGTGATATCTTACTGATAATCAGTTAAAAAGCTGCGTTGTAAGAGCAAGACATTAATGACAGAAGCAGCTGATGTTGGTCAACAAAGGAAACCCCAGAAAAGAAAGCTTTACTGGACTTTCAAGTGGTGATTTCGTAATTTACAAGGTGTCCCTGAATGCATCAGGAAATGAACGGCGAGAGAGGTGAACAAGTTTGTTTATGGGCTGCAGAGAACAGGAAGATAAGTGTCCCTCAATAACCACACACACACACACACACACACACACACACACACACACTTTAGTTGAATATAACAGGTTCACTCTGATAACAGACTCTGTAACTTTTAATAGACTGAGTTGAAATTGGTTCTGTGAAAAAGAAAGTAAGAAAGAAAGAAAGAACTGGTTCATGATCTCATGTCTCTTGAAATAAAGTTGATAAACCTGTTTGTTTAAAGATAACAGACGTGTTTCTCATTCAACCAGTGCAGGGAGACATTTTGAGTCTCGTGACCGGGAAGCTAATGAAACAAAATGATGTTGTTTTTTTTGTGTGTTTTGTTGTTTTGTTTTGCACACTTAAATTAATTTCCAGATGAGGAGCAGAATGTCATAGTCCACTCAACATTTCTTCTAAAAAAGACCAATAACCTGAAAACGTATTAGAGATTATAATGCTGAAAATAATGTTTGCAGTAGTTTAAAAGATCCGGGGAAGTTTAGTGTTTGACTGATGTGATTCCAGAGAATCATTTGAGAAGATGTTATTTTCACAGCTCGGCCTCCAGGAGATCATGTTAGTGATTGTTTCTGTAAAACACAGATACGTCGGACTGTGAGGTTTGTACCAAATGTTGCATATCAAGTTCACAACACTGCATGAAAAGTGGGATTTTCGTCAGTATGCAGCACTGTAGATTGTCGTGGAATTTCAGGTTTGTGACAATTCACGGCAGTTTGCAGGCAACATCGAAAACTGACGTAAATTGTCGGAAACT
>CAEMYA010000392.1:288036-301120 GCA_903131615.1 Diplodus sargus | reverse complement strand
GCAGCAGCGGGCAGGAGAGGAGCAGCCAGAGATGCTGCTGACTGACAGGGACAGTGTAGTACAACCGGTAAGCAGGTAGTAACGTTAATACAGGGACTGTGAGGTGATGGAGGTAACGTTAGCTCTGTTAGCCTACATGTAGAGTTATCAGTGGGTCGGCCCGACAAACCCGACCGGACCCGCGGGCTCAGGTCCGGTCGGGTTAACGTGGGGGCGCTGCAGACAGTTCATGCCGGTGTGTCGCGCTGTGTCGGGTTCGGGCTTAGAAACCCGCGGGCCGGGTTGGGTTGTAATTCAGGCCCGTTTAGAACTCTAATTACATGAGAATGATGAGCAATGGCGATTGATTAGTATCAATATTAATTTGTGTTGCATCCCAAATTCTGGCAGCCACGGCACCTTATTCTGATAAAATAGCAAACGGTCAAGGCCGAGAAGTGTTGGATGAGCAGCAAGTGTCCATTTTAGGCTCCATCATGGCATTTTAGGTATTTAGGTTAAAGGTGTGTTGAAAGGATGCATAGTAGTTTGAATTTGTAGCAACCCTCCATGCTGTGGTTAAACATGTTTTAAAAAACTGATTTTAAAACTGCTTAATGATAGTAAAAGCTTTGCAATTTAAGCACTAAAGTAAGTGTAAAGAAAGTATAAAAGTATTATTAGCAAAAGGTTTGCCCACAATGAACAAGATGAGTAAGACAGTGTTAAATGTTTTTAAGACATAGTTGCTTTGTATGAGTTCATAAAGCAGCCAGCTGTCTTTAGCCTGATATAACAATGTTTCAGCTTTTTAAAGGACGGAGCACCTTTTAACCTGAAGAATTAGAATTGAGCTGCTAAATCAGGGAAATTCAGAAAATACATATTAGAGATGATTTCAATAAAAAGGATAAAATAATCAGTTGAACTACACAGAGCAGACAAAAGTGGTGGACATAACAAAAGACACTAAACCTCTGAGATTTAGGACGTTGATGATACATTATGCTTGAAATAGAGAAGGAGTTAGAATGTGTTGAGTAAATTTACTTATTTGCTTTCCACAATAATTGTTTGATAGTCTTCTAAAGTAAACTGTAAATTTCTTATAAGCCTAAAGGCAAAAAGTTATGTTTTTTTTTCTTCGCTTGTGCTCCGCTAATTATGAGGGGCCGGTCTAAGCCAAAAATGCCAGGGCCGATTTTTTGTCCCAGTCCACCCCTGGTTGAAGGAAACAGAATCTGTGACTCGTGGGGAAGATTCGCACACTTTTACTTATCGATTTGTGTTTGTGTTTTAAAAGAACACACATATTTTCGTGAGAAATTGTTTTACATACATTGAACATTTATTGCACAAGTTCACATTCAGATTTGCACAGATTCAGATTTTGTCCACAACGTCACATTGTCATCAGACAAAACATATTTGTGCACCTGTAACAGACAATTTGTCTGTTAGGGTTAGGATTACAGGTGCACAAATATGTTTTGGAGCAAAAATGTGAGCGTGTCAGTTTTTTAATCTGTGACTTGTAAAATAGGATTTGTGCACCTGTAATTAAGAATTTGTGAATGTGTAAATGTTGTGTTGTATTTGTGGACAGAAAGTACACAACTCATAGAGTGTGTGACCACACATTTACTGATACACACACACAATCACTGTACACAACGACAAATTCCACTGTTACAGGTGCTCAAAACTTTTGCGCCAATAATACCTTCATATAAATCCACTTTTTTCTCAAAACTCTAGACTGCAGCTTTAACAAGTTTAAAGGAGACATTGTTGAGTTGTTCACTTCAGATGATGGTGAACAACTGTTTCTTTTTTTCATAGCCTGTAAATTATAACACCACAATAACATATCAGGCAAAGATGACACAACTTTGTAACCAGACAGAAGCACTATAAAACAAATCTGAGGAGACACGCTGGAGATCATAAAGATGCTGCAGGTGATCTTCCAGATAAAGTACATACAGGATCAGTCCCACAATCAAGATGTAAAAGTACTTTTTTTTTATCTGTGATCATCCTTCAAGTCAAAGATGTTTGGTGGTTTCAATCCTGATGTGAAGATGTTTAATTGGAGCGACTCCATCAGATCTTTAGAATCCAGAATTATTTATTGGTTTCATCGTCTCTCTTTTCTACAGTTTGTTTCATAATCCTCACGTAATGTTGATCACCTTTCTGATCGCAAATCACTTATGATCAATTAAGGAGGTACAAAACAACAAAGTAATTTATGTGGCTAGTGGGACATTTTAAAAATTAACAATTAAGTTATTTTTTGATGTAGTGAAAAAAAATAGTAACAGGAATATTTGGTAAATCACAAACAGAAGACAGCAAAGAATTTTAAAAAAATGAAAAACGAATTAAACACATTTATGATTAAAGACAATAATAAATTAAATGATGACAACATGTGTATTCATTAAAATGGCTTTTAAAGGTCGATAGCAAAATGGTTGAAACATAAACATATTAGGATCATTGAAAAGGAATAAAAAAGTAACATGAGGCTCCATGACAGTCACATTATGAGCAGTAATACAGTAACAGGCATTTAGAAAAGGTTTTCATCACACTAGGAAAATAAAACCAGTAGCTTTAGGTTATCTGACAGACACTGATCTAAATCTGGATCATTTCAGAGTTCAATATCAATTTGATTAAAAGACAGAATGCATACATTACACACATGTAACTACATGATTATAATATAATTTATATAACAATCTAATGTGAATTAATCAAACTATTTTGTGACACTGATGCAACAATAATGTATAATAGCAATAAATAATAGTATATACTCTAAATATTCTGAATGGGACTGAAAAGTTAAATACATCTGATTGCGTGTGTGTGTGTGTGTGTGTGTGTGTGTGTGTGTGTGCATGCATGTGTGTGTATGTCTGTCACACTGTGTATTAAACTCTCTCTGTGTGTTGGTCCAATTGTTCCTGGTTGCAGAGTTGATTCAGTGATTTTAGCTGCAGATCACTTCATATTATCATGCTTCTCCCTCTACAACAGTAACGGCTATCACTCAAATAATGACAAGGTAGGAACTATGAGAGTCTTGTGAGCAATTTGGGAAATTTTTCTGCGCGTGTGGTCCAAAGTGTGTCTTGTGGAGTAATTAAAAAAAGTGGATGTGTTTGACGACCTTCAGATATTTTTCCTCTCACTTTAATGGGACTTAATGCAGCAGCTGGTCAGAGATTCTGTCATTTAAACACCCACAGAGTCCGATCGCCTCCAGAGAACGGAGGCAACGCTGCAGATTTTGAGCTGCTGCTTGTAAAACTTGATTAACACATCTCCGATGGCTTGTTAGAGACAGTCGTGTGTCATTTTAAGTTTACATTTACATTTTTACATTTACATTTAGGGCATTTAGCAGACAATTCTGTCCAAAGCCACTTACAATAAGTACATTTGTCACAAGAGAGAAACTACGACATATCACTGTCAATAGAGTAAAAAGAAATATAGAAAAAAATTTCAAGTCCCTATCTAAGGATCGTAGCTGCTATTTATCATTAGTGCTGTGATAGAAGTGCTGACAATACTGACATACAAGTGCATACATTTAAAAAAAATTTGGGGGGTGGGTGGGAGTCATGCTATGCGGGGTTGAGGTGAAGTCTGAACAAATGAGTCTTGAGTCTTTTGTGGAAGATGGAGAGTGACTCTGCTATCCTGACGTTGGTCGGGAGTTCGTTCCACCACTGAAGCTCCAGAACAGAGAAGAGTCGTGACTTCGCTGAGCAAGTTTGCTCTCAGCCGGCCCGCTGATGTAGAAG
Organism: Diplodus sargus; assembly: GCA_903131615.1. Classification (NCBI taxonomy): domain Eukaryota; kingdom Metazoa; phylum Chordata; class Actinopteri; order Spariformes; family Sparidae; genus Diplodus; species Diplodus sargus. The sequence continues at coordinate 297,317 of CAEMYA010000392.1, read as the reverse complement.
AGCGACGTGCTCTCGCTTGAAGGCCTTGAAGGCCTGTATCATCATGCTGGTTACACAGTTACTCTCGCAACTTCTTTGACTACTTTAATCTTTGTATGACTTCCAACGCTACCTGAGGCTGAGTGGTGCCGAGTTCTAAACACTAATTCTCTTTAAGTTAACCCTCTGGAGTCCAGGGCATAATTGGCCGTTTGTCACTACTTTTGATTTTACCATTATTTATTAAAAACTGTTTGCCTTGCCTCATTTGTTTTGGTGTTGTTATTAACAAATTGGACCTAAAATCTAACAAAAAACATAAAATCTGCTTTTACTGTGAAAACCACAAACATGTTTAGCGAACCATTTTTGTAGCTTCGAATGCAAATAGAAATTGTTTGCTAAAGTTGTACATAAGCTCCCTCAGCTCCTCCCAGCACATAGAACCTCCACATTCAGTAATCTACTCATTCTTTTGACACAGAAAACAAAAAAATGACTACAATACACACTACACACTAACTACACACTCCAAACACGCTAAATGTCACAAATCTCTCAACTCTCAAAACTCGCTGTCCATCTTTCGCCGCCATCCCTCCATAACTTTCACCTCTTCCTCAGCAAGCAAATCACCTTATTTGCCATATAATTTTGTGATTGGGTGATGTGGTGCATTTTTCCACTAAAAGGAAAAGGGGGTGTCACATGTTAGGTTTTTTTTTTTGCCTACAAGCACGTCCTGCAGACAGAAATCCCATTTTTACCGTTTCTTCCTGCACCAAATGCACACCAAACATGATGACAATATTCACAAAAACGCGTTGCATACATGTTTTATCGTAGGTCGGGTTTTACTTGGCCTATCAACACTATTTAAAACATTTATATAGTTTGTTGAAATTGAAACGGAGACTCAGTGTGTCTGCGTCTTGCTGCAACATCATCTTATATCGGTCACATGATTTGGACGCGCTGGCGTATCAGTCGACGAGGGTAAGGACATTCCACGTCTCACAAAAGAGGCTTCTTCAGTTCTAACTAAGTGGAGATGAGTTTGTAGGCCTTTAAACTCTGTGTGGGAGTGTCCTTACAGAGTCGTTAAAGACACGTGTGCACTCTGAGTTTCAGAGTCGTTGGGCCACTTGTGGGTCGTGGACCCAACCAGCCTTCGTGTGGGTTGGTGTGCTCGGTGAGCCCACTGGTCTCACATCGCATCGGTCTTAAAACACTCGTTCTCATTATTTCCATCTTCCATTAGCCTGGGGACTCCCACCACCCCGAATATAATTTGGTTCTTTGCCACAGTTTCTACCACTGCACATCTAATCTCCACACTTACCACTTTTTACTTGTGTCTAGACATAAATGGATAATTGTTAACTTAACACTGGAGCGGATTTTAGAGCAGTTCAGACTGCAGCACTGAGGGTCATCTCAGTTGATTCTGCTGCTTTAATCTCTCTGGATCATCAGGACACAGCTGATCCTCTCCACACCACCACCCTTACAGAGATCACTTCCAGCTGATGAGAGAAGAGAGACAACACAAGTCATTAATGTTTACAGAGATTCTTCTCATCAGTTCTCAGTCAGTGATGCAGCACATCCACTATAAAGATCAGCAGCAGCAGAAGTGGAGCAGCTGTGCAGCGTAGCCAGCTTCCTTTCAGCTCTTGTGTGGGAGTGAAGCTTAAAGGACCTGCAGACACTTTGGATATCAAGTCTGTTAACTCTGCGGATTTCACCGAAGTACACAATAAACAGCTGAGAGTCCCTGAATGCATCATAAGTGCAGAAACAGAGATACTGCTCACTATAATTATGATTTACTGCTGTTAGATATAAAGTATATTTAGTATAAGTCTTTTATAAAAAAAATATGTGGACCGATCAAATGGACAGATATATCCATGTTCATAATGTCTGTAGAGAAAACCATCAGCTGTGGTTATTGGACTGCAACAGAGATTCTGCTCTGTTTTAAGATCACATGGTCACTAAATCTCATGGCAGTTCTTTGATCTGCAAAATTTAGTCAGACTGATCAGAGAGCTGTGACAAAGACGACCTGATAATTTCTTTAGTGTTGAAATGAGAGCAAACTGTCTCTAAACATCTGATGCTGTCAGCTGCAATCCAGCTTTATTTCCTGTAGAGATGAAAACAGTCGTCTTCACATCAACTCAAACACAATATAACAACAAGTTGCTGGTTGATCTGATTGGCTGACTCAATGCTGCTGAAACCAGCAGGAACTGACTCAAACCCTCTACTGACCTCAGAGTCTCCAGTCTGCAGTCTGGACTCTCCACAAGATCAGACAGCAGCTTCACTTCTGAATCCTGCAGCTTGTTTCCTCTCAGGTCCAGCTCTCTCAGATGGGAGGGGTTGGACCTCAGTGCTGAGGCCAGAGAGGCACAGCTGATCTCTGACAAACTGCAGCCATCTAGTCTGAATATTGAATAAATTAGGCAGATAAAACCATTCAGAATCCAATCAGATGTGTTTTAATGTGGAGCTTTACATTATTATGTCTTTATCATTGAGCTTTTCTCTAAAATGAGTCAAATGACTTTGTCATTGTGTTTTTTAGGGCTGCACGATGCGGTCAGAAAGTGATATTACAATTATTTTGACAGATATTGCCATATTATTCACTATTATTACGGATGACTACATTTTACATCACACTTTTCATTGTCACTGAAAAACTAGTAAGATCATGACGATGTGGCATTTCTCCCTGTCTCTGCCAAACAAACATGTTCTGTTAAGTCTGGAGAATGAAGTTTGTAGGCTGGAGCATCTTTGCAGCTCTACAAAATATCATTACAACACTGTTTTGTGACACATTGTACCTTATAAAATAATTGCAGTTCTTGCAATTTGGATATTGCACTTAGTCATATTGTGTATTTGATTATTTTGTAAGTAATTGTGCAGCTCTAGTGTTATTGAGGATCAACATCATGTCAGCCTTCTACACACATCATCCAAATGTCAGTATAACATTCATACACCTGTTCACGTTAACACAGATTCATATTCATCATCAACACTTTATCCATTTTAAACTAACATCAGTTCAGAGGGTCTCCAGTGTACAGATCGCTCATTCATGAAGGAATTAATGCATGTAAAAACAAAACAAAAAGTAAAATTAGTTTAATTTCATTTGATAATTAATTAATCAAATTAAAAGAATGTTACAAAGAATATTCCATTAACAAACACTGACATGCCTGAAAAGGAGTATATTCATACGCTCACACATACAAATATACTTAACCTATATTATACATAATAAATATACATTGACAACATCATATTATGAAACTTAAGTTATTACCACATATTTAGATTTTATAGCATATTTAGATTTTATGCACACAAACACATGCATACATCTATGAAAACACCTAGTGATTTTTGAAGCCCTCCCTCATCCAAATGTTCAAAAATTCAGTCCAAAATCAAGCCCAAGAAACACCACAAGAACCAAACACACACACCAACAACTCTTTTTACCAAATATTATAAACTTTACACAGTGGACATTTTCTAAAATCAAGAAATAGTGTTGGTGTACTGACCTCAGAGTCTCCAGATGACAGTTTGGACTCTCCAGTACAGCACAGAGAAACTTCACTCCTGAATCATTCAGCTTGTTGTGACTCAGGTCCAGCTCTCTCAGATGGGAGGGGTTGGACTTCAGAGCTGAGGCCAGAGAATCACAGCTGATCTCTGACAAACTGCATCTCTCCAATCTGAATAAAGAATAAATGAAGTTTAGAAGACAATGTTCCTGCTTGAAATCATTCAGTGTTTACTCATCTGTTCAGACTCTGAACAAGTTTAGAAAATTAAGCTCCAAACACCTGAACCCAACAGGCTGCAGGTCCAAAACTGTCAGATACACAAAGTGAAACAGAGCTCTCATTAATATTAATGACAACATGCTGCTGCTTCAGTAAAGATGTAGTGACTCCACCTCTTAAACTCTGCAGCTCCACCAGAGGCTCCATCTATACAAACTCATGTTGTGCAGCCAAAGAGAAACCAACAGAAACTGACTGAAGATCACAGCGCTCCACTGTGACCCGTGTGTTTGTGTGCGCACTATTGAATCTGCGTTCCTGCTCTGTAGCAGGTTTGCCAGCGGGGTTATTAGGCATTCCGTTAATTCGTGGTCATATTCTACTTTACAAAAAAGTGGTATCAGTAAAAACATTAAATTACATTTGTTTTAAGAATCCATTTTGATCTGTTCTAACCCAACAATACAAGTTTGGCTTGGACAGTTGGAATCAATTTAATCAGTCTGTTAACTTTCAAATTTATATTTGATCTCCTTTTCTGAAGCAGTGAATTCTTTGTACATATCCATCGGTTCTCCACATTAAAATTACGTTTCAGACAAAGACAAACGATTTTATATGTTTATTGACTAAATAAGTAGGGGTAACATAAATAAACTGACAATTTTAGACGAACAACAGATAACAGAAAATGTAAAGATTGTAATTAGGAAAGTAATAAAGTTATGTGACCTTCGGCAGATGGTAAAGTTAAAGGGTCAGGTTTTCCTATATTAAATGTTACGGGAGTAATTTTTAATACTAAAGAGACCCTAATCTCAATTCTCTTAAGTTCATAAGATAGAAGTCGGAACTTGGACAGAAGAAATAACTAAACAGAAGTCAGAACTTTAGACACCACTCATTCTCACGAATGTGCATCCAGCTGTATGAAGACGTTCAGCTTGTTTTGTCTGAGAGTCAGGAGGTCCTGAAGCTTGGTATCTTTGAGAGTTCGGGGTTGGACTACGGCACGGCGCGTCGGTCCAATAGCCAGAGGGAAGGCCGGCACTCTGTTGAGGGACTCTTGTTCCTGAATGCCCAGCGGGGTTTCCGCCTTGGGAGCGCTGGGGGCAGAGTCGATCTCGGCTGGGAGCACACAAAGTCTCTTTTGTTGGAGACTCCTTGCCAGGCTTCTGAAGCAGACAATGACTGCAGCGTTCTTCATCAGATGATCACAGTCTTGAAAAAGACTTTTTCTTTGTTGTTTCAAGTGCCGGTTTCTTAAAGTTCTGATTCTTAAACTAATTCAACTTCTTCTGGATTAGGCGGTGATACTTTAACGGTATATTAAAATCAAAAATCAAAAAGAAAAGAATTTCGTTCTTTCAAAAACTTGGACAAAAGTAAAGCACTTAAAGTAATTATTCAATTCGCCTTCCTTAGAGTTTGTTGCAAAAATAAAAGTAAAGATTACTTTCAAAATAAAAAGAAAAGAAGAGAGAAGAGAAGAGAGGCAGAGAAGGGAGCGGGAAAGTGAGGATGAGAAGTGAGAAGCAGAGTGAAGAATGAAGTGACCGAAGAGAGAAGAAGAATGAAGTGACCGAAGAGAGAAGAAGAACGAAGTGAGATGCAGAGCATCTTCTCTGTTTTTATGAGCTGCGGTAGGCCGACTGAAAACAGGGGTGGGGGCTGGCTGACAATCATTCCTTCTGTGTTCTGAGTTTAGACCCACAACACTTTAATTTAACTAAACTATTGTTTTAATGTTTCGAAATCATGTTTAACCTTCCCCAAAACTTCACCATCTTAAAAGTCAAATTTTTGTCTTTGTTAAAAGATGTAACAAGAGTATGATCACTTATCATTCAAAGGGAATTAAAACTTGATTAAGGCATAAAACAATAAAGTATACAACATAAAACAGTAATGTATACAATACACAGTAGGACCAAGGACTTATACATATCCCTTGTAGTTCTATCTTAACAAAACATATCAGACATTTAATGGGTAAATAACACCAGTATTACACAAAGAAGAATAAGGATCTGTAGGTCACCAAGGGGAGGGGCTGGTTTCTCCCAGACCTCAAACTCATTAAGCAATAAACTTCATCTGGGCATACCAATAACATGGGAAAGATCTATTGTATGACCCTCTCAGGCTATTTGGGAATCTGCTAACATTAAGAATGAGATTGTAGCTTAATAGTAATTCAGAACGTATTGGGATTTGGATTAGTATAGGGACAGAGAGATATGTTGGAATGTCACAGGCAGGGTCGTAAAACAGTTCAGCCCCTGAGGGGGGGACTGGGTCATCTTTACCCTAACCAACATCTACCCCCACTTCCTGTCATCTGATGTGGATAGAGAGGACTCTATCTTGCTTAGTCATTATAACTTAATAAAATAAGTTCTCTCGTGATATGCTTATAGCAAGAAAGCAACACATCGTCCCACTCTGTAGGAAAAGAAGACCTGTGCTTGACCTGTTTGTCCTGAGGAAAAGGGACTTCATCTTCGGAGGAGGAGGGGAAGAGGAAGCGAATAGTCGATCAAACAGATAGGCTTTGTTTAGGTTAGTCTTGTCTTGTGGTTGAGAGGTGAGGTCAGAGGATGGGCTTAGGAAGCAGGGACTCGTGATGGAGACATAAGGGCATGTGATCCTACACACGGTTTTCTGCCGTACGTTCGTTTGATAAATGAGGGCCACTGTATATTTGATTATTTGATTATTAAGTGTGCAGCTCTAGTGTTATTGAGGATCAACATCATGTCAGCCTTCTACACACATCATCCAAATGTCAGTATAACATTCATACACCTGTTCACGTCAACACAGATTCATATTCATCATCAACACTTTATCCATTTTAAACTAACATCAGTTCAGAGGCTCTCCAGTGTACAGATCACTCATTCATGAAGGAATGAATGCATGTGAAAACAACACAAAAAGTCAAATTAGTTTAATTTAATTTGATAATTAATTAATCAAATTAAAATAATGTTAAAAAGAGTATTCCATTAACAAGCACTGACATGCCTGAAAAGGAGTATATTCATACACTCACACTTACAAATATACTTAACCTATATTATACATAATAAATACACATTGGCCACATTTCTATATCTTATTATGAAACTTAAGTTATTACCACATATGTAGATTTTATAACATATTTAGATTTTATGCACACAAACACATGTATACATCTATGAAAACACCTAGTGATTTTTGAAGCCCTCCCTCATCCAAATGTTAAAAAATTGAGTCCAAAATCGAGCCCAAGAAACACAGCAAGAACCAAACACACACACCAACAACTCTTTTTACCAAATATTATAAACTTTACACAGTGGACATTTTCTAAAATCAAGAAATAGTGTTAGTGTACTGACCTCAGAGTCTCCAGTCGACAGTTTGGACTCTGTAGAAAATCACTAAGCAGCTTCACTCCTGAATCCTTCAGCTCGTTGTCTCTCAGCTCCAGCTCTCTCAGATGGGAGGGGTTGGACTTCAGAGCTGAGGCCAGAGAATCACAGCTGGTCTCTGACAAACTGCAGCTCTCCAATCTGAATAAAGAATAAATGAAGTGAGTTTAGAACACAATGTTCCTGCTTGAAATCAATCAGTGTTTAATCATCTGTTCAGAGCTGAACAAGTTTAGAAAATGAAGCTCCAAACACCTGAACCCAACAGGCTGCAGGTCCAAAACTGTCAGATACACAAAGTGAAACAGAGCTCTCATTAACATTAATGACAACGTGCTGCTGCTTCAATAAAGACGTAGTGACTCCACCTCACTTCACTCACCCCCAATGACAGAAAAAACAACAAGGACGTGCACGTCGCCCGGATCGGTGTCACCGGGGCCCCACCCTGGAGCCAGTCCTGGGGTTGGGGCTCGCAGGCAAGCGCCTGGTGACCGGGTCTTTGCCCACGGGACCCGGCCGGGCGCAGCCTGAAGGAGCAACGAGGTCCCACCCTCCCGTGGGCTCACCACTCGCGGGAGGGTTCAGAAGGGGCCGGTGCAGTGGGAGATGGGTGGCAGTCGTGGGCGGGGGCCCCGGCGACCCAATCCCCGGACGGTGACTCTAGCTATGGGGACATGGAATGTCACCTCGCTGGGGGGGAAAGAGCCTGTGCTGGTGCGGGAGGAGGAGCGGTACCGGCTAGAAATAGTCGGGCTCACCTCCACGCACAGTCTTGGCTCTGGAACCCAACTCCTTGAGAGAGGCTGGACTCTCTTCTACTCTGGAGTTGCCCGTGGTGAGAGGCGGCGAGCTGGTGTGGGCTTGCTTATAGCCCCCCAGTTCAGCCGCCACGTGTTGGAGTTCTTCCAGGTGAACGAGAGGGTCGTTTCTCTGAGCCTTAGGGTCAGGGATAGGACTCTCACCATTGTCTCGGCTTATTGGCCGAACAGTGGTGCAGAGTACCCGGCCTTCTTGGAGTCCCTGGGAGGGGTACTGGAGAGTGCTCCATCCGGGGACTCTGTTGTTCTCCTGGGGGACTTCAATGCCCACGTGGGCGACGACAGTGTTACCTGGAGGGGTGTGATTTGGAGGAACGGCCTCCCCGATCTGAACCTGAGTGGTGTTTTGTTACTGGACTTCTGTGCTAGTCACAGTTTGTCCATAACGAACACCATTTTCAAGCATAAGGGTGTCCATATGTGCACGTGGCACCAGGACACCCAAGGCCGGAGATCAATGATCGACTTTGTGGTCGTGTCATCTGACCTCCGACCGTATGTCTTGGACACTTGGGTGAAGAGAGGGGCTGAGCTGTCAACTGATCACCGCCTGGTGGTAAATTGGATCCGCTGGTGGGGGAGAAGGCCGGACAGACCTGGCAGACTCAAACGTATCGTGAGGGTCTGCTGGGAACGTCTGGCAGGACCCTCTGCCAGGGAGGTCTTTAACTTCCACCTCCGGGAGAGCTTTGACCAGATCCCAAGTGAGGCTGGGGACATTGAGTCCGAATGGACCATGTTCTCCACTTCCATTGTTGACGCGGCTGTTCGGAGCTGTGGCCGTAAGGTCTCCGGTGCCTGTCGCGGCGGCAATCCCCGAACCCAGTGGTGGACCCCGGAAGTAAGGGTTGCTGTCAAGCTGAAGAAGGAGTCCTACCGAGCCTGGCTGGCCTGGCGGACTCCTGAGGCAGCTGACGGGTACCGGCAGGCCAAGCGTGCGGCAGCACGGGCAGTCTCGGAAGCAAAAACTCTGATCTGGGAAGAGTTCTGGGAGGCCATGGAGGAGGACTACCGGTCGGCCTCGAAGAAAATCTGGCAAACCATCCGGCGCCTCAGGAGGGGGAAGCAGTCCTCCACCAACACTGTTTACAGAGGAGGTGGGGAGCTGTTGACCTCGCCTGGGGACATCGTCGGGCGGTGGAAGGAATACTTCGAGGATCTCCTCAATCCCACTGACACGCCTTCCATAGAGGAAGCAGAGGCTGGGGACTCAGAGGTTGACCCATCCCTCACCCAAG
>CAEMYA010000392.1:272588-287637 GCA_903131615.1 Diplodus sargus | reverse complement strand
ACTTGGAGAAAGCATTCGACCGTGTCCCTCGTGGCATTCTGTGGGAGGTGCTCCGGGAGTACGGGGTCGGAGGCCCTCTGTTAAGGGCTGCACGGTCCCTGTACGACCGGAGCAGGAGCTTGGTTCACATTGTCGGCAGTAAGTCAGACCTGTTCCCAGTGCATGTTGGACTCCAGCAGGGCTGCCCTTTGTCACCGGTTCTGTTCATTTTTATGGACAGAATTTCTAGGCGCAGCCTCGGGCCGTAGGGGATCTGGTTCGGGAGCCACTGGATCTCATCTCTGCTTTTCGCGGATGATGTGGTCTTGTTGCGTCCTTCGAGCCAGGACCTCCAGCATGTCCTGGGGCGGTTTGCAGCCGAGTGTGAAGCGGCTGGGATGAGAATCAGCACCTCCAAATCCGAGGCCATGGTTCTCGACCGGAAAAAGGTGGCTTGGTCCCTCCAGGTGGGAGGAGAGTTCCTGCCTCAAGTGGAGGAGTTTAAGTATCTTGGGGTCTTTTTCACGAGTGAGGGAAGGATGGAGCGTGAGATTGACAGGTGGATCGGTGCGGCGGCCGCAGTAATGCAGTCGTTGTATTGGTCTGTTGTGGTGAAGAGAGAGCTGAGCCGAAAGGCGAAGCTCTCGATTTACCAGTCAAACTACGTTCCTACCCTCACCTATGGCCATGAACTTTGGGTCATGACCGAAAGAATAGGATCCCGGATACAAGCGGCCGAAATGAGTTTCCTCCGCAGGGTGGCAGTGCGCTCCCTTAGAGAAAGGGTGAAGAGCTCTGTCACCCGGGAGGAGCTCGGAGTAGAGCCGCTGCTCCTCCACATCGAGAGGAGCCAGCTGAGGTGGCTCGGGCATCTGTTTCGGATGCCCCCGGGACGCCTCCCCAGGGAGGTGTTCCTGGCATGTCCCACCGGGAGGAGACCCCGAGGAAGACCCAGGACACGCTGGTGTGACTATTTCACTCAGCTGGCCTGGGAACGCCTTGGGATCCTCCTGGAAGAGCTAGTGGAAGTGTCCGGGGAGAGGGAAGACTGGGTGTCCATGCTCAGGCAGTTGCCCCCACGACCCGGCCCAGGATAAGCGGACGAAAATGGATGGATGGATGGAAGGATGACTCCACCTCATAAACTCTGCAGCTCCACCAGAGGCTCCATGTTACGACCAGGGCCTAGGGGAAACCCTGGCGCAACAAGAGTGTGAGACTCCCCTCTTCCCATCCTCAAAGCACCAGCAGCAAAGAACGTTTTTAACATAGTTTATTTAAAACAAAGACATTGCTTGTACACAATCATGCGTTGCTGGCAGTCTGGGACGGCAGAGGAGAGCCCCCAGGAACTGGGTGGAGCCAGCCTTTAAACTTCTGGTTCCAAGGCTGCAGCCAATCAGCTCCCTGCGGCAACCTGCAACCACTTAACACACCTGCACTCAATCTCTCTCACACACACTCATACTCAAACAGGTAAATGAGGGATATTAAAACAGACAAATAGAAACATGACCCCGAGGGTCGTAACACCTCCCCCCTTAAAACTGAACATTTCTCCTGAAAGAAATGTTCAGGTTCATGCAATTGGGTGTTGAGCAATCACAAGTCTGTTTCTCCTTAAAACCAATCTACATAAAAACAGGACCAAAAACCTTATTAGTGGGTGCCACTCCCACAAACAAAATGGCCACCACCATGAGGAGAGAACACAAAAGCAAATACAATCCAACTGTGGTAACAAACACACACACCAAAAACAGCAACAGGTGACCAACACAACCGTGGAGTGCAACAGCCACTGCACAAATGGTGTCACTGTGTAGCCACTGCTACACACAAATGTTGCCAGCTTACACCTAAGCTGCAACCACAAGTGACCCAACAAATGTGAACTGCCACTACTACACCCAAAATGGACACCTGGTGATCTCAAAACCGCACGTTACTATTTAATGGAGTGCAACAGACAGAGACAGAGTGACCGGACAAACTGGGAAGACATACCCACCACTCACGATCTGGGGAGCGATGCCATCCCAATCACACTAATTAATACACTAAAGCAGCAACACCTACGTGACCAAACCAAAAGTGGACTGCAACAACCACACACAAAGGCATCACACTGTAGTCACTACTACACAAATGTTGCCAGCTTACTCTTAAGCTGCAACCGAAAGTGATCCAACAAAAGTGGAGTCCAGTTCCACAACCAAAAGGTCACACAAAGTTACCGCACACAAGTATTAATCAGGGCCACACATCGAACAAGGTGACCAACACAAAAGCAGCCATCTCACACAAAACTACGTTGCTGTGCAAAGTATAAACGAAAGGAAACAAACTGCAGAGACACCCCAACTACCTGCCTATAAAAGGTGGCTAACTCACCTAGCTAGTCTTCAGTGGCTTGCCGAGCTCGAGGCAGCTTTAAACGCTGAACTCAGTGAATCACCGAAGACCAGGAACCTAGTCAACTGTGAAACACCGAAGCGTACCCCCACCCAGGATTACCACCAAAAATAAGAAAGGCAAAACAACAAACATGGCAAATCCTTGAAAATGCCCGGCAGCTTTCTGGTTAGGGTGCTCAGTCAGAAACAAAACATGCAGCAACAACAACTTAACAAAAGAGATGACCGCTACCTTAACTAAAGGCCACTTACACAAACAAACTAAACCAAACTACAACAACCTCACCTCATGGACATTCAGATCCCGGACGAGCCCCCAATTGTTACGACCAGGGCCTAGGGGAAACCCTGGCGCAACAAGACCCCGAGGGTCGTAACACTCCATCTATACAAACTCATGTTGTGCAGCCAAACAGAAACCAACAGAAACAGACTGAAGATCACAGCGCTCCACTGTGACCCGTGTGCGTGTGTGCGCACTATTGAATCTGCGTTCCTGCTCTGTAGCAGGTTTGCCAGCGGGGTTATTCGGTATTCCGTTAACTAGTTGTCATATTTAATTTTTACAAAAAAGTGGTATCAGTATGGGCATTTTTTTTTTATTAAATTTTTTAAATTTTGTTTTATTTGTTTTAGGAATCCATTTTGATCTGTTCTAAATATGTGACTGCTTAGGCTTAATGACAGCTGAGGTTTGTTCAATAATTATTTTCAGACTCAGCCAGATTTCGCTGTGCTGCACCGCAAATCCAGACTCAGATTTGCGTACACGAGCTCAGACCTGACGTGAGATCTGATCGTAGCTTCCACTCACGTCCAAATTGATAAATGCTGTAGTTTGTGTGGAAATGGTCGTATGCACGGTTTTCTGCCGTACGTTCGTTTGATGAATGAGGGCCAGTGTGTATTTGCTTATTTGATCATTAATTGTGCAGCTCTAGTGTTATTGAGGATCAACATCATGTCAGCCTTCTACACACATCATCCAAATGTCAGTATAACATTCATACACCTGTTCACGTCAACACAGATTCATATTCATCATCAACACTTATCCATTTTAAACTAACATTAGTTCAGAGAGTCTCCAGTGTACAGATCGCTCATTCATGAAGGAATGCATGTGAAAACAAAACAAAAAGTCAAATTAGTTTAATTTCATTTGATAATTAATTAATCAAATTAAAAGAATGTTTCAAAGAATATTCCATTAACAAGCACTGACATGCCTGAAAAGGAGTATATTCATATGCTCACACATACTTATATACTTAACCTGTATTATACATAATAAATATACATTGACAACATCATATTATGAAACTGAAGTTATATCACATATTTCGATTTTATAGCATATTTAGATTTTATGCACACAAACACATGCATACATCTATGAAAACACCAAGCGATTTCTGAAGCCCTCCCTCATCCAAATGTTCAAAAATTCTGTCCAAAATCAAGCCCAAGAAACACCGCAAGAACCAAACACACACACCAACAACTCTTTTTACCAAATATTATAAACTTTACACAGTGGACATTTTCTACAATCAAGAAATAGTGTTGATGTACTGACCTCAGAGTCTCCAGATGACAGTTTGGACTCTCCAGTACAGCTGAGAGAAGCTTCACTCCTGAATCCTTCAGCTCGTTGTGACTCAGCTCCAGCTCTCTCAGATGGGAGGGGTTGGACTTCAGAGCTGAGGCCAGAGAATCACAGCTGATCTCTGACAAACTGCAGCTCTCCAATCTGAATAAAGAATACATGAAGTGAGTTTAGAAGACAATGTTCCAGCTTGAAATCATTCAGTGTTTAATCATCTATTCAGAGCTGAACAAGTTTAGAAAATGAAGCTCCAAACACCTGAACCCAACAGGCTGCAGGTCCAAAACTGTCAGATACACAAAGTGAAACAGAGCTCTCATTAATATAAATGACAACATGCTGCTGCTTCAATAAAGATGTAATGACTCCACCTCTTAAACTCTGCAGCTCCACCAGAGGCTCCATCTATACAAACTCATGTTGTGCAGCCAAGCAGAAACTGACTGAAGATCACAGCGCTCCACTGTGACCCTAGTTTATGTGTGCGCACTATTGAATCTGCGTTCCTGCTCTGTAGCAGGTTTGCCAGCAGGGTTATTAGGCATTCCGTTAATTAGTTGTCATATTTTACTTCACAAAAAAGTGGTATCAGTAATAACATGGGCATTTTTTTAATTGCATTTTTTAAATTTTGTTTAATTTGTTTTAAGAATCCGTTTTGATCTGTTCTAAATATGTGACTGCTTAGGCTTAATGACAGCTGAGGTTTGTTTAATAATTATTTTCAGTCACAGCCAAATTTTGCTGTGCTGCACCGCAAATCCAGACTCAGATTTGCGTACACGAGCTCAGACCTGAAGTGAGATCTGATCGTAGCTTCCGCTCACGTCCAAATTGATAAATGCCGAAGTTTGCGTGGAAATGGTCGTACGCACGGTTTTCTGCCTTATGTTCGTTTGATAAATGAGGGCCACTGTGTGTTTGATTATTCGATTATTAATTGCGCAGCCATAGTGTTATTGAGGATCAACATCATGTCAGCCTTCTACACACATCATCCAAATGTCAGTATAACATTCATACACCTGTTCACGTCAACACAGATTCATATTCATCATCAACACTTTATCCATTTTAAACTAACATTAGTTCAGAGGGTCTCCAGTGTACAGATCACTCATTCATGAAGGAATGAATGCATGTGAAAATGAAACAAAAAGTAAAATTAGTTTAATTTAATTTGATAATTAATTAATCAAATTAAAAGAATGTTACAAAGAATATTCGAATGACAAGCACTGACATGCCTGAAAAGGAGTATATTCATACACTCACACTTACAAATATACTTAACCTACATTAAACATAATGAATATACATTGGCCACATTTCTATATCTTATTATGAAACTTAAGTTATTAACACATATTTAGATTTTATAACATTTTTAGATTTTATGCACACAAACACATGCATACATCTATGAAAACGCCTTGCGATTTTTGAAGCCCTCCCTCATCCAAATGTTAAAACGTTTAGTCCAAAATTGAGCCCAAGAAACACAGCAAGAACCAAACACACACACCAACAACTCTTTTTACCAAATATTACAAACTTTATACAGTGGACATTTTCTACAATCAAGAAATAGTGTTGGTGTACTGACCTCAGAGTCTCCAGTCGACAGTTTGGACTCTGTAGAAAATCACAAAGCAGCTTCACTCCTGAATCCTTCAGCTCGTTGCGACTCAGGTCCAGCTCTCTCAGATGGGAGGGGTTGGACTTCAGAGCTGAGGCCAGAGAGGCACAGCTGATCTCTGACAAACTGCAGCTCTCCAATCTGATTAAAGAATAAATGAAGTGAGTTCAGAAAACAATGTTCCTGCTTGATATCATTCAGTGTTTAATCATCTGTTCAGAGCTGAACAAGTTTAGAAAATGAAGCTCTGAACACCTGAACCCAACAGGCTGCAGGTCCAAAACTGTCAGATACACAAAGTGAAACAGAGCTCTCATTAATATTAATGACAACGTGCTGCTGCTTCAATAAAGACGTAGTGACTCCACCTCTTAAACTCTGCAGCTCCACCAGAGGCTCCATCTATTCAAACTCATGTTGTGCAGCCAAACAGAAACCAACAGAAACTGACTGAAGATCACAGCAGCTCCACTGTGACCCGTGTGTGTGTGTTGCTATTGAATCTGCGTTCCTGCTCTGTAGCAGGTTTGCCAGCGGGGTTATCAGGTATTCCGTTAATTAGTTGTCATATTTTATTTTACAAAAAAGTGGTATCAGTAATAACATGGGCATTTTTTTTTTATTACATTTTTTAAATTTAATTTTATTTGTTTTAAGAATCCGTTTTGATCTGTTCTAAATATGTGACTGCTTATGCTTAATGACAGCTGAGGTTTGTTTAATAATTATTTTCAGACTCAGTCAGATTTTGCTGTGCTGCACCGCAAATCCAGACTCAAATTAGCGTACAGGAGCTCAGACCTGACGTGAGATCTGATCGTAGCTTCCGCTCACGTCCAAATTGATAAATGCCGAAGTTTGCGTGGAAATGGTCGTACGCACGGCTTTCTGCCATACGTTCATTTGATCAATGAGGGCCAGTGTGTATTTGACTATTTGATTATTAATTGTGCAGCCATAGTGTTACTGAGGATCAGCATCATGTCAGCCTTCTACACACATCAGCCGAATGTCAGTATAACATTAATACACCTGTTTACGTCAACACAGATTCATATTCATCATCAACACTTTATCTATTTTAAACTAACATTAGTTCAGAGGGTCTCCAGTGTACAGATCACTCATTCATGAAGGAATGAATGCATGTGAAAACAAAACAAAAAGTTAAATTATTTTAATTTCATTTGATAATTAATTAATCAAATTTAAAAGAATGTTACAAAGAATTTTCCATTAACAAGCACTGACATGCCTGAAAAGGAGTATATTCACACGCTCACACATACTTACATACTTAACCTATATTATACATAATAAATATACATTGACCACATTTCTATATCTTATTATGAAACCGAAGTTATTACCACATATTTAGATCTTATAACATATTTAGATTTTATAACATATTTAGATTTTATGCACACAAACACATGCATACATCTATGAAAACACCTAGTGATTTTTGAAGCCCTCCCTCATCCAAATATTAAAAAATGTAATCCAAAATCGAGCCCAAGAAACACAGCAAGAACCAAACACACACACCAACAACTCTTTTTACCAAATATTATAAACTTTACACAGTGGACATTTTCTAAAATTAAGAAATAGTGTTGGTGTACTGACCTCAGAGTCTCCAGACGACAGTTTGGACTCTCCAGTACAGCACAGAGAAGCTTCACTCCTGAATCCTTCAGCTCGTTGCGACTCAGGTCCAGCTCTCTCAGATGGGAGGGGTTGGACTTCAGAGCTGAGGCCAGAGAATCACAGCTGATCTCTGACAAACTGCAGCTCTCCAATCTGAATAAAGAATAAATGAAGTGAGTTTAGAAGACAATGTTCCTGCTTGAAATCATTCAGTGTTTAATCATCTGTTCAGACTCTGAACAAGTTTAGAAAATGAAGCTCCAAACACCTGAACCCAACAGGCTGCAGGTCCAAAACTGTCAGATACACAAAGTGAAACAGAGCTCTCATTAATATTAATGACAACGTGCTGCTGCTTCAATAAAGACGTAGTGACTCCACCTCTTAAACTCTGCAGCCCCACCAGAGGCTCCATCTATACAAACTCATGTTGTGCAGCCAAACAGAAACCAACAGAAACTGACTGAAGATCACAGCGCTCCACTGTGACCCTAGTTTATGTGTGCGCACTATTGAATCTGCGTTCCTGCTCTGTAGCAGGTTTGCCAGCGGGGTTCTTAGGTATTCCGTTAATTAGTTGTCATATTTTACTTTACAAAAAAGTGGTATCAGTAAAAACATGGGCATTTTTTTAAATTACATTTTTGAAATTTTGTTTTATTTGTTTTAAGAATTCATTTTGATCTTTTCTAAACATGTGATTGCTTATGCTTAATGACAGCTGAGGTTTGTTTAATAATTATTTTCAGACTCAGCCAGATTTTGCTGTGCTGCACCGCAAATCCACAGACTCAGATTTGCGTAAACGAGCTCAGACCTGACGTGAGCTCTGATCGTAGCTTCCGCTCACGTCCAAATTGATAAATGCCGAAGTTTGCGTGGAAATGGTCGTACGCACGGTTTTCTGCTGTACGTTCATTTGATAAATGAGGGCCATAGTGTTTTTGATTATTTAACTATTATTTGTGCAGCTCTAGTGTTATTGAGGATCAACATCATGCCAGTCTTCTACACGCATCATCCAAATGTCAGTATAACATTCATACACCTGTTCATGTCAACACAGATTCATATTCATCATCAACACTTTATCCATTTTCAACTAACATTAGTTCAGATGCTCTCCAGTGTACAGATCACTCATTCATTAAGAAATGAGTGCATGTGACAACAAAACAAAAAGTAAAATTAGTTTAATTTAATTTGATAATTAATCAATCAAATTAAAAGAGCACCCTGTTACCACACACCGTCGGCTCCACCACAGCCAAAAGCGACAGGTTGGTTCACTTCCGCATGGCCACATCCATCCCCCCATTCCTTAATCAGTGTCCCACTGATGTCATGCCGCTTCCCTTAGAGCAACGCCCCACCATCAGAAGTTACCCCCCTCCTCCCTAGCTGGCTAACTGCCGACCTAGGCAACCCATACGGGTTCTATAAGGCAACGATGGAGATAAAGGCAAAGGCGTTGGTAGAGTCGATCCCTCCCCTACTCCTCCCTCTCCCTCATTGGGAGGAGAAAAGTTAGCAGCTAATGGAGCTGACTCTCCCCGTTTTGTGTCACCTTCCCCCACTAAAGATGCTCGCCATCTACAACCAGGCACAATGACTTCAAATAGGGAATCCTCCGATTCCTTATCCACCATAGGGGATGGAGGCTCTCGGATTGACGGAACCCCAAACTCTTGGCCCTCCACCCGCAGACTGGGGCCACATACTCGCAGTTCCTTCCAATGAAGATATTTTTGAGGCTTTGAAAAGTCAACAGGAACAACCGAATACACTGGCCGATTACTATCCAGCTGTGCTATGACCGGATGTGGGGTAGGAAGCCACACATCCTGAATCTTATGCCTGCCTGAAAACTGGCGGTTCCTAACATATACCAGCTGGCCTGGTTGTAACGGGTTTTCACCCACCGGGGACCCTGCATACCGTTTACGAGCTTCCGCTGCCTGCTCCAGGTTCTTCCGAGCCTGCGAATAAGCCTATCCCAACCTCCTCTGATGCTCCTCAACCCATTCATGCACGTTACCCTGAAAGTCATCCCTATCCTGCCTCAGCCACACATCCAGTGGAACCACCGGGGCCCTCCCAAACATAAGGAAATATGGGGAGTAGCCAGTGCTCTGGTGCTCAGTGGTGTTATATGCATACACTTACTCAGGCAAATGCTCCACCCACCTCCGCTTCTGTTCTAGGCGCAGGGTGCGTAACAGATCATGCAGGGTTCTATTAAAACGCTCGCACTTGCCATTACCTTGAGCATGATATGGAAATGTTCGACTCTTTTTCATCCCATACAACCCACACACTACACACTGCCTGGAAAGAGCATCCGCCCCTGCATTCTGGCTACCCGGGCGATACACAATATGAAAATCAAACTAGGCCAGCTCAGCCACCCAGCGCTGCTCTGCAGCACCGAGTTTTGCGGTGTTCAAATGGCTTAATGGGTTATTATCTGTGAAAACTGTAAACTTTGTACCAATCAGGTAATCCCGGAATTTATCTGTAACAGCCCACTTCAACCCCAGCAGCTCCAGTTTCATTGCACTGTAATTTTCCATATTACGCTCTGCCGGTCGGAGTCCACGACTTGCATATGCCACAGGGCGCCGATGCCCACCCCCCTCTTGGGACAACACAGCCCCCAGCCCTTGGTGACTGGCATCAATCTCCCGAAAAAAAACGGCTTGCTGAAATCTGCATACCCTAACACCGGAGCAGAGATTAACTTCTGCTTCAATGCAACAAAAGCCTCCTCACATGTGGCATCCCAGGACTGGCCAAATCCCTGGCCCGAAGCTGGCCACTTACCTGGTTTGCTGGACAACTGTGACGAAAGCGCATGGAGAGGTGCTGCCAGCTTAGCAAAATTCTTGACAAACCTCCGATAGAAACTTGCAAAGCCTAAAAAAAGGACTTCAGTTCTGTCAAATTCTGCGGCCTGCGCCATTCTGCCACGGCCTGGATCTTTCCCGGATGTGTAGCCACCCCCGCAGCTGATATAATATGCCCCAGGTACATCACTTCGGACTGAAAAAATTAACACTTACTCAACTTAACCTTGAAGTTAAACTGACCCAGACGAGACAACACCAAATCAAGACGCTCAAGGTGCTGCTCGATGGTGAAAGAAAAGACAACAATGTCATCCAAATACAGGAGCAAAGACTGAAACCTCTGATCCCCCATAATCCGCTAAATTAGCCGCTGGAAAGTACTTGGGGCATTACAGAGACCGAACGGCATCCAGGTGAACTCATACAACCCGAAAGGTGTACAGAAGGCAGTTTTACCACAATCCTTCTCAGCCAACCTCACCTGATGGTACCCGCTGGCCAGGTCAAGGGTGGAAAACCACCGGGCACTGCCCAAAGCATCCAAAGATTATTCAAAACGTAGTAAAGGGAACGCATCTCTCCGTGTTTTTGCATTAAGCTGCCGGTAATCAACACAGAGCCTAAGAGAACCATTTTTCTTCCGTAAAATAACTAAAGGGGAGGAGTAGGACTACTGCTTTCCCTGATTAAGCCATGCTGCAGGAGCTGCGCTATGTGCGCCTTAACCTCCTCATACTGACTTGGTGGTATTCGTCGATAACGTTGCCTAACTGGTGCCTCATCTACAACTGGGATCTCATGCTCTATCACATTCGTGCACCCCAAGTCGTTTTCCAACTTTGCAAAGACCCCGCGTGCTTTCCCAGCAGTTGCCTCACCTTCTGGATCTGCTCACCATTGAGTCCGGGAAACTCCATGGCACCAACCTCTGCTGGCAGCTCCTGTTGCTCCAACACCTCACCAGCCTGTTCAGACAACAAGACCAGCTCTTCTCGTGGGGCTACACGTTCAAATGCAACAGACGTAGTATCACAAGCTACCACATCCACTGTATGCACTGAACCAAGCCGAGGCTGTGGCTCAATGCTTATGTTTACTCCCTCTACATTTAACACTGGTATTGCCATGTGCCCATTTTCAACCGGAACCAATGCCCCAGACACGAGTAACTCCCCAGGAAGACTTCCCTCCCCTGCACCTAATGACTCCATGAACATATACGAGCCTGTGGGTACCGAGCCAGATGGAACTGCAGCCGGTACAAAACACATTGACCCAGCCGGGACACTAAAAGGCACAGTGGAACAAGCAAACCCCACACCTGCGACAGCCTGCTCCTGTTGGCAAACCGCCAACGCCAAACCCCAAGCATCATCCGAGACTAAGGGAGGGCCAGAACCCTGCCCAATGCCAGCTGCTCCACCTCATAAAACTGCTTTATTACGTTCATGCCCAAAAAACACGGGACAGCCTACTTACGATGTAATGTTGCAGCATCCAGGGGATCTCGAACGACCAAAATTCCCCTCCCTTTCACAGTTTTTCCCAGAGCCCTGACATCCTTTTCAAAATACGCCAGGTATGGAATACCCAAACCATTGGCTGCGGACAATGCCAGCCACTCTCAGGTTTTAAGTGTGGGACGAAAATGTTGCTCAAAAAATGACTTGGTTAATAGTGGAAACGTTTGACCCCATGTCAAGGAGACACCTCACCGGTATTTCCCCCAATAACACATCTACTGTTGGGCATCTCCCCACTAAACATTCATACGCCGCATTAGCTTTGACCTCACAGCGTGAGCCTGACTGGACCCCACCTGTAGCTAGGCTCATTGCCACAGGGGGAGACAGTTTCCCTGCTGTTCAGATACCTGGGCTGATATATCCTGGGAAGTGGCCATACGTGATACGGGAGCTGCCAGTTGGGTGGACGGCCCTGTCCTGCATTGCCTAGCGATGTGACCAGCTAACCGACATTTAAAACATATAGGCTGACCCTCAGCATCAAACCTGGGCGGTTCCATCCGACCCCCAGTTCGGGTGACCCCGACACCAGCCAACCCAGACACCTTCCGTGCTAAATCAGCAATCTGGGCCTACTGCTGTTTCTAGGTACTCTCTACCAGGGATTTCTGCTGTTTTAGGGTCTGCAGAATCTCCACCAGAACTGGGTCGGGTTCGGGACGTACAGCTGCGACCGTGTTAGACTCCAACACCTCGCCCCCCATTTCACACGAGCTTACTAGCCGTCGGTTCTGCCCACCCCCACCGTCACCATCTTCCCACAACAATGCCTCTTCGTAAATCAAAGAAGGATATCCTAAGGTTCTGCTGAATAACCTTTTTCAGTTCCCTACGCAGCGCTATATCACGAACATTCTCTGCAAATTGATCACGTAAAGCAAAGTCACTACATCAGGTCTGTTTGACATCACAATGATTAATATCATCAATGATAGCCATAAGTGCATGTGAATACTCACGGATGGATTCTCCTTCACGCTGCCGTCTATCAAAAAAACCCTTTTGTAACCTGGTCAGGGACCAAGGCTGGCCATTTTTCTCCCTGAGAATCTCCATGATACACTTAGGGTCCTGCCTTTCTATCTGCGACCGGTATTTTATCTCCTGTCTGGCCTCCCCACCTAAATGATCGTAGATATACATCGCCTTCTCAGCATCCTCAAACTGGCGGTACCCCAAGATTGTGTTTATTTCATCGAGCCATTCATAAAACTCAGCACACGCCCCCCCATTAAACACAGGACTTTTTTCTCTTTTGGTACATAAATAACACAGTCTCTGGACCTGAAGCCAGGCATATCACTTCCTCCACTCGAGGATCCCTCTGGTTGCGATGAAGCAGGGGAGCTGGACAGAAGCGACCCTTGCTGTTGCAGCTGTGCATTCAAAGTCTTGTTCATGTCCTTTAAAGCCGCCATAGCTGCCTTATCTGCCTGCACCCTCCCCTTGAGGGCCTGTACTTCAGCCTGCAGCTCTTTCATTCTCTGCAGACCCGCTGGATCAGGTACCCGTAGCCGCCAGTCAGGTTAAGGCTTCCCCGCACACCAACAACTCTTTTTACCAAATATTATAAACTTTACACAGTGGACATTTTCTAAAATCAAGAAATAGTGTTAGTGTACTGACCTCAGAGTCTCCACTCGACAGTTTGGACTCTCCAGTACAGCTGACAGAAGCTTCACTCCTGAATCCTTCAGCTTGTTGTGACTCAGGTCCAGCTCTCTCAGATGGGTGTAGTTGGACTTCAGAGCTGAGGCCAGAGAATCACAGCTGATCTTTGACAAACTGCACCACCTCAATCTGAATATAGAATAAATGAAGTGAGTTTTGAAGACAATGTTCCAGCTTGAAATCATTCAGTGTTTAATCATCTGTTCAGACTCTGAACAAGTTTAGAAAATGAAGCTCCAAACACCTGAACCCAACAGGTTGCAGGTCCAAAACTGTCAGATACACAAAGTGAAACAGAGCTCTCATTAATATTAATGACAACGTGCTGCTGCTTCAATAAAGACGTAGTGACTTCACCCTTAAACTCTGCAGCTCCACCAGAGGCTCCATCTATACAAACTCATGTTGTGCAGCCAAAGATGTTTGTTATCGTCTGACAGAGAAGAAAACACTGGTTTCTGTTTTTATTCACAGAAGCACAAAGGAATCAAATGATTAAGAGGTTCAGAGAGAATCAACCAGTGATGAATGTTGAATGTTATATTAGATCTGTTTTAAATATGAAGCTGAGCAAGACGCTCAGAGTCAATCAGCATCAAATCTATGAGGTCCGATCCCCTTCAGACCTGATGACATGAACACTAAGATTCACACAGTTTGAATAATGTTGTGAAAGTGTGAACAAAGGTTTCAAATACATATTAAAATGTGGTTTAAACATGTGAAAACAACATGTGTGAAATGATGGTGTCACATTTCTAACTGACATCAGCAGTGTAATATCTTCAATGTTCTAAAGTTTGTCTTCAGAGTTTCAGACAGTCAACATGTGCAGTGTGTTCAATCAGAGATGACATTAAATTACATCCATGTGTCTTTTGTCCAGCGTGACTTTAACATCATCAAAGCTCCTTTTTCAAAGATTCAACACTTTCTATTGACAGATTTTAATTTTAATCACATGACAGACTTCAACCAGCAAACAGAAAAGTTCTACACCATCGATTCTCCTTCAACACAAACGAGCAGCTCTGTCTCACTCACATAGAAAGCTGTAATCAAAGCACAGATCTTCATCACCACTGTCATCTCCATCAACACACAGCTGACTGACTGAGAGCTTCATCCTCCATCATCTTCATCACTGATCAGACTGAGCTGTGTGTTGTGTGTGTGTGTGTGTGTGTGTGTGTGTGTGTGTGTGTGTGTGTGTGTGTGTGTGAAATGAAGGAAATTTAAATCTTCTGTTCTAGTTTTAAATTTAATAAACACAGAAAAAAACACATGAACTTTACACAGTGGACATTTTCTAAAATCAAGTGTTGGTGAACCGACCTCAGAGTCTCCCGTCGACAGTTTGGACTCTTTAGTCCAGAACACAGCAGCTTCACTGCAGAATCACTCAGGTAGTTTCCACTCAGGTCCAGATGTGTCAGATGTGAGGGGTTGGACTTCAGAGCTGAAGCGACGACTTCACAGTGAGTCTCTGAGAGTCCACAGTGAGTCAGTCTGTGAATACAGATAATAAAACATTTAAATCAGATAAAATCTGACTCTTTACTATGAAAACAGACTCTTTACATTTTGCATCACAAAGCACATGAACATGAGCAGCTGTAGCTCAGCTGGTCAGCTGTTCGGCCTGAGCTGCTCAGTCAGCGATCACAAGGTTTGTAGTTTGAAACTTGAGCTCCTTGGCTCCACAT
>CAEMYA010000392.1:203342-223241 GCA_903131615.1 Diplodus sargus | reverse complement strand
ATAAGCCGTAGGTTATCTGAGTTTTAAATATTACCATCTGTAATTAAACTGGATTCATACTAATAATGCCCGCAGCACAATAACAAAAAAAGAAAGGATACAGAAAAGGAAGGAGAAAGAGCGCCAGGAAGCAGCTGAGGGTAGCAGACCTCTCCCACTAAACATTAGACGTCTGATGGACGTGCAGATCATGTCTATATTGCGAAAATGACCTCGAAAAGACGTCGTTTGGACGTCTAATGTTTAGTGGGCTTCCTGCATGTCTTCTAAACCTCAGTATCATGATAATGTGAATACACTCATGTTGACAATAATTTATTGACACAAAAGAAATGGAAATTGCACATCATTCACAGCTACACATGATAAGTAGTTAGCTTTCTATAAGGACTTTGTTTATTAATTTTACATTAATCTACATATGGTGTTATCAAGGCCTGAAAAAAAATTTGGCACACGCACTTTTCTGACTTTGAGCCCCTGCCCCTCTATAATCATGTACATGTCCCTGACCTACTGCACACTGTGTCCGTGTCTGTTTCAGGATTCACACCAGCTCATTACTGTCAGTTGGAAAAAAGAGATGAACACTAAGCTTGCTAATAAATATTCACTGTGTCAGTCAGAACTATGAGATGAGAGTTACAATTATAAGATAAAAATTTGAAATTGAGATAAAAAAAAGTCATAATACAAGTATCTGGCGGTGTTCGATTATAATAATTTGATTTGAAGTTTATAAGACTTTTATATTATCTGCTAATTATTAATTATCTTAATTATTTTAGCATTCAATTATTACAAATGTTGCTGTGAAAAAAAACGTGTTAATATTCTGACAGAAGTATTTTGGGAGCTGCTGTAGAAGATTCTGATGGAGTTATAATAAACTATAACTATAATTTGATTTTAAGTTTTTTTTATTTTTTAGTGTCTGCTAATGTGACTGAATGTGATCTTGCAAATAATCATTTTAGAAAATACAGCGTAGTAACAGCAAGACATTAATGACACGAGTAGCTGATGTAGTTTAACAAAGGAAAATACGAAACAATGGAGCCTTTGAAGTGGTGATTTGATTTCATAATTTTCGAAGTGTCCGTGAATGCTCCATGAAATCCCCGCTTTACCGTATAAAGTAGTGTAGACGCGCGATGGATTTGTATGTTCCGTGTAGAATAGATGGACTGACAGCGGTGACAGGAGGAAGACGTCTTCTCTCTCTGTCTTCACACAAAGTTGTTTTTGTTTGTCTGTTTTAAAGTTAGTTTTGTATCAGAAACAACAAACACACAACAGATGAAGGTGAACATGAGTTCTATCGAGGGGGTGAACAAGTTTGTTCAGGAGCTGCAGAGGACAGAAAACAGGAAGTAACACAAAACGTCTCTCTCTCTCTCTCACACACACACACACACACACACTCTACACAAACACACGTACACACACACGGTGACGCAGTTTAGTCTTCGACAGATAATAAGTTAAAGTCTCTTAATGAAGCGTTCCTGACTTCATCCAACATGTTTGTGCTCTTCAGCTCACAGAGAGAAAACCGACTGAGAGACTCTGACTGTAATATAAAGATCAAGTGTGTGTTTTACTCACCGAGACTCACACTGCTGCAGGTCTGATGACTCAAAATGAAGACTGAACAGTTTAGTTTCACTTTCACGGTTCCTCCCTAACGGACGAAGAGGGGAGGGAGCCTCTAGAACACGTACGTATGAATTTTAGAATCGAAAATAAAAACTAAACTAAGTACGAATTACTATTTCGCGCGTTTTATTAAAAAAATAAAATAGAAAAAAACACATCCATGTCACCTTCCGGGCTCCGCACAGAACCACAGCAACAAATGAAAAATAAGTTTGTATTGGAAAATAAGAGACATTAAAAGTTATTTATATGTATATATATTTAACTTATATATATATGTTAATAAGATTACAATCAGAATATCGTTTATTTTTCTCCACGTCTTTTTAAAGTAAACAGATTTGTTTCAGAATCAGAATCAGTTTTCCTTTATTGTCCCACAGACGGGAAATGTGTTTGCGACAGCCGCCAAACGACGGAATATTACAAAATAACAACAACAGCGATAACAATAGTAAAACATAAATAATATAATAGAGGTAATAGAATAAACTTGTATATACATATAGCTATGATATTGTACAAAATTAACAGTGTGAAGGTTTGTGTCAGTGTGTTGTGTAGAGGAGGTCTGTGAGTCACACAGACACCTGATCAATTAAACACATGTTAATGATCAGTGGATACACAGAGTTCACAGTCTGCATCATCCGGTTTAATGTTAAAATATTAAAGTGATGTGTTACTAAAACTGCTCAGGTTTATGACATCATTACATCAGCCAACTGAACAGCTCTGAATGTGCAACTCGCTACGTGATGTGACATGTAACGTACAGTAAAGATAAAACACAGTAAAGTACAGAACAGTAAAACATTGTCTGTTATCACCTGCTGCACACTGTGTCCGTGTCTGTGTCTGTTTCAGGCCTCACTCCAGCTCATTACTGCCAGTTAGAGAAAAGAGATGAAAACTAAGCTTGTTAATAAATATTTACTGTCTCAGTCAGAACTATGAGAGAAGTGTAGAACTTATGAGATACAAGAGTCATAATACAAGATTTCGATTATAATAATTTGATTTGAAGAATGTTATAGTGTCTGCTAATTATTAATGATCTTAATTAATTTAATTTAATTTAATTTAAGCATAAAATTATTAAAGATGTTGTGGTGAACGTATTTCTGCTCTCACAGGAGTATTTTGGGACCTATTGTAAAATAATCTGGAGTTTAATCATAAACGTTTGATTATAAGTTTCCTTTTGTGTGTCTGCTAATGTTACTGGCTGTGATATCTTACTGATAGTCATTTAAAAAGCTGCATTGTAAGAACAAGACATCAATGACAGAAGCAGCTGATGTAGGTCAACAAAGGAAAACACAAGAAAAGAAATCTGCAAGTGGTGATTTCATAATTTACAAGATGTCCCTGAATGCACCATGAGGTGAACGTTCTAGAGAGAGTAAACAAATTTGTTTATGGGCTGCAGAGGACAGAGAACAGGAAGATAAGGAAGTGTCCCTCACACATACACACACTTTAGTTGAACATAACAGGTTGTATTAACACTCACTCTGCTCTGAGCAGTCTGACTTTGTACCTGCACGATCACACCTGTGGATCAGGGTCAGTGTGGCTCCTCCCCTCTCTGTTTCAACAGGTGTGTGTTCACAGGAGGATCTCTTGTCCAGACGGAGTGTGACACTCTCTACGTGACGGGAACAGAAAGAGCCAATAAGAATGGAGAGTACAGAAACACTGGAACTGAACCTGTGTTGTCTGCAGTAACACACAGCAGTTAATCACTTCTATCATCAGCACAAGCAGGCTGACAGAACTGAACTATTTATTGACGACACCATCATCACATAATTGTAACACTGTAGGCCTACATATATATATATTTTTTAATATAGGCCTACTTAGATTGCACTAATCCCTTGTACTTTTAGCTTGTTCTTCTTACTGTATTATTATTATTATATTATATATTATATGTTGTGTGAATAACCGGATGCTGCTAAAATGTCGTTGAACACTGTACAATGACAATAAAAGGATTCTGGTTGGTGAGGTCAGTCAGCTGTGGGTCACAGCGTGAGGTGCCCAGATCAACCTGTGATACAAACACCTGTATCGACCGTCGACCGTGGTTCATAGAAAGCCCAGACGTGAATCTCACTCTTCTCAAGGTCTAACATCTTAGAATTTTGGTTGTGCTCCCCATTTGTCATCATTTTAAACCACCAAATCAACCCATGGGCAACATGTGTTACAGCAGAAAACAAACGTGTCATGTCAAGGTGGTGGACAATATTACATTCAAGATGCAATACAAGCCCAATGTCCTCTCACACAGTACTAAGACTGACCCACAGTTGTTACAAAAGGAAAGAAAACAGTAATGCAGGACTTTATTTTAGCTGTCACAGCCTTCACAAAAGTAGTTCCACACAGTAAACCAACACATGTGGTGTAACACTACATGCAGTATGTGTTTCACTCAATCTGAACGGGAAACAGATGTCAGATTTTGACAAACAGGTAAGTTATTTTACACCTCTGCAGCAGCACCCTGCGCGCCTCTTAACATGAAGATTAATCCCTTTTTATCATCATCACTGTTTTAGGCCTGCAGTGATTCTGATATTCTCCGTAAAATGTTCAGCCTACACACAGAATTATATCCGTTTTTATCAAGTTGTGAATAATTGAATGATCCTGAGTAAACAGCATTGCATTTTATGCTGGGGGCTGATCGCTGGATGTGGTTGAGGATAAAAAAAAGAATTAACTTACTGAAATGGACTAAAATCAAATTTAAACTGTCCAGTGTTCTTTATTTGTATTTTATTTAAAAAAATTTTTTTTTACTATTTTTAAATTCAGGCTGTTGCTGTGTGTTTTATTTATTATCAAATAAGGTTATTTTTTATTTTGTACATTTTCACAAACAAGGAGGAATAAGTCGGTCTGCACATATAGTTCTGTATTGCTACTCTATTTTTTTTTATTGTAGGCTACTTCTTTTATTTCATAAATGCACCAAAACATGGCATCATTGAAATGGAAACGCGAAGTTCAAGTACCGTTAACTGTAAGCACAAGTAGCCCACTGCAGAGCTGCCACATCATGTAAAATATACATTAATGTTCATTTTGGCTTATTAAGTAACTTGATAGGCTGAGTTAGACTTTCTAGGCTGCGTTACCTTCATTATAAGGCATAAATATGTTTCGTGGTGAGGGATTTGTGGGCAAAAATGGTTCTTTTGATAGTGAAGTTTGCTGACACCTGTTCTAACTTCTGGTGAGGAATCAACCTCTCCCTTCTGATATTCATCTCTATACCTTGAGAAGAGTGAGATACATGTCTGGGCTTTCTATGAACCACTGTCGACGGTCGGTACAGGTGTTTGTATCACAGGTTGATCTGGGCGTCTCTCGCTTTGCCTCAGCTGACTGACGTTACGCTGAGTTCGGGCTGGATGCCAACATAGTCTGCAAACTGTTTGACCAGCAGGCTGTATGTTTCACATCTACGTGGCTTCAGTTTAATAACGATGTATGCGGCTCAGAACGATGGCTTTAAGTAACCATTTGAACGCAGTGAGGAATGACAGAAATACTCGATGGTAGCAGGTGTCACAAGTTAACCTGGATGCTGTGCTCTCAACACCACAGCTAACAGCTAACAGCTAGCCGCTAACAGCTAACAGGTCTCTATGCTGCTCTTGAGCCGCTTGGCATGAACAAATGCCTCAGACTGTTCCACCCATGAGTTGTTTGTGAGTACAGACATTCACGACAAAAATATTAGACCGACAACACGCACTTTTTATTGACAGTTGCATTTTTCAGACAGGCATCGACACAGTCACCTACATTGTCACTGTGTGCTCTGACTGTAGCGCTCTGCGAACAGTGGTTTGTGGTGGTCCGGCATCTCCGTGTGGAACAATAGCGTTCAAGCCACGTCAAAATGAATATACATATGCATGACTTGGATCGATAAACAGGGTGATCGGAATGTTTTTCCCGGTTAGGGGACATGACTGAGAACCCCTCTCTCTCTCTCCAGACTGGATTCTCAAACCACACCTCCAGCACACCTGGGACCGTCGCCAGTTGAAATGAACGCCAGTTAAACTGTCACACCAGGTCCCTCCTGAACGGACGAAGAGTGGCGGGAGCCTCTTCTTCCATTAATATACAGCCAGAACAGTGACGATGAAATTTTGCATCGAAAATGTATTAATAAAAACAAAACTACAGAGCCCGGGAGGTGATATGATGTGTACTCTTTCCTTTTCTAAAAAGGCTCCCGCTAAAGGAAAATATCCATGTCACCTCCCGAGCTCCGTACAAAACCATAATGCGAAACTTTGTATTGAAAAATAACACTGACATAGAAGTTATTTATAAGTTACATATATATTTATAGAAGTGGTGCTGCAGGCTAAACCGTGCAAGGGAGGGCGGTGCAATTTGGAGGGTTGGTCCAGACTCCTGCAAATATCGCAGACACAAAAAACTGCATATATCCGCCTGCAGGGGGCGCTATAACAGAGGAAAATACGTTTTTGCCTATAACTCCCACATCGTATGTCGCACATTCAAAAACCTTGTATCCCCAGATTCCCTGAATGGAGCTGAATCACTTTGTGACTGGCCACGCCCACTTCCGCCCAGATAGTTTTTTCGCAAAAACGGGAAAACCTACTTTTTCGAACTCCTCTGTGGGATTTTGTCCGATCTGCGTGAAACTTGGCACATACACTCTTCAGCTCGACCTGATCTAAATTTTCAAAAGAATTTTGCTCGGTCAAAAAATTCGCAAATTATTAACGAACACATTTCTGTAGCTAGCTATAAAAATGTAAACTGTTTGATATCTCGGTCAAACTAAATGCTATTAACACCAAATTTGAGTTCCTTGGTTTCCATGACACTGGGAAGGGATGAGGCGAATTTTACTAATTATAGCCACGGCTACACTGATTTTTACGAAATTTGGTCGGTATGATGTTGGGCCAATCCTGAGGCCATATCTTGAATGTGGTCATGGCTTAGTACAAGATAAACAACAAACATTAATTTCAGGCAAAAAATTATGCTGACAGCTTTGATATTTATATGGTACAGATAGAATAGGACACAGTTCTTCCATAACAAAAATTGCACATGTACTCCACTAGGTGGCGCTATAATGGATGCAATCGCGTTTTTGCCTGTAACTTCCACATTTTAAATAACACATTCGCAAACCTTATATCCATATGTTCCCTGAATAGAGCTGGGTTTTCTGACATAGGACACGCCCACTTCTGCTGCACAATTTGTTCGCTAAATCGCCACATATGCAAAACCTACTTTTTCCAACTCCTCCGTGGGATTTAGTCCGATCTGCGTGAAACTCGGCAAGTACTCTCTTCAGCTGGACCTGATCTAAATTTATCAGAAGAATTTTGCTCGGTCAAAAAATGCGCAAATTATTAACTAACAAAGTTCTGTAGCTAGCTATAAAAATGGAAACTGTTTGATATCTCGGTCAAACTAAATGCTATTAACACCAAATTTCAGATCCTTGGTTGCCATGACACTGGGAAGGGATGATCCGAATTTGGCGAATTTTGGCCACTAGGGGGCGCTAAAAATATGGAAAGTTCATATCTCCTGAACGGCTACACAGATGTTTAAGAAATTTGGTCGGTATGATGTAGGGCCAATCCTAAGGCCATATCTTGAAGGTGGTCATGACTGCTCAATGTGGACGTGATTTAGTACAACAAATCCAAATCGGCACACATTCAGCCTTTTGCACTTCCAGTGCACTTCCCATTACAGCAAATACCACGGCTCAGGTGTTGGCCTGTGTCCTCACTTTTGCCCCGAGCCCGTCATCCTTTGGGGCCAACTTCCGTGGGCTCTGCGGTGCGCGGGGTCCGAGTCGCGCAGGGGGGCTTAGCCCCCGTTCATAACTGCTTGCAGTTCTAGTTAGATTTGTATTATTTTTTTCTCTCCATGCCTTTTTTAAAGTAAACAGATTTTTATGGAGCTAAATCAGGGTCAAATGTTTTGTACTTGAAAAAGTAAAATTTTAAACTGAAATTTCAAGTTTTGATCTTGAATTTTTTAAAAAATATCAACATATTCAAAATAAAAATAAATGTACAAAAACATTTTTCAGGTTAAAAATAATTATGATCAACTGGTAATTCTTTTGAATAAATCATTTATTTTCAGTTTTCACTTTCATATGTTTTGATATTTATTAATATTTCTTTCAGTTGCATGTTTTATCTTTTCAGATTCAGATCTTTTTTTTTTTACAGTTTCAAATCTTTTTTCAGTTTCAGGGTTTTGACCCTGATCTTGCGTGGGGGGCGTGGCAGACAGCTCAACCAAAAGGCTACAGACCTCCCCCTGTTATGTTGCCTTCAGGGAACGTAGGCTCTAAAACGATTCGGCTACGCCACATGAAACTGCTGTCGGTGACAACCTTCCATTTGCACGCCATGCACGAATATCCTGCACGGCTAAAAGTGTTTTAATTTCCAAGATGGAAAAGTGGACTTTGTTTTAGGCAGTACTGAGGACCAGTTGTAGTGCAGGAGCGACAAAATCACGCCAGATTGTGCACAAAGACATTCACAAGTACTGAAATGTCCGATTTCCACGTAGCACTGTGAATGCCTTGCAGTGTTCGCTGGCAATGGCGTCTGGTTCTGCTGGCTCACCTGCTGGACCCAGCACACAGGTGAGAAAAGTAAGGTTGGGAAAATTAACCTGAAATTTTTTTTTACATTTATTTTTATTTTGAATATGTTGATATATTTTTCAAAATTCAAGATCAAAACTTTAAATTTCAGTTTCAAATTTTACTTCTTCAAGTACAAAACATTTGTAGGTGTGTTCACAGGTGTATCTCTTGTTTTTAACAGACTGAGTGGAAATTGCTTCAGTAAAAAAGAAAAAGATGATCTATTATCTCATGTCTGTTGAAATAATGTTGTTTAAAGATAACAGACGAGTTTCTCATTCAGCCAGCACAGGAGCTGGCATTGGGTTAAAAAATGTTGTTGTTTTTTTTTTTCAAACAAATATTAATACAAATATATATATATGGAGCAATAAAATGAAATAAAGAGGTGTTTCTCATTCAGACACAACAGGAAGACATTGGGATTGATTTTGGGTCAATGGGTCACATGACCTGAAGGCTATAGAAACAAAAAGACGATTCTTTTATTTCTTTTTGGGTTGTTTTTTTAACAAAAAATGTAAAAAAAAAAATATGAGGCGCAGTTAATATATTTCCTGATGGAGAGTCTCGAAGTCCTCAAAACATTTCTGGAGCTTTACAGTAAAACATTTTGATAAACAACTGAAGTAACTGGAGAAAAGAAAACGCTAAAAAAGACGATTTATAAATGTCCCTCACAGATGCATCGTATCGGTGTGTGCTGTCCAATTTTTTCACATGAAAACACATTTAGAGATTATAATGCAGAAAATAATGTTTGCGTTAGTTTAGAAGTCACGTCATCAGTTTCACTGATATCATTTTAGAGAATAACTTGAGAAGACGTTATTTTCACAGCTCGGCCTCCAGGAGATCATGTTAGTGATGGTTTCTGTAAAACACAGATACGTCTGAGTGCGACGTTTGTACCAAATGTTGCATATCAAGTTCACAATGTATGATTATTAATTTGACCTTCACATGAGGAAGTGGAGGTGATGGTGTTAACGACGACCACAGTTTGAGTCACATCAGTGGATATTTTTAAGGACATCTTGTTTCTGTCACTTCCGTGATGTTCTCCAAACATTAACCATGTTGGTTTTCTGCCTGAACATCACCAGAACTTCAGCACTTGGATTCCAGCAGACGGGCTGTAACGAGACATTTAGTGTGTTTTTGTTTTTTCAGTTTTGAAACAAGTCTCAGCCATTTCAGTTATAATGTCTGAGCTTTACTTTGTGGGTGAACTGTTCCTTTAAGAACAGATCTAGGATCAGAGGATTTGTCTCAGCAGGATTTTAGTAAAACTTGTGTTTATCTTCAGTTGCAGGTCTCAGATCCATCAGCTGCAGCAGATCCAGGAGGGACCACATCAGTCCAGCTCTCAGACCTTCACTGTGGCCAAAGAACTAAAACACTCCTGTTGGTTTATAAAGCACTGGGTGGTTTATTTCTGATCTCCTCAGCTGGTCTGGGATCAGGTCTGTTGACTCCAAACTGAACCTGGAGAAGCAGAATTTAACCTTTATGATCCACATTATCAGAACTTTTTCTGTTTTTATTGTCTTCAACCAGTTGTTCCTTAATTTCTGTGATTCTTCTTCTCCTGTTTTATCTGTTAAATCCTGTTCAAATGTCTTTTCTGTCTTTTCTTAACACCTGTTACATCGTCTGTGAATCAGTTTGTTTTCTGTACAAATAAACCTGCTTTAGTTAAAACACACCATCAGTTTGAAACGTGTCAAACCGTCCTGACAGCTGATTAAAGGAAACATCCACCCAAACAATGTGTCTGATCATCTTGGTGTGTTTTGTTCTTCATGTAAGTTCAGTTTGTGATGAGTCGTCTTCACTTCTACACGTTCGGTTGTTTGTGCTGTAAAATAATTAAAATACTGTAATAACTGTAATGTTGATCTTCAGTGTGACACGTCTCTAACATTACCACACTGTTGAAATCTGAACACAAGTTCCTCATTCGTTTTGACACATTTTGAGCTCTTTAAAGAAGTACATGTCACTCTTGTTTCCCTCTGTGGGACTTCTGAATTGTATTTTTGATGACTGCAGAAAATAATCACTGTGACAAACACAAGTTCTTACATGTTTTGTTCATCAACGATTAACTCTTTCATGCTCAGTGGACAGATGTGCTGACAGGCCCACAACAACTTCTACACAATTAGTTGATTATTATCTCT
Organism: Diplodus sargus; assembly: GCA_903131615.1. NCBI lineage: Eukaryota > Metazoa > Chordata > Actinopteri > Spariformes > Sparidae > Diplodus > Diplodus sargus. Next base: position 212,690 of record CAEMYA010000392.1, on the reverse strand, counting down.
GTACTTCTTTGTCATTTTGACATATAGTGTGATAAATACAAGATGGCGGAGGGAAGACGTCATGAACTAAGTTCCTCTGGATCAGCTGTTAAATCTTTTTATCCTCAGAAAACAGACAGATAAGAAATATATATTTTTCAACTAAATCAAATGTTAGAAATCCAGATTTTAACATTTCTCTGACAGAAATACATCTGTCAGCTCCAGTGCACATCATGAACCAAAGGTTCTATTCTGCATATTTACATTCTGTCGTACTTTGTCTGTTTTACTGAAAATTCTGATATAATTTGACAGTAATATTAAATACTCTTTAGACTGTATATAAATGAAGGCCCTTTCTATCACATATACATGTTTCCTTTGGAGTATAATGTGTATTTTCAGTCATAGAAAATCAATGTAGAATAATAATGTTTGCAAAAGTATTTCTAACATTTATTTCCTGTCTGGTTTCTGAGAATCAAAAAACGTAAGTTTTGTCAGAGGATATTTCGTCTTCCCTCTGCCACACTGAAGTTATACCTTTGATCTGAAATAACAAAAGATGAAAATCATTTTGAGTTGTGCACGTTGTTGTTGCACCACCTGGTGGTGAGAACATCGTACTGCAGCTGACAGAATCCCTGAATCACTGTTTAAACTCGTGTCCACAAAATCTAAAAATAGACACAAGTCTTGACTGAAGTGTTAAAACAAACATTTTAAAAAATTACTTTGAGATTCAATAACTGATGCTTGAAAGTGTTGAATCAGTAAAATATTTTCTGGCACCGAAGGAGCCGCTGTGTGTGTTTTATTTGATTTTCTGAACTCACCAAACTGTTTATACTTGTTCTAATACTTGTATTGACCCGCAGAGTCTTTATATCCACATCAGTGATGATTATTGATCAAAAATCTCATTGTGTTACCCTGACAAATTTGTCCAAGTGACGAAATACTGATACAGAAACACTGTGATTTGATTTTGTCACCCAGTCAGAGCTTTTGAGATTTCATCATATCGAGATTTAAAGCTTAAAAATATCACAATGTAGTTTTTACAGAATATGAAGTCGGGATCAGTTCAGCTGGTTAAAGTCTGACAGGTTATTACAAATATGTCTGCAGCTGATATGTGAGTCTGATTGGAAATAAAACATTTGTGCTGTTCTACAGATTATTAAAGAGCCTGAAAGTTGATGCAGCTACTTAAAAACAGCCTGTAGATGATGTTTGCACTGAGACACAGAGATCATGAAGACATCCTGAGAAGTGACGGCAGATAGAAAAGAAGAAGGAGCGTGGATCAATAAGAGATGGATGGACTGATGTATTAAAATTGAATAAAAGTCGGTATACAATATAAAATCCGAACCAGTTTGACAGCTGAACGTGTATCTGAAACATCTCAAGAGACAACAGGTTACTGAAAGAGAGGCATACATTTCTTTGTAGACGGACAAAATATAACTTTTTTTTTCTTTTCCGGCATGCAACGACAGACCAAACACACTCGAACCTTTCAAAATGAAAGAAGAAACTGGAATGGTTCAATTGATAAAACACTAGCTATGTAAAATATACAGTCACAGGGACGGTCGGAAGATTCACCTTTGTCTCGACTGGCTGTGGCGGCTGGTGTTTAAACAACGGGAGAAAGAAAACACGTCACAACAGTTTGAGCCTGCGAGGAGACAAACTGCCCACTCAGCTTACAGTACAATCACTTTGTATAAAACCTCCCAGTCCTTCGCTTCATGGATACACAGAATAACTTGGTAATTCTGATCAAAGAAAAACAAAAATAAAAGACAAATAAAGTAAACAAGCATATAAACAAACCCCTCAGATTTACTGTTGTATGTTACAGCTTAGAGTACAAAAGCAACAGCAGCCTGAATGTGCAGCAGGCGTGAACGTTTACATCCCCGACCGCTACGTGTTTCTCTTTACAGAACGTTTCAACACCGAATAAATCCCACAATGAAACACTGCACTACTAGGCGTGAAGTCGCAGTTAAATATCGTTACATGTAATAATTTGTGCTTGTATCACTCACGTGAGCTTGTTGGGCTGCTTTGTATTTACATCAATGGACACCGTGTTTTAACGTTTGAAATCGTATGGTTTATTAAAATACAAGCAACCTGGTCAGTATATTCCAGTTACCAATGTTGCGATGTCTATCTTAGGAAGTAGAGAATACTTCAGACTACAAATCCTTAGCGCTGAAGTACAGCTTGTCCAGAAGTTATTTATTTTTTCGTTTTAAACTGTTTTTGTCTTTTTTTGGGGGGCCTTTTATGGCTTTATTGATAGTATAGCTGAAGATGTGACAGGAAACAGGGGGAGAGAGAAGGGGAGTGACTGGTCTTTCATGAATGTGCAATTTTTGGTTTGGAAGAACTGTGTCCTATTCTTTATGTACCATATACATTTCAAAGATCTCAGCATAATAGTTTGGCTGAAATTAATGTTTGTTTATCTTGTAATAAGCCACGCCCACATTGACCAGTCATGACCACCTTCTAGATATGGCCTCAGGATAGGCCCTACATCATACCAACCAAATTTCCTAAAAATCGGTGTAGCCGTTAAAGAGATATAAACTTCCCATATTTTTAGCGCCCCCTAGTGGCCAAACTTCGCCAAATTCGGCTCATCCCTTTCCAGTGTCATGGCAACCAAGGATCTGAAATTTGGTGTTAATTGCATTTGGTTTGACCAAGATATCAAACAGTTTACATTTTTATAGCTAGCTACAGAAATGTGTTTGTTAATAATTTGCGCATTTTTTGACCGAGCAACATTTTTTTTTCTTTTGATAACTTTAGATCAGATCCAGCTGAAGAGTGGACGTGCCAAGTTTCACGCAGATTGGACAAAATCCCAAGGAGGAGTTCGAAAAAGTAGGTTTTGCAGTTTTTGTGATTTTGCGAAAAAAAACTTTCTAGGCGCAAGTGGGCGTGGCCAATCGCGAAGTGATTCAGCTCCATTCAGGGAATCTGGGGATACAAGGTTTTTGAATGTGCGACATACGGTTTGGGAGTTATAGGCAAAAACATGTTGTCCTAGGTTATAGCGCCCCCTGCAGGCGGATATATGTAGTTTTTTGTGTCTGCGATATTCGCAGGAGTCTGGACCTACCCTCCAAATTGCACCGCCCTCCCTTGTACGGTTTAACTTGCAGCACCACTTTTAGCCGGAGAAAAATAAAAATAAAAGTCTTTACAATTACAATAGGGTTCCTAGCACCGCTGGTTCCCTTGGCCCCCTAATAACAGAAAAACAACTTTGTTTTTCTGTTATTCTGTTTTAAAACCAAAACGGAAAAACAGAATAACACAAAATCACACATTTTATAGCTGTTATTCTGTTTTAAAACAAAACAGAATAACAATTAATAATAATAATAATAATAATAATAATAATAAGTTATTCTGTTTTAAAACAAAAAAGAATAACGTGAAAATTAAGTTTTTAGATTTTTTACTGTTTTGTTGTTGTGATATTTGGAAAATTCGGGGAATGCTGGGAGACTTGCAAGGCGCAGTCAAGTGAGCGGAGAGTGGAGATGGCAAGCTACGTATTTTTCCGGGGGAATCGGCGGCTAAGTTTGAGGGCTGATGACCTCTCAACTGAAAAAAATTCAATGATTTTTCAGGTAATATGCTATTTTTTTAACATTATAATGTAGGCTATATATAACCATATATATATATAACCACACAATATATATATATAGTGTGGTTATAGTGAATGTAATTGCTAATGTAAGCAGCTCCATTCTAGATTGCTAGCATTCAACTCTGGGTAAAGATGATGAAAAAATGTTGATCTTCACATTGATTTGGGTCATTTTTGGTTTCACTTAGAGCTGTCTGTAGCCTAATGTCTGATAGCCAGTTCTTTTTTTTGATGAAGGTCTTTTTTATTTTGCTTTTACAGTTTACAATTAACACAGGTCCAACAGAGCAGGACAAGAAAAATAAATCCCCCATTCCCAGCCCATCCCCTTCTCCCTCAGACACCAGACCTAGAGTATTAACAACGTATAATACAGAGTTCAAGACATTGAGTTCACATAGCCAGACATGAAGAAGAAAAAAGTAAAAAAAAATCAGATAAATGAAATAAATGTCCTAAATGACTGAGGGCAGCATTAGGGGTTTACAGTGTTAAGTTATCGGCCTCCCCTGATTGTGTATCTGATCTTCTCCAACTTGATATGGTGCATAGTTTCCCTGATCCAATGACTGTATGTTGGAGGTGCTGGGTCTTTCCATTTCAATAATATCAGTCTCCTAGCCAGCAGAGTGTAGAAAGCCAGCATAGTTCTTTCCCACATCTCAAGAGGGGGGCCCGCCTGAGCTACACCAAAAAGTGCAATGAGTGGAGTCGGCGCAAGCACTTTCCCAAAAATCTTAGCGAAGGTTTCAAATATGGACTGCCAGAAAGTGCCCAGCTTCGGACATGCCCAGAACATGTGTAACAGAGTAGCTGGGTCCCGACGGCATCGATCACAAGTAGGGTCTATGTCAGCTTTGATCTTAGAAAGTCTGACTTTAGACCAGTGCAAACGGTGTACTACTTTGAATTGAATAACAGCATGTCTGAGACAGATGGAGGAAGAGAAAATTCCCTGTATTATTTTGTGCCAGGTGTCATCTGTAATTGTTTCATTTAAATCAGTCTCCCATTTGTTTTTGAGGAGGTCCAGAGGTGTCATGTTATGAGAATACAAAATCTTGTATATTGTGCTAATAGTTTGCTTTCTTACTAGCTTACAATCAAAAATTGAGTCTAACAGGCTAGTTGGGGGACATGATGGAAAACATTCTAGGTTTGAGAATGCAAAATTCCGAAGCTGTAAGTATCTATAGAAGTGTGATTTGGGAATATGATATTTTTGTACCAACTGCTCAAAGGAGGCGAAATTACTGTCAATATACAGATCGGACAGTGAAATAATACCTCTTCTGGACCATCCATCAAAGACATCATCTATCAATGATGGGGCAAACATATGATTTTTTGCGATTGGTGTGGCCTGAGAAAGATCTGTCAGCGAGAAGGATCTTCTAAACTGGTTCCAGATCTTGACCGAATGTAAAACAACCGGGTTAGAAGTAAAGTCAGTGATGGACTGTGTAAACGGCAGCTTAGAACATAGTAAGGCTCTTAAAGAAGTGGGATTTACAGATGCCCCCTCCAGATTTAGCCATTCATTGTCAGTATTATCATTATCATTACCCAGCCAATATAACAATACTCTAATGTTGACCGCCCAGTAGTAATACAAGAAGTTGGGAAGCGCCATCCCTCCCCCTGAGTGAGGTCTCTGAAGCACACTTCTCTTTATTCGGGGTGTTTTTTTGTTCCAAATAAAACTTGATATCTGATTGTTCAGTTTGATGAAAAAAGACTTGGTTAAAAAGACCGGAAGACACTGAAATACATATAAAAACTTGGGCAGTATATTAATCTTTACTACATTAATTCTTCCACCCAAAGAGAGAGGCAGGGGATCCCATTGTTCGATATCTTGATTCAAATTTGACAGTAAGGGCTGATAGTTAGCAGCATGAAGCTCTTTATGTTTATCTGTAATCCATATGCCGAGGTATTTTAATTTTTTAGGGCTAATTTTGAAGGGAAGTGAATTTAAGGATGTCTCACTGTTACTAGTACCAACAGGCATCAGCTCGCTTTTCTGAATATTGACCCTGTATCCAGATAATTTGCCAAATTCTGTTAGCAGAACCATTAGCTTAGGAAGACTTGAAAGGGGTTGTGATAAATAAAGTAGCATGTCATCAGCATAAAGTGAGACCTTATGCTCCTCTCCTGCTCGTTGAATTCCTTTGATGTCAGCATTTTGCCTCAGGGCTAGAGCCAGTGGTTCCACTTCGACTGCAAAAAGGAGCGGTGACAAGGGGCATCCCTGTCTTGTACCACGTTTAAGCTCGAAAAAGGGGGACAGATTATTATTAGTACGAACAGCAGCCAATGGAGATGTGTATAACAATCTGATCCATGATATGAACTTCCGGCCGAAACCAAATCTCTCAAGTGTGCTGAAAAGGTAGCCCCACTCCACCCGGTCAAATGCCTTTTCAGCATCCAGTGAGAGAATTACGTCTGACATGCCAGGTGGAGAGGGGCTATAAAGGATGTTAAAAAGGCGTCTAATATTGAAAAAGGGGTAACGATTCTTTATAAAACCTGTTTGGTCAGGTGATATAATTGAAGGAAGGACACCCTCCAGTCGACGCGCCAGAACTTTGGCAAGTACTTTTGCATCAGTGTTTAGTAGAGAAATTGGGCGAAATGAATTGCACTCCAGAGGGTTTTTCCCTTTTTTAAGGATTACCGAGATAACTGCTTGGCGCATGGTCGGAGGTAGGGTCTTAAGTGAGAGTGATTCTTCAAACACTGACAGTAGTAAGGGGGCAAGTTGGTCTGAGAATTTTTTGAAAAAATCTGTCGGATAGCCATCCGGCCCTGGGGACTTGCCGTTTTGCATAGATCTTATTGCAGATATTATCTCCAGAGGCGAGAGGTCCTTCTCTAATGCATCAGCTATGTTTGGGTCCACGGATGGAACATGCAAGGGACTTAAGAAATCCTTTGTTGCTGAGGGTGTTGTCGACAGATCTGATGTGTATAGTGATTGGTAGAAATTTTTAAAGCATGAGTTTATTTTGAGGCTATCTGTAGTCTTCAGACCCTGTTCATCATTAATTGCTGGTATAGTCTGATTGGCAGTTCTTTGTCGTAACTGATGAGCGAGAGCTCGGCCAATTTTTTCCCCATGCTCGTAGCACCCGTGTCGCGACTTTGAGAGGAGGTATTCAGCCTGCCGGGTTGATAAGATATCAAATTCAGTCTGCGTAGATAGACGCCTTTTAATTATGTCAGCAGATGGTTGATGGCTGTATAATGTATCTAGCTCCAGTATCTGATCTGTTAGTTCTTTAAGGCGTGCTGTGTTTGTTTTTGTTTTATTCGCACAGTAAGAAATGATCTGGCCCCGTAGGTATGCCTTTAGAGACTCCCATATGATTGAACAAGACATTCCTGGCGTTTGATTAATGTCAAGAAATAGTTTTATTTCAGATGAAATAAAATTGATAAAAGGTTCTTCTGATAGGAGAAGAGGATTAAGTCTCCAAGGACGGTAGCCATACTGTGTATTAGGAATGCGGATTTTTGTGGTTAAAGGACCATGATCTGAAATGACTATGGCTTCATAATCACACTTAGTTACAGAGGAGAGAAGTCTTTTATCAAGGAAAAAATTATCTATGCGAGAGTAACTCTTATGTACTGGGGAGTAAAATGAGTATGCTCTAGAAGTGGGATTACGGAACCGCCACACATCCGCTACACCGTATGTTTCAAGAAAAAGCTGGATAGTGCGTGCTGATTTAGACAAAGAGATCTTTTTGGAGGAGCTGCGATCTAAGGCCGGGGACAGTATACAATTTATATCGCCACCAAGGATAAGGTGGTGTGATGTCAGGTCTGGTAAGTGAGAAAAAAAGCTTGAGAAGAATGCTGGATTGTCCCAGTTTGGTGCATAAATGTTGGCCAGGATGACTGGAAGTGAGAAAAGTTGCCCCGTCACAATAATGTAGCGTCCTGCAGGATCTGAGTCAACGTTAGTCATTGTAAATGGTATATTTTTATCAATTAGGATGGCTGCCCCCCTAGTCTTTGAGTGGAAATTAGAGTGGTAAACTTGTCCTGACCATCCTCTCTTTATTTGAAACAGGTCTGTTGTGCGCAAGTGCGTCTCTTGAAGAAATGCAATATCGGTTTTCAATCGTTTTAGGTGTGTAAATACCTTTTTACGCTTAACTGGGTGATTTAGTGACTTTACGTTCCAGCTAACAAAGTTGACTGAGAGTCCCTGCTGCCCTCTGGTTGAATTAGGATCAGTCATAACCTACTGAGTACAAGATGTTATGTAATGAAATTTCACATCTGGCTAAGCAAACTGAAAGAAAGAAAGATGCAATTTAAAACGTTCGATTACACAGAGTATAAACCACAAGATATGCAAAATGATCTTGATCCAGAGAACAATTTTTATAAAAAAATAAAGAATACTTGTGAATACTTTACCGAGGACCATTTTGAGGCCAAAATGAATCTCAGAGATTCATTGTCCATTATACATTTCAACTGTAGGAGTCTTAATACACATTTTTCCAAGATCTTAGATTGTTTAGCACAAACAAAAAATAAATTTTCTGCAATAGCAATCTCAGAGACATGGCTTGGCTATGAAAAGCAATCTTCCTTGTACCAAATAGAAGGATATAATGCGTTCTTCAAAAGTAGAAATTGTCAAAAAGGCGGGGGAGTAGCATTGTACATTGATCAGAACTTGAGAAGTAAACTTGTCAGTAGTAAGTGTCTAATCCTGGATAATATCATGGAATGTGTTACAGTAGAGATTGAGATTGAAAAGTCAAGAAATGCCATAATAAGTTGTGTGTATCGAAAACCAGGGTCCTGTATTGAAAAGTTTCAGGAAACAATGATTGATCTGTATGAGGATATAAATAGTAAAAGGCTCTTTGTCTGTGGAGATTTCAATGTTGATCTGCTTAATCCTCAAAAACAAAATACTGTTACAGAATTTATTCACTCCATGTACAGTTTATGCTTGTATCCATCCATAACAAGACCAATTCGAATAACAAAAAGCAGTGCAACCCTGATTGATAACATATTCACTAATGCTATAGAAAGTGAAATAACAAGTGGAGTTTTAATTACTGATATATCTGACCATCTACCAGTCTTTACAGTAATAAAGAGAGTTATCAAATCAGTAAAAGAAAACAAAAAAATCATAGTAAAAAGGTTAAAATCTCAAGAGGCTATTTCTAGACTAAAGAATGAACTAAAGGAACAAAATTGGGATAATGTTTATGTAGATGATGTAAATATTGCATATGATGCATTTCTCAAAATATTTATCACTTTGTATGAAAAACATTGCCCTCTAGTTTGTAAAGTAATGAACCATAAATTTACAGAAAAGCCCTGGTTTACTAGGGGTATTCAAAAAGCATGTAAGAGAAAGAATAAACTGTACAAAGACTTCTTGAGAAAGAGGACAAAAGAGGCAGAATGTACTTATAAGCAATACAAGAACAGATTAACTAGTATTATAAGATCAAGTAAAATGAACTATTATGATGCCCTTTTGGAGAAGAATGAAAGTAACATTAAAAATACTTGGAGTGTTTTAAACAAACTAATCAAAAAGGGAAATCAAAATGCTGACATTCCAACTGAATTTCTAACAAACGATAGAACTTTGATCAATCAACCCAATGAAATTG
>CAEMYA010000392.1:172994-203133 GCA_903131615.1 Diplodus sargus | reverse complement strand
TATGTAGATAAGCAAAATATTCTTTGTGAACAGCAGTATGGTTTTAGACCTAATAGGACCACTACCTTAGCATTAGTGGACCTTGTAGAAAAAATATCAAATGCCATAGACAATAAACAATATGCTTTTGGTGTGTTCTGAGACCTCACCAAAGCTTTTGATACAGTGAATCATGAATTGCTACTCCAAAAACTTTACAGATATGGGATTAGAGGAGTGGCCTTTTCTTGGCTCCAGACTTATTTGAAGAATAGATCTCAGTATGTCCACATCAATGGCACTGATTCCCAGTTGCTGACAGTGACCTGTGGCCTCTCACAGGGGTCAGTGTTGGGTCCTTTTCTGTTTCTTATGTATATTAATGACCTTTGTTTAGTTTCAAAAACATTAAATCTTATTTTATTCGCTGATGATGCCAACATGCTTAGTTGTGGTAAAAATTTAGAAACATTAATTGATATAGTAGAAAAACAATTATTTTTGTTAAAGAAGTGGTTTGATTCAAATAAGTTAACCCTCAATTTAAATAAAACCAAATTTATAGTTTTTGGAAATCGTGCCATTGATGTTCATAGAAATTTAATAATTAATGACACTGAGATAGAACGAGTGAATGAAATAAAATTTCTTGGAGTACTTTTACAAAATAAGCTCAGCTGGAAGCCCCATATAAACCACATCAAGGCAAAACTATGTAAATCTCTTGCAATAATATCTAAAGTCAAAGAACTTTTAAATAAATTTTTTTTATATATTTTATACTGTTCCCTGGTCCTTCCTTACATGACCTATGGTCTAGAAGTTTGGGGAAACACTTATAAAACTAATCTTAATCCAATTACTATAATTCAAAAAAGAGCGATCCGCATTGTGAATAAAGTGGCTTACAGGGAACATACAAATGAGCTTTTCATTAAGCTAAAAGCATTAAAATTAAAGGACTTGGTTGACTTTGAAACAGCACAATTTATGTACAACATAAGCCATAACAAGTTACCTGTGCATATTCAGGGATTATTCCAAAAACGAGACTGTGGTTATAATTTCCGAAAGGAAGAAATGTTTAACCTCTTAACGCACGCCCCCTATTTGTATCGATTTAGCCAAAACGGCATGCCCAAGTTGTAAGCAGCATAGATCCCACATAGTTTGAGACTCAGACATGTTCCTGGTATCATTGGAAAGGTAATACTCTCAGTAATATTGTCCAAGTGTCTGTGTGATTCTGTGACTTACTGACCCTGTGCTGCAGAGGTTGGAATGATGGGGTTGTTTCCCCGCTCATAAGTTTGCCTAACCAGTGACTTAGGTGCAGACATCCAGGGACCCCTAGGCCTAACTTGAACACTACTAGGTGACAGACACAGGTCTTGGCTACCTGCAGTCCAAATTTGGAGTCAAAAGACCAAACAATGACATTTTTAGAATGATATTTCAACATATATGTCCATGCGTTTTTCCTAGGTCCTATTTAGAGACTCCAAATGGACACTTGGTTACCAAAGCTGTATAACCAGAATCAAACACCTATAACTTCACAACCCCTTTGTCTACAAACAAAATCTTGGTATCTAATGAAAGCTGACACACTGGGGCTCCTTGCTACTATGTGGGTTTGAATTGTCAGTCAATCTGGAAAATAATAAAATAAGCATAATTGGCTCCTGGCTCCCGACCGGGGTCATCAGGGACAAGTGATCTTGGTCTAAAACATCAAATTGCAAGACATCATTAGCTTATCATCCACACACAACGACACAACAATCATGCACAAGTACATCTGTGCATGTGAAATGCCCCCCACCTCTCTCTCTATATCTCTCTCTCACACACACACACACACACAAATTGAATTGAATTGATTGAACTGAGTTTACTTTTACATTTACATTTTCTTTCTAAAATGGAGGCGTAATATTCCTCCTTTTCCAAAAGCCTCTGGGTAGGCCGGACGTGACATGAAGCTCCAAGATAGGCTGTAAACGGTGACAACGAATTTGTCCTCAAAATAAGAGCTTTACATTGCACCCTATTGGAGTTTAGAATTGGGCTCTTAGCGGGGGCTTTTATTTTGAAAGTAGTGACCGTTCTCACTTTTACGCACGCCGGGGACGCGTGGACAATGTTTACCAAATATAAATTTGAGAGTGTAATGTGACACACCGTTGGAAACCTCAGACCATTGGCTAAAAGTATATCTACCTCATTTCACTGGAAATTTCCATTGGCTCATACTGCTTTCAATCAAAATGGTCCCGCCCCAGTCAACGTGAGATTTCCATAATTTGGCGTCATTGGCTTACAAGCCTGTTTTGTCCCACCTCCTAGGCACCGATTGGCTCATGAGTGGTGTCAATCGATTCAGGAGACCTTCACGTTCATGAATCACGTGAGATATGTTTGTAAATACGGAAGTGCGAGATGAGGAGATGAGGACGCGTGGATGAGTTTGTTGACATCTTTTCCAGCAAGGTTCATAGTGGACTTACATACATGGACATATTGACGAAAGTATTTTTTTTAGAAGAAAATGGATTTCACCTTACAGAAGCATGGATAATTGGCGAGCTGTACAAAAAAGTCCTGTGTCATAAGATGGTCGTTGTCGGTAACGGGACGACGTGAAAGGTATGTAAGCGCTATTCAGTAGGCATAGGTTAGCTCAGTAGCTAGCCGAGCTAGCCCCTTATACTATTATGGCTGTGAGCAACCATATCATTCGTGAGTGGTCTTGAAAGAATCATGGCGATCTAAGCTTTCTTCCGGTGTATGACATGAATATATATATTAAAGGGTTCGTTTTCAAACATTCTACGAACGCGATGCTACCGTCGATAGACCACACGCTGTACCGTGAGCGGTACGGCGTGACCCTAACCCTAACCCATAAGATAAAAAAGTAAAAAGAAGATGCTCGACGGGAGCCCAAACAAAACACGTCTTACTCCATCGCCAGCTCAACAGCGCCCCCCTGATAGCCAGTTCTTTGACTGATGGGTAACTAATGTTACACCAACAGCTAGCTAATAGAGCTGAGCTCACACTGTCAGAAGATAGTTTTTTTTTTGTTTTTACCGGTAAAGAAATGAAGCAGTGGGAAAACAAGCTGAGTAAATGTGTGAGCGTTACAGCTAGCGTACTCTGCATTGCACTCTACACCGTTATCTTGTATGACCCTTGGCGCAACACAACTAGCCCAGTCTCCTGTTAACCAAAAAAGTTTATATTTGAACGGTCTGGTTAAACAGACATACAAACGGTGATAACAGCTGATGTTTATGACCAATTCAGCTCGGATTAAGCCTTCACTACCATCTGAATATCAGTGCTAGATTGTTGATCAAATATCCGATCTGAGCTCTCTGTCTCTTCACACAAAGTTTTTATTTGTATTTTTTTAATCTTAGTTTTGTATCAGAAACAACAAAAACACAACAGAGGAAGGTGAACAAGTTTGTTCATGAGCTGCAGAGGTCTCTCTCTCTGTGTCACACACACACACACACACACTCTCTGAAGTGGTTGAACTGGTTACAGACATGCTTCAGAAAGGCAGCAGGTGATGATGATTACCTGAATGATCACCTGGTAACTTGTCTACAGCGATGTGAGGAAGTGTTTGTTACTCTGGATGTCTACAGTGATCTGCATGAGGCACTCGTCACTGTAATTCTGTTGTATTGATCAGAAATGGGCTTCTTTTGTTGTTGTTATTTTGAATGCGTCATCTTGGTTATCTGGCTTCCTCTGTTACCGTGGTTACAAGCCTGCTCCTCTGAGGGAGGGGCTTAGAAGGACTGACCTAGGAGCTGTGATCATTCAAATGTTCTGACTAAATCCACTTTTTTCTCAAAACTCTGGTCTGCAGCTTTAACACGTTTAAAGGACATTGTTGAGTTGTTCACTTCAGATGATGGTGAACAACTGTTTTTTTTTTTCATAGTCTATAAATTATAACGCCATAATAACGCATCAGGCACAAATGAAATAACTTTGTATCAAGACAAAAGCACTATAAAACCATTCTGAGGAGGCACACTGGAGATCATAAAGGTGCTGCAGGTGATCTTCTAGATGAAGTCCTTACAGGATAAGTCCCACAATCAAGACTCAGAAGTACTTAATTTATCTGTGATCATCCTTCAACTCAAAGATGTTTGGTGGTTTCAATCCTGATGTAAAGATATTTAATTGGAGCGAATCACTTATTGGTTTCATCGTCTCTTTTTTCTACAGCTTGTTTCAGAATCCTCACATGATGTTGATTACCTTTCTGATCACAAATCAATTATGATCAATTTAAAAGGTACAAAACAAAGTAATTAATGTGGCTAATGGAAATTTAAAAAAAGAACTATGAAATGATGATATATTTTGTGATGTAGTGAAAAAAACAGTTATTTGGTAAATAAATCACAAACAGAAAACAGCAAAGAAGTTTAAAAAGTTTGATAATCAGTATTATGGACGAATTAAACACATTTATGATTAAAGACAATGAGAAATGAAATGATGATGACAACATATGTATTTATTGAAATTACTTTTAGCAGGTAGATAGCAAAATGGTTGAAACATAAACATATGAGGATTTATAACAAGGAAGAAAAACGCAACATGAGGCTCCATGACAGTCACATATTATGAGCAGCAGTACAGTAACAGGCATTTTAGAAAAGGTTTTCATCACACTAGCAAAATAAAACCAAGAGCTTTAAGATATCTGACAGACGTCAGAGATCACATGCACCTGCAGGACAAGAAATAAAGAGGAAAAAAAAAGGCAGAGCAAATAACTACACAAAGTTCAAAGAAAAACATAAAAGAACTAAGACCAACAAGAAGACACATCATTTTAAAGTCGTTATAAAGGGTTAATATGCTTATTTTATGATAAAATTCAACCATAGCAAAGAAAATAAAACCCAATCCATTAATAATAATTTGTGACTTTACATAATAAAACATATAAGGATTCATGAAAAGGAATAAAATGTAACTTCAGGAAAATAAACAACAAAGTAAAACAAAACACAGTCCCCAAAAACTGATCTAAATCTGGATCATTTCAACGTTCAATATACATTTGGTGAAAAGACAGAAAGCATTAATTACACAGATGTAACTTATAATATAATTTATATAACAAGTTAATGTAGATTAATCAAGCCATTTTGTGACACTGATGCAACAATAATGTATAATTATACATAATAGTGATGCAATGGGAGCTAAAAAGTTAAAGTCGGACTATGCAGCAGCAGTTTCCAGACCAGATTCCTTCCTTCCAGTTTTCTAGCTTTGCACCAGACTTGTGCATATGTTTTTGGCTACAGGGCTCCCCCTACAGCTTCGGCGCAGATACACTGTCGAAAAGACTTGTTGACGAGCCTCCCCGGCCACCTAGCAGCTACTACGTTACCATGTGCATCTGTTTACTAAGAAGCCAGCCGGCTAAACAGCGAGTCATGTCTGGCACTTAGTGCTCTATGTTCAGCCGGACATATCGCACGATACAGGCGATAAATCATGCGACATTCGAAGACCGATCTAGATATCTAAGATACACAACGAGAACCTGGATTCAGAACGCAAACAAACGTGTTTGGTAGCAAGTGACTGCTACGCTAAACACCTGCTAACTATCGAGCTAGCCATCAAGAAACCAAGCTAAACACATACAGGGCTCACAGTAAAACAGTCCAGCAATAACATTGTTCAAAAGACTATCAAGTCACGTTGCAAAGACAAAGTTCATCCACTTACAATTTCAACAGCAACACGGCCAAGTCGGCGTCTGTTCTGGACTCCTCAACAGCTCGTCCTATGTTTACTGTGTCTGGTCTCTTTTGTCAAGCTCCTTTTACTTCTTCTGTTCCTCCGACTGTGGCTTCCTGGGTCTCTTTTTAGTCCACTGATACATGATGAATACAACAATTGCCTTGCAACTGGCAGTTTATATCTACCCGGTTCCATGTTTGGGGGTGTGTTTGCCGTAAAGCAGTTTCGAAACTACAATCTGACTACATTTTCGAGGGGCGGTGGGATACTTCCGCCGGCTCACTTCCGGATTGAACTCGGCCCGGTGGCAGCAAGTTGCATGTTCTGTTTCTCCGCCCAGAAGCGCTAGGGGGAGTCGTAGCAACGACCAAACGACCCAGAAAGTGTCAAAGAACATTCAGAATGACTTTCAGCCTGCATAATTAGGGTAATTTTTGCTAAAATTGTTGCATAGTGCCCCTTTAAATGTATCCACTTTTATTGAAACATCATCTACATCTGTTTGTGTTGTGAAGCAGCTGATGAGCTTGAAGAGACATTACAGTGAGAATGAATCAAACACTGAAAAGTTAAATACGTTTGATTGTATTTGTGTGTGTGTGTGTGTGTGTGTGTCACTGTGTGTGTGTCACTGTGTGTATTAAACTCTCTCTCTGTGTGTTGGCCCAATTGTTCCTGGTTGCAGAGTTGATTTAGTGATTTTAGCTGCAGCTCACTTCATATTATCATGCGTCTGACTCTACAACTACTGTCACTCAAATAATGACATGGTAGAAAATATGAGAGTCTTGTGACGGTTTGTGAAGTTTTTCTGCGTGTGTGGTCAAAAATATGTCTTGTGGAGCAGTTCAGAAAAGTGGATGTGTAAGCCGGCCTCCAGGTATTTTTCCTCTCACTTTAATAGGACTTAATGCAGCAGTTGGTCAGAGATTCTGTCATTTAAACACCCACAGAGTCCGATCATCTCCAGAGAACAGAGGCAACACAGCAGATTTTGAACGGGTAGAGTTGCTGATTGTAAAACTTGAAGATGAACACATGTCTGATGGCTTGTGAGGGACAGTCATATGTCATTTTAAGTTTACATTTACATTTACACTTAAATTGAGGGCATTTAGCAGACGCTTTCATCCAAAGCGACTTACAATAAGTACATTTGTCACAAGAGAGAAACCATGACATCACCATCGATAGAGTAAAAAGAAATATAGAAAAAATTCTCAAACCCTCATCTGAGGATCGTAGCTGCTATTTATCAAAGATACTTTAAGCGCATAAGTGCTGTGATAGATGTGCTGACGATACAAACATACAAGTGCATACATTCAAAAAAATAATAATTGAGGGGGGTTGGGAGGGAGTCATGCTCTGCAGGGTCGAGGTGAAGTCTGAACAAATGAGTCTTGAGTCTTTGGCTGAGTCTCGCTGAGCGGGCTTTGTTTGCTCTCAGCGATGGAGGTACTCGCCGGCCAGCTGATGTAGAAGAATGAAGTGCTCTAACTTGAAGGCCTTGAAGGCCAGTTTCATCATGCTGGTTCCGCAGTTACTCTCGCAACTTCTTTGTCTACTTTGATCTCTGTATGACTTCCAACACTACCTGAGGCTGAGCGGTGCCTAGTTCTCAGCAGAAGAGGACCATCTGTCTCCACTGAGTGGCCGTTTCTTAAAAGGTGTTTTAAAATCAATAAATAGTAAGTGTGACCAGCAAATACACCCAGAGAATTAATCCGTCTACCACATCGGTATGAACTCAAAACAAAGACATTTATCTGTGATATGACTTCTATAATGGATCAGAAGGACACTGAAATAACATCATAATAACAACTTGTAAAAAGCCTGAATTCATTCTTCAAGCATTGTAAGTGATGTATTGTAGGCAACTGGACGCTTCAGTTTCTTTAAACGTCAGCCTGACACTTAAGTCCTCCACAGCCAAAACCACTTTGGTGTAATTCGGCCCACAAGGAGCTTTAAGTTAACCCTCTGGAGTCCAGGGTATAATTGACCATTTTTCACTACTTTTTACCTTTCAACTAAAAAACTATTTGCCTTGCCTTGTTTGTTTTGGTGTCGTTTATTAAAGCAGTGGACCTAAAATCTGACTACAAATATAAAATCTGTTTTGGAAAAAGTTTGATATTTTACTGTGAAAACCACATACTTGTTTAACGAACTTAGAATGCAAATATAAATTGTTATTTAAATTTGTACATACGTTTTTGAAATTTACAGAGTTATATGTAACTACATTTTAACAGGTCTGCCTCAGCTCCTCCCAGCTCATAGAAGAGCTGCACAGCCTCTACATTCAGTAATCTCATTGTTTTGACTACAATACATACTAAACACACTAACTACACACTCCAAACACGCTAAATGTCACAAACCTCTCAACTTTAAAAACTTGCTGTTACTACCGCGGTCAATCTTTCGCCGCCATCCCTCCCACAACTTTCACCTCTTCCTCAGCAAGCAAATCACGTGCTTTGCCATATCATTTTGCGACTGGTTGATGTGGTGCATTTTTCCACCAATAGAAATGGGGGTGTCACGTGTTTTTTTTTTGCCTGCAAACGTGCACTAAACGTGACGACAATATTCATGAGAAAGCGTTGCGTAAATTTTTTTATTGTATGTCCGCTTTTACTTGGCCTATCAACACAATTTAAAAACTGGTATATAGTTTGTTGAAGTTGAAACGGAGACTCAATGTGTCTGCGTCTTACTGTTACATCATCTTAAATCGGTCACGTGATTTGGATGCACCGGCGTATCAGTCGACCCCAGAGAGTTAAGACATTTCACGTCTCATCCAAGAGGCTTCTTCAGTTCTTACTAACTGGAGTTGAGTTTGTAGGCCTTTAAACTCTGTGTGGGAGTGTCTTTTTAAAGAGTCGATAAAGACACGCGTGCTCTCTGAGTTTCAAAGTCGTTGGACTTGTGGGTCATTGACCCAACCGGCCTTCGTGTGGGTTGCTGGGGCGAGGTGAGCTCACTGGACTCACATCGCATCGGTCTGAAAACACTTTCTCTTGCTTTCCATCTTCCATCTGCCTGGTGACTCCCACCATTCTGAATATAATTTGGTTATTTGACGCAGTTTCTACAACTGCACATCTAATCTCCACACTTACCACTTTTTACTTAATTGTGTCTACACATAAATGGATGATTGTTAACTTAACACTGAAGCAGATTTTAGAGCAGTTCAGACTGCAGCACTGAGGGTCATCTCAGTTGACTCTGCTGCTTCAATCTCTCTGGATCATCAGGACACAGCTGATCCTCTCCACATTACCACCCTTACAGAGGTTATTTCCATCTGATGAGAGAAGAGAGACAACAGAAGTCATTAATGTTTACAGAGATTCTTCTCATCAGCTCTCAGTCAGTGATGCAGCACATCCACTATAAAGACCAGCAGCATCAGAAGTGGAGCAGCTGTGTAGCGTAGCCAGCTTCCCTTCAGCTCTCGTGTGACTGTGTGGGAGTGAAGCTTAAAGGACCTGCAGACAGTTTGGACATCAAGTCTGTTAACTCTGCAGATTTCACCAAAGTACACAATTAACAGCTGAGAGTCCCTGAATGCATCATTAGTGCAGAAACTGGGATACTGCTCACTAACAGCAGTAAATCATAATTATAGACAAATATGTAAATATGAGTCTGTTATAAAAATATGTGGACCGATCAAATGGACAGATACGTCCATGTTCATAAAGTCTGTAGAGAAAACCATGCTGTGGTTACTGGACTGCAACAGAGATTCTGCTCTGTGTTAAGATTGCATGGTTACTAAATCTCATGACGGCTCTCTGATCTGCAAAATTTCGTCAGACTGATCTGAGGGCTGTGACAAAGAGGACCTGATCAGTTCTTTAGTGTTGAAATGAGAGCACACTCTCTCTAAACATCTGATGCTGTCAGCTGCAATCCAGCATTATTTCCTGTAGAGATGAAAACAGTCGTCTTCAACTCAAACACATAATAACAACAACTTGCTGGTTGATCTGATTGGCTGACTCAATGCTGCTGAAACCAGCAGGAACTGACTCAAACCCTCTACTGACCTCAGAGTCTCCAGTCGACAGTTTGGACTCTTCACAAGCTCAGACAGCAGCTTCACTCCTGAATCCTGCAGGTTGTTGAGTTTCAGGTCCAGTTCTCTCAGGTGGGAGGGGTTGGATCTCAGAGCTGAGGCCAGAGAGGCACAGCTGATCTCTGACAAACTGCAGCTCCACAATCTGAATATAGAATAAATTATGTAGATAAAACCATTAATACTACAATCAGATGTGTTTAAATGTGGAGCTTAAAATTACTATGTCTGTATCAATGAGCTTTTCTCTAAAATGAGTCAAGTAACTTTCTCATTGTGTTCTTTAGGGCTGCACGATATGATCAAAAAGTGATGTTGCAATTTCTTTGACAGATATTACGATATTATTCATTATTATTATGGATGATTACATTTTACATCACAATTTTCATTGTCACTGAAAAACTAGTAAAATCATGATGATGTGTCATTTCTCCCTGTCTCTGCCAAACAAACATGTTCTGTTACGTCTGGAGAACAAATTTTGTAGGCCGGAACATCTTTGCAGCACTATAAAATATCATCACAACAATGTTTTGTGACATATTTTACCTTATAAAATAATTGCAGTTCTTGCGATTTGGATATTGCACTTAGTAATATTGGCCCTAATTTATCAATCTTGCGTGAAAACGGGTGCAGATTTGAGCGCAGAATTGGTCTTACGACAGGACACACGTCTGATTTATGAAACGTTCGTATCTGACCAATTCCAGCGTATGAATGATCGGGTCTTGATAAATGCGGCGGCTGAATTAGATCGTCATTAACATGTCACGCCCTTAAATATTCCTGGATCGGAGGCCTCGCCCACTGAGGTCGAACATGGAGAGAAGAAACACTGGCAAGAAGAGAAACTTTTTCGAGATGGAGATCGGCATCCCGGCAGTGCCGGCACATCAAAGGCTCCAATCACTAATGCAATGTAGTGCAAAACTGAGGAGGCCAAAATAATATGGCACACTTTCTCTGGGGTATACAGCAGAGTTCCCCCTGCTGGTCCGAGACGGAGCCACCTGCCCTTCAGCAGCCCGAAGCAGCTCCACTGTGACCGTGTGCGTGTGTGCGCACTATTGAATCTGCGTTCCTGCTCTGTAGCAGGTTTGCCAGCGGGGGTATTAGGTATTCCGTTAACTAGTTGTCATGTTAGGCTGTTTACATATTTTATTTTACAAGAAAGTGGTATCAGTAAAAACGTGGGCTTTTTTTTTTAAAACATTTTTTAAATTTTGTTTTATTTGTTTTAAGAATCGGTTTTGATCTGTTCTAAATATGTGACTGCTTATGCTTAATGACAGCTGAGGTTTGTTTAATAATTATTTTCAGTCTCAGCCAGATTTCGCTGTGCTGCAACGCAGATCCACACACTCAGATTTGTGTACACGAGCTCAGACCTGAAGTGAGATCTGATCGTAGCTTCCGCTCACGTCCAAATTGATAAATGCCAAAGTTTGCGTGGAAATGGTCGTAAGCACGGTTTTCTGCCGTACGTTCGTTTGATAAATGAGGGCCACTGTGTATTTGATTATTTATTGTGCAGCTCTAGTGTTATTGAGGATCAACATCATGTCAGCCTTCTACACACATCATCCAAATGTCAGTATAACATTCATACACCTGTTCACGTCAACACAGATTCATATTCATCATCAACACTTTATCCATTTTAAACTAACATTAGTTCAGAGGGTCTCCAGTGTACAGATCACTCAATCATGAAGAAATGAATGCATGTGAAAACAAAAAAAAGTCAAATTAGTTTAATTTCATTTGATAATTAATTAATCAAATTAAAAGAATGTTACAAAGAATTTTCCATTAACAAGCACTGACATGCCTGAAAAGGAGTATATTCATACGCTCACACATACAATATACTTAACCTATATTATACATAATATACATCGACCACATTTCTATATCTTATTATGAAACTTAAGTTATTACCACATATTTAGATTTTACAACATATTTAGATTTTATGCACAGAAACACATGCATACATCTTTGAAAACGCCTAGTGATTTTTGAAGCCCTCCCTCATCCAAATGTTAAAACATTTACTCCAAAATCAAGCCCAAGAACCAAACACACAAACCAACAACTCTTTTTACCAAATGTTATAAACTTTACACAGTGGACATTTTCTAAAATCAAGAAATAGTGTTGGTGTACTGACCTCAGAGTCTCCAGTCGACAGTTTGGACTCTCCAGCCCAGCACAGAGAAGCTCCACTCCTGAATCCTGCAGCTTGTTGTTTCCTCTCAGGTCCAGCTCTCTCAGATGGGAGGGGTTGGACTTCAGAGCTGAGGCCAGAGAATCACAGCTGATCTCTGACAAACTGCAGCTCCACAATCTGAATATAGAATAAATGAAGTGAGTTTAGAAGACAATGTTCCTGCTTGAAATCATTCAGTGTTTAATCATCTGTTCAGAGCTGAACAAGTTCAGAAAATGAAGCTCCAAACACCTGAACCCAACAGGCTGCAGGTCCAAAACTGTCAGATACACAAAGTGAAACAGAGCTCTCATTAATATTAATGACAACGTGCTGCTGCTTCAATAAAGACATAGTGACTCCACCTCTTAAACTCTGCAGCTCCACCAGAGGCTCCATCTATACAAACTCATGTTGTGAAGCCAAACAGAAACCAACAGAAACTGACTGAAGATCACAGCACTCCACTGTGACCCGTGTGCGTGTGTGCGCACTATTGAATCTGCGTTCCTGCTCTGTAGCAGGTTTGCCAGCGGGGTTATTAGGCATTCCGTTAATTAGTTGTCATATTTTATTTGACAAAAAAGTGGTATCAGTAAAAACATGGGCATTTTTTTTTATTAAATTTTTTAAATTTTGTTCTATTTGTTTTAAGAATCCACTTTGATCTGTTCTAAATATGTGACTGCTTATGCTTAATGACAGCTGAGGTTTGTTTAATAATTATTTTCAGTCTCAGCCAGATTTTGCTGTGCTGCACCGCAAATCCACGGACTCAGATTTGCGTACACGAGCTCAGACCTGACGTGAGATCTGATCGTAGTTTCCGCTCACGGCCAAATTGATAAATGCCAAAGTTTGCGTGGAAATGGTCGTACGCAAGGTTTTCTGCCGTACGTTTGTTTGATAAATGAGGACCATTGCGTATTTGATTATTTGATCATTAAGTGTGCAGCCCTAGTGTTATTGAGGATCAACATCATGTCAGCCTTCTACACACATCATCCAAATGTCAGTATAACATTCATACACCTGTTCACGTCAACACAGATTCATATTCATCATCAACACTTTATCCATTTTAAACCAACATTAGTTCAGAGGGTCTCCAGTGTACAGATCACTCATTCATGAAGGAATGAATGCATGTGAAAACAAAAAAAGTCAAATTAGTTTAATTTAATTTGATAATTAATTAATCAAATTAAAAGAATGTTTCAAAGAATATTCCATTAACAAGCACTGACATGCCTGAAAAGGAGTATATTCATACACTCACACATACAAATACACTTAACCTATATTATACATAATAAATATACATTGACCACATTTCTATATCTTATTATGAAACTTAAGTTATTACCACATTTTTAGATTTTATAACATATTTAGATTTTATGCACACAAACACATGCATACATCTATGAAAACACCTAGTGATTTTTGAAGCCCTCCCTCATCCAAATGTTAAAAAATTTAGTCCAAAATCGAGCCCAAGAAACACCGCAAGAACCAAACACACACACCAACAACTCTTTTGACCAAATATTATAAACTTTACACAGTGGACATTTTCTAAAATCAAGAAATAGTGTTGGTGTACTGACCTCAGAGTCTCCAGTCGACAGTTTGGACTCTGTAGAAAATCACAAAGCAGCTTCACTCCTGAATCCTGCAGCTCGTTGTGACTCAGGTCCAGCTCTCTCACATGGGAGGGGTTGGACTTCAGAGCTGAGGCCAGAGAATCACAGCTGATCCCTGACAAACTGCAGCCCTCCAATCTGAATATAGAATAAAGGAAATGAGTTTAGAAAACAATGTTCCTGCTTGAAATCATTCAGTGTTTAATCATCTGTTCAGAGCTGAACAAGTTCAGGAAATGAAGCTCCAAACACCTGAATCCAACAGGCTGCAGGTCCAAAACTGTCAGATACACAAAGTGAAACAGAGCTCTCATTAATATTAATGACAACGTGCTGCTGCTTCAATAAAGACGTAGTGACTCCACCTCTTAAACTCTGCAGCTCCACCAGAGGCTCCATCTATACAAACTCATGTTGTGCAGCCAAACACAAACCAACAGAAACTGACTGAAGATCACAGCGCTCCACTGTGACCCGTGTGCGTGTGTGCGCACTGTTGAATCTGCGTTCCTGCTCTGTAGCAGGTTTGCCAGCGGGGTTATTAGGCATTCCGTTAATTAGTTGTCATATTTTATTTTACAAAAAATTGGTATCAGTAAAAAAATCAGTGGGCATTTTTTTTAATTACATTTTTTAAATTTTGTTTTATTTGTTTTAAGAATCCGTTTTGATCTGTTCTATGTGAACAGCTTATGCTTATGCTTAATGACAGCTGAGGTTTGTTTAGCTGAGGTTTGTTTAATAATTATTTTCAGACTCAACCAGATTTTGCTGTGCTGCACCGCAAATCCACGGACTCAGATTTGCGTACACGAGCTCAGACCTGACGTGAGATCTGGGGCCGTATTCATCAAGCTTCTTAGAATTACTCCTAAGAACCCTGCTAAGAGTTGACTTATGAGTAAAAAAATTATTCGCTGAAAGCTGCAATTAAAAGTTAGTTATCAAGCGTCTTACTCACACTTTCAGCGAAGTGTAGGACTGAATCTTAAGTGTCACTCTCAGAGCTGAATTACAACATTACTATGTATCGTAAATGGAATTTTAGGTGACGTCACTTCCGTGTCTATAGAAGAATAAAGAAATATCTTGGAAATATTTAAATGGTCAATGGGAGTGTATATTTTGACAATAATCTACAAAATAATACAAAACATACTGGCAATGAATCAAAAATAAATGTTTACTTATCTTTCCAATTCATTAATTAGGCAACTAACTTGAAACTGGTGTGGATGCCTTTATATATACTAGCCTACTGCAGGCACATGCAGAAATCAACATGGAATCGAAAAGAAAACCCAATTGGCGAAAGGAGGAGATACTGTTATTAGTGGAGCTAGTCAAGGAAAGGAAGCTCATCATTAAAGGCAAGTTCAGCCCAACGCTTACCAGCCATGATAAAAAAAAACAGGCATGGGAAGACATAGTGAATCAACTATACGCTTCTCAAGCCTTCTGCCATCGGTCACCAGCTGACTGCGAGAAAAAGTGGTGTAACGTTCTCTTGAAAAGCAGAACTGAAGTCGCAGCTTTCAAGGCCTGCCCCATGCGCACTGGTATGTAGTGCTTCTTTTTCATTTGCTTGCATGCCACCCTATTCGCTCATATCTATGTAATACATTTTTATATTCTTATGCAGGCGGAGGACCACCTGGCAAAGACTTGAGCGCAGTTGCAGAAGTTGTGCAGCACATACTTGGAGAAGATAACCCAAGCATCTCTGTGTTGGACAGCGGCCAGGATCCAGCTGCGATGAAGCTTGAGTTGCTTTCAAAAGGTTGAGTTCACAAATTATTCCTGATACAACTCTATATGGATATTGCGCTGCTCCTAGGTGTGTTTTGATGAGAGATACGTGCGTAATTGTTGTTGGATATTTGCCAGGCTACTGTTCAGTAAATGTCTAAAATGTGTGTTTGTTCAAGTCTTAACCATAACATACTTACTTACTTAACATACTTAACCTATATTATACATAATAAATATACATTGAACACATTTCTATATCTTATTATGAAACTTAAGTTATTACCACATATTTGGATTTTAACATATTTAGATTTTATATACACAAACTCATGCATCTATGAAAACGCCTAGTGATTTCTGAAGCCCTCCCTCATCCAAATGTTAAAAAATGTAGTCCAAAATCGAGCCCAAGAAACACCGCAAGAACCAAACACACACACCAACAACTCTTTTTACCGAATATTATAAACATTACACAGTGGACATTTTCTAAAATCAAGAAATAGTGTTGGTGTTCTGACCTCAGAGTCTCCAGTCGACAGTTTGGACTCTCAAGTACAGTAGAAAGAAGCTTTACTCCTGAATCCTGCAGCTTGTTGTTTCCTCTCAGGTCCAGCTCTCTCAGATGGGAGGGGTTGGACTTCAGAGCTGAGGCCAGAGAATCACAGCTGATCTCTGACAAACTGCAGAACTCCAATCTGAATATAGAATAAATGAAGTGAGTTTAGAAGACAATGTTCCTGCTTGAAATCGTTCAGTGTTTAATCATCTGTTCAGAGCTGAACAAGTTCAGAAAATGAAGCTCCAAACACCTGAACCCAACAGGTTGCAGGTCCAAAACTGTCAGATACACAAAGTGAAACAGAGCTCTCATTAATGTTAATGACAACGTGCTGCTGCTTCAATAAAGACGTAGTGACTCCACCTCTTAAACTCTGCAGCTCCACCAGAGGCTCCATCTATACAAACTCATGTTGTGCAGCCAAACAGAAACCAACAGAAACTGACTGAAGATTTGATTCTACTGTTTCAGATCAAAATCATCCTGAGTTTAAATATTTCAGTCAGTATAAACGTCACATGTCATCATAAAGGTTCTGAACAAACATGTTTGTTATCGTCTGACAGAGAAGAAAACACTGGTTTCTGTTTGTATTCACAGAAGCACGAAGAAATCAAATGATTAAGAGGTTCAGAGAGAATCAACCAGTGATGAATGTTTAATGTTATATTAGATCTGTTTTAAATATGAAGCTGAACAAGACGCTCAGAGTCAATCAGCATCAAATCTATGAGGTCCGATCCCCTTCAGACCTGATGACATGAACACTAAGATTCACACAGTTTGAATAATGTTGTGAAAGTGTGAACAAAGGTTTAAAATACATATTAAAATGTGATTTCAACATGTGAAAACAACATGTGTGAAATAATGGTGTCACATGTATAACTGACATCAGCAGTGTAATATCTTCAATGTTCTAAAGTTTGTCTTCAGAGTTTCAGACAGTCAACACGTGCAGTGTGTTCAATCAGAGATGACATTAAATTACATTCATGTGTCTTTTGTCCAGCGTGACTTTAACATCATCAAAGCTCCTTTTTCAAAGATTCAACACAAGATACAACAGTGTCTGTCACTTTAAAACCAACAATCCAACATTAACACACACCTCACTGTGTGATTGGTCACATGAGTGGAGGTGAGAAAGGAGGCGGGGTTTGAACTTCTCTCTCAGCTCTTTGTTCTTTTGTTACACAACTATTTCTGTCACTGTTCATATGAACAGCTGAGTGAAACACTATGAACGTCTTCAGCAGAGACTCTTCTCCATATTTAAACCATTGTTGTGTCTCCAGCAGCTCTTCACTCCACCTTTGGCTGTTTGGAACAGCTGTGAACACTTTGAGCTCCAGATGTGTTCAGACAACACGTCGTACCACTGAGCTTCTTTCTACAAATATCCAGCCAACAGCTCTTAAAGAAAACCAGTTGAGTGGATTTGCAAACAGAAGTGAATCCAACATCCTGCTTCTGTACGCTGCAGGCACAGTGAGCATAAGAGCAGGTGAACTCTGAACCTGCCTCTGGTGCACAACTGACCACAGTTACTCTAAAGGATTATTTCACAGTTCCAGCACCGATCCATCTCATTCCTGCTGGCTGAGGAAATGACCTGAAGGAAACTGCAGAGGAATTATGGGATTGTTTTCAAGGAATTGTGGGAATTGTAGTTGGACATACGGACTCTAAGCAGCCTGGGACGTCATTTTAATCACATGACAGACTTCAACCAGCAAACACAAAAGTTCTACACCATCGATTCACCTTCAACACAAACAAGCAGCTCTGTCTCACACACATAGAAAGCTGCAATCAAAGCACAGATCTTCATCACCACTGTCATCTCCATCAACACACAGCTGACTGACTGAGAGCTTCATCCTCCATCATCTTCATCACTGATCAGACTGAGCTGTGTGTGTGTGTGTGTGTGTGTGTGTGTGTGTGTGTGTGTGTGTGTGTGTGTGTGTGTGTGTGTGTGTGTGCGCGCGTGTGTGAACTGAAGGAAATTTAAATCTTCTGTTCTAGATTTAAGTTTAACAAACACAGAAAAAAAACACATGAACCGACCTCAGAGTCTCCAGTCGACAGTTTGGACTCTCCAGTCCAGAACACAGACGCTTCACTGCAGAATCATTCAGTTTGTTGTCACTCAGGTCCAGATGTGTCAGATGTGAGGGGTTGGACTTCAGAGCTGAGGCGACGACTTCACAGTGAGTCTCTGAGAGTCCACAGCCAGTCAGTCTGTGAATACAGATAATAAAACATTTAAATCAGATTAAATCTGACTCTTTACTATGAAAACAGATTCAATCAGCAGGTTTAATACTTGTATTGGTAAACGTGTATAGTGTTGAGGTTTTATATTATTCATGTGTGTAAAGTGTTGATCTTTAAGACTGAAGGCTTCAGCTTTACCTCACTTCATGATGTTTAACACATCTGGACTTACACAGCCTTTCTGCAGTTCCTCACAGCTGGAATCAGTCTCAGTCGTCCCTGGTCTGATGTGTTGTACTTCTTAAGGTCCAACTCATCCAGAACCTCCTCTGACATCTGCAGCATGTAGGCCAGAGCTGAGCAGTGGATCACAGAGAGTTCCTTCTCTGATCTGTTCTCTGACTTCAGGAACTCTTGGATCTCCTGATGGACTGAGTGGTCGTTCATCTCCGTCAGACAGTGGAAGATGTTGATGCTTCTGTCAGGAGAGATCTCATCTCTGTTCATCTTCTTCAGGTTGTTGATGGCTCTCTGGATGATTTCTGGACTGCTGTCTGTCTGACCCAGCAGGCCTGCTAAGAGTCTCTGGTTGGACTTCAGAGAGAGGCCATGAAGGAAGCGAACAAACAGGTCCAGGTGGCCATTTTTACTGTTGAGGGATTTCTCCATGGCACTCCAAAAGAAGACCTCCAGGGATGAATCACTGTTATACCACTGATCTCTCAGGAAGTCCTCCAGCACCTTTGTGTTCCTGTTGGTGTGACAGTGGAACATGTAGACTGCAGCCAGAAACTCCTGAACGCTCAGATGAACAAAGCAGTAGACTGTTTTCTGGAAGATCTCACTCTCTCTTCTGAAGATCTCTGTACAAACTCCTGAGTACACCGAGGCCTCTGTGACATTAAGACCACAGCGCTCCAGGTCTTCTTGGTAGAACATGATGTTTCCTGTCTCCAGATGTTCAAACGCAAGCCTCCCCAGCTTCAGAAGAACTTCTCTGTCAGCCTCCGTCAGCTCCTGTGGACTCGTCTGATGTCCCTCATCGTACTTCTGCTTCTTCCTCTTAGTCTGAACCAGCAGGAAATGTGAGTACATGTCAGTCAGGGTCTTGGGCAGCTCTCCTCTCTGGTCTGTAGTCAACATGTGGTCCAGAACTGTAGCAGTGATCCAGCAGAAGACTGGGATCAGACACATGATGTGGAGGCTCCTGGAGGTCTTGATGTGTGAGATGATTCTGCTGGACAGATCTTCATCACTGAACCTCCTCCTGAAGTACTCCTCCTTCTGGACGTCAGTGAAGCCTGGTACTTCTGTTACCCTGTCCACACATGAAGAAGGGATCTGAGTGGCTGCTGCAGGTCTGGAAGTGATCCAGACGAGAGCCGAGGGAAGCAGCTTCCCCTGGATGAGGTTTGTCAGCAGCACGCTGACTGATGACTCCTGTGTGACATCAGACACGACCTCATGGTTCCTGAAATCCAGTGAAAGTCTGCTTTCATCCAGGCCGTCAAAGATGAAGAGAAGTTTACAGACAGCGAGCTTCTCTGCTGTCACCTTCTGTAATGTTGGATGGAAAACATGGAGCAGCCTTAGAAGACTGTACTGCTCATCTCTGATCAGGTTCAGCTCCCTGAACGACAGCAGAACCAGCAGACTGACATCTTGGTTTTCGGAGCCCTCTGCCCAGTCCAGAGTGAACTTCTGCACCGAGAAGGTTTTTCCAACTCCAGCGACGCCGTTGGTCAGAACCACTCTGATGCGTCTCCGTTGGTCAGGTGAGGCTTTAAAGATGTCGCAGCACCTGATTGGAGTTTCATGGAGGGTCTCCATCTTGGAAGCTGTCTCAAGCTGCCTCACCTCATGTTGGGTATTAACCTCTTCACTCTGTCCCTCTGTGATGTAGAGCTCAGTGTAGATCCTGTTGAGGAGGGTTCCACTTCCTGTTCCATCACTTCCCTCAGTCACACGTTCACATCTCCTCCTCAGACTGATCTTATGTTCATCTAAAACCTCCTGAAGACCAACATTCACTGAAAAGAGACCAAACACAGAGCATGTGGTGATTATTTGATTACCAATATAAAAACGATCAATATGAAAGTATATAAAGAAGTAAAGTTATAAAGTCCACCTGAATCACAAACAGTGTTGTGACGTTGTAATAAAAACTGAACTGCAGTGATCTTCAGGATAAGACGTGTTTGTATGTTAGAGAAGACAGAGACATTAGCAGGAAGCTCAGCTCGTCTCAGGATGCTGTTTGACTTTCAGACAGTGAGTCTGTCTGACAGAACTGTGATGTTGCTGCTTTACACAGTTAAACATTCCTGCATCATCATCAACATATCAGATCTAAATGTTTTTCTTTTGGTTGTGATGAGAAATGATGCAGAACAGATTTGAATGCTGCTCGAGCAGAAAAAACATGCCGTTGGTCTTTAGATGTAGTGAAGTTTACAAAGACCTTAATAGTCGGTGCAGTGCGACACAAACGAATGTCACTTTATTAAATCAACAGTGTTTTCAGACATGATGAAATCAGCAGACAGATGTAGTCTTACTCTGTACAGTGCTGGTCAGACCGGCTGTCTGCAGTCCAGCTCTTGTTCTGGGTCTTACCTCCACACTGGGGACAGGAGGAGTCTCCTGGTGAAGCAGACTGGTCCCAGTATAATGTGATGCAGCGTCTGCAGAACCAGTGACCACAGCTGGTAGAGACCGGATCCTTCAGGACGTCCTGACACCAAACACAGCAGGACGGCTGCTTCTTCACAGAAACATGACTCCTCTTCCTCTCTCTGTGAAGGAGCAGAGAAGACAAGACACAAAGATTTATATCCAAAGACTGAAACAGCCTCATATAAGACACAATACTAAAATCAAAAGCTGGAAAAGTCACGTAAGATATCTCGTGGATCGTTGTTGCCGGAGGACAGTAGTTCCACCTTAAATCTTGTCCAGGTAAAAAAACCTTCTTTTTAGTAACTCTGTGTACACAAACAATGTTCTCTATGCTGGTGTTCATGTGTAGAGACCCTGGTGATACTACGAGCAAAGTTTCATGTTGTGTCGAGACTTCTTAGAGTTTTAAACATAGAGATTTTGATGCTATCGTTAAAGTGTCCGTAGCACTCCCTTTGAAAATGAGTTTGACCTGAAAACTAAAATACGGTAAATCTTGAAAGTGCCTCTTTCATCGTAATTATGCTTTTACACGAAGGTTTGACTCAGATACATTCACAAATAAAGCCTCGGTTGCATTTTGGCGAGAGTTTCACTTTAAACAAAATGTGAACGGCACAGAACTGAGAATCTATAAGAGGACTGAGTTCAGTTCCCTTAAAGAGGGATATGTGAAAACACAGTAAGAAACTTATTGTAGTTTACAGATGGGGTTTAGGAGAAACTGTATTACAACAACAAAACATGTGACTGACAGAGACAACTGAATACGAGTCAGAACCAGTTCTTACTTTATGTCTGAGGGTCCAGGCTCAGTACTGAAGTTTACAGGATCAGCTTTGGACCAGTCACTCTTCATAGACAGACAGCTGGATACTGGAGGTTCTGCTCTCTGTCTGCTGGACTGAACTCTGCAAACACCAAAAATGTTCACGTGAATCCTGGATAAATTCTTCAATGACAAAACCATTTAAACAGCTCTAAATAAACAAAAAAGGGGCAGATGGGACAAATTATTTTACTGACCTTATCACAACATTTAATCAATATGTATGCAGTAGTTGTATTTTTAAAATAAATGTTGTTATACTCAAAATTAACAGAAAAAGTCAAAACATGTGACTGACGGAGACAACTGAGAATGAGTCAGAACCAGTTCTTACTGTGTGTCTGAAGGTCCAGGTTCAGTACTGAAGTTTACAGGATCAGCTTTGGACCAGTTACTCTTCAGAGACAGACAGCTGGATACTGGAGGTTCTGCTCTGTCCTCCTCTTCCTCCACACGAACACTCATCTTCTGCTCTGAAGTCGGTCTGAGAGGTGAAACAGTGACACTGACTTTGAGCTCAGGACACAAGAATCAGGAAACAAGTTTGTTGTAGAGAACAGGAAGTGAAACACAATCACACAGGCAGTGTAAGAAAACCATAAAATGTACTATGTCTTGTATTTCAGGTTCGGGCAGTCTTGTGTCACCACGTGTCATGGCATGCGGCGGAAACATGTGATGTTGTCGGCCAGTTGATGTCACACAGTTTCGTCTTAAAGTTGAACAGCAGCAGATAAACTCAGTTTGTTGTGACTCCAGCAGACACGTCTCTGTTGTTAAAATGCTGTTTGGTTCCGTCCTCAACACGACTTCATGTTTCAGAAGTAGCAGTAGCTCAGTCAGTAGAGACTTGGGCTTGGGGACTGGAGGGTGGTCGGTTCAAGTCCAGCTATAGACCACATTATGGAAGTGGACTGGTAGCTGAAGAGGTGCCAGTCCACTGCTGAGGTGCCCTTGAGCAACCCCAAATGTGTTTGACACAGCAGCCAAACGACAGAATATTACAAAATAACAATAGAAAAAATAAATAATAAAATTAAAAAGGCAATAGAAAAAACTTGTATACATATAGCTATGATATTGTACAAAATTAACAGTGTGAAGGTTTTCAGTTTTAACTTGTGTCAGTGTGTTGTGTAGAGGAGGTCTGTGAGTCACACAGACACCTGATCAATTAAACACATGTTAATGATTAGTGGATACACAGAGTTCACAGTCTGCATCATCCGGTTTAATGTTAAAATATTAAAGTGATGTGTTACTAGAACTGCTCAGGTTTATGACATCATAACATCAGCCAACTGAACAGCTCTGAATGTGCAACTCGTTACATGATGTGACATGTAACGTACAGTAAAGATAAAACACAGTAAAGTACAGAACAGTAAACTCTGTCTGTTATCACCTGCTGCGGTTCACTGTGATGCTCCAGCTCATTACTGCCAGTTAGAGAAAAGAGATGAACACTGAGCTTGTTATTAAATATTCACTGTGTCAGTCAGAATTATGAGAGAAAGGGAAGAACTTATGTTGAAGAACTTACTGTTGAAACAATGTTGATGAACCTGTTTGTTTAAAGATAACAGACGTGTTTCTCATTCAGCCAGTACAGGAGAACATTAGGTGCGTTCAGGTTGAACTCCAGCTGACCTCCTGCAGCAGCGAGATATGCTGGCGACTGCAGGGGCGGAGATACAAACGCTGCTATAAAGTCAGACATTGTCTACGTGACGGGAACAGAAAGAGCCAATAACAGTGGAGAGTACAGAAACACTGGAGCTGAACCTGTGTTGTCTGCAAGACAGCAGTTAACTCTCTCTATCATCACCACCACAAGCAGGCTGACAGAACTGAGCAACTTATTGACGACATCATCATCACATAATTGTAACACTGTAGGCCTACATATCATTTTTTTAATATATGCCTACTTAGATTGCACTAATGCCTTGTACTTTTTACCTGTTCTTCTTACTCTATTTATGTTGTGTGAATAACCGGATGCTGCTAAAATTTAGTTGAACACTGTGCAATGACAATAAAAGGATTCTGGTTCGTGAGGTCAGTCAGCTCCGTGTCAAAGCATGAGGTCCCCAGATCAACCTGTGATAAAAACACCTGTATCGACCGTCGACCATGGTTCATAGAAAGCCCAGACACTCTTCTCAAGGTCTACCGTTTTAGAATTTTGGCTGTGTTCCCCGTTTGTCATCATTTAAAACCACCAAATCAACCCATGGGCAACACACCAGCCCTGTGTTACAGCAGAAAACAAATCCAACATATGTCAACGTGGTGGACAATATTACATTCAAGATGCAATGCAAGCCCAATGTCCTCTCACACAGTACTAAGAGTGACTCACAGTTGTTACAAAAGGAAAGAAAACAGTAATGCAGGACTTTATTTTAGCTGTCACAGCCTTCACTAAAGTAGTCCCACACAGTAAACCAACACATGTGGTGTAACACTACATGCAGTTTGTGGTTCACTCAATCTGAACGGGAAACAGATGTCAGATTTTGGCAAACAGGTGAACTATTTTACACCTCTGCAGCAGCTCCCTGCGCGCCTCTTTACATGAAGATTAATCCCTTTTTATCATCATCACTGTTTTAGGCCTGCAGTGATTCTGATGTTCTCTGACGTAAAATGTTCAGCCTACACACAGAATTATATCCGTTTTTATCAAGTTGTGATTTATTGAATGATCCTGAAACAGCATTGTATTTTATGCTGGGGGCTGATCGCTGGATGTGGTTGAGGATAAAAAAGAATTAACTTACTGAAATGGACTAAAATCAAATTTAAACTGTCCAGTGTTTTTTATTTGTATTATTATTATTATTATTATTATTATTATTATTAATAATATTTTACTGTTTTTAAATTCAGGCTGTTGCTATGTGTTTTATTTATTATCAAATGAAGCTATTTTTTATTTTGTACATTTTCACAAACATGGAGGAATAAGTCGGTCTGCACATATAGTTCTGTATTGCTACTCTATTTTTTTTTTTTTGTAGGCTACTTCTTTTATTTCATAAATGCACCAAACATGGCATCATGCAAATGAAAATGCAAAGTTCAAGTACCTTTCACTGCACGCATAAGTAGCCCACTGCAGAGCTGCCACATCATGTAAAAATATACATTAATGTTCATTTTGGCTTATTAAGTAACTTGATAGGCTAAGTTAGACTTTCTAGGCTGCGTTACCTTCATTATAAGTCATAAATATGTTTTGTGGTGAGGGACTTGTGGGCAAAAATGGTTCTTTTGATAGAGAAGTTTGCTGACACCTGCCCGAATATAATATATAACTTCTGGTGAGGAATCAACTTCTCCCTTCTGATATCCGTCGTTATACCATGAGAATAGTGTCTCGGCTTTTCCTGTCGGCGGTCGGTACAGGTGTTTGTATCACAGGTTGATCTGGACATCTGTCGCTTTGCCACAGCTGACTGTTCCACCCATGAGTTGTTTGTGAGTGCAGACATTTACGACAAAATATAAGACCGACAACACATGACTTGGATCGATAAACAGGGTGATCGGAATGTTTTTCCCGGTTAGCGGACATGACCGAGGACCCCTCTCTCTCCAGACTGGATTCTCAAACCACACCTCCAGCACACCTGGACCGTCGCCAGTTGAAATGAACGCCAGTTAAACTGTCACACCTGGTTTCTCCCCAACGGACGAAGAGTGGCGGGATCCTCTTCCTCCATTAATATACAGCCAGAACAGTGACGGTGAAATGTTGTATCGAAAATGTATTAATAAAAACAAAACTACGGAGCCCGGGAGGTAATATGATGTGTTTTCTTTCCTTTTCTAAAAAGGCTCCCTAAAAGAAAATACCCATGTCACCTCCCGAGCTGCGTACAAAACCATAGTGCCAAACTTTGTATTGAAAAATAAAACCGTAAACAGATTTTCAGTATACATTTTTTTTAAAAGCGTTGCTTTAGGGAATTCACTGTTCACAGTTTGCATCATCCGGTTGGATGTTAAAATATTGAAGTGCTCAGGTTTATGACATTTGGTCAGCAAACCGAACAGCTCGGTACCTGCAACTCATTACATGATGTGAAATGTAAGTAACGTATAATAAAATACAATAAAACTCTGTCTGTTATCACCTACTGCACACTGTGTCTGTTTCAGGCTTCACAGCAGCTCATTACTGCCAGTTAGAGAAAGAGATGAAAACTAAGCTTGTCAATAAATATTCACTGTGTCAGTCAGAACTATGAGAGAAAGGGAAGAACTCATGAGATACAAGAGTCATAATACAAGAATCTGGTGGACTTCAATTATAATAATTTGATTTGAAGTTTATAAGAATTTTAACGTGTCTGCTAATTATTAATTATCTGTAAAATAATCTGGCGGAGTTTGATTTAAAGTTTTTAGTGTCTGCTAAAATAACTGAATGTGATATTTTACTAAAATCATTTTAAAAAGCTGCGTTGTAAGAACAAGACATTAATGACAGAAGCAGTTGGGAAAATAAGAAAGGAAAATACGAACAAATGGAGCTTCACTGGCCTTACAAGTAGTGATTACATAATTTTCGAGGTGTCCATGGATGGACCATGAAAGCCCCCGCTTTACCGTACAGTGCGGTGTAGACGCGCGATCGATTTTTATGTTGCGCGAAGATGTACTGACGTGGTCATATGAGGAAGACGTCATCTGTCTATCTCTTCATAAAAAGGATTTTTGTTTTTCAATTCTCGTCATTATGTATCACAAACAACAAAAACACAACTGGATGGAGAAAAGAAAAGAAAACACGACAGAGGAAGATGAACATGAGTTCTACCGAGGAGGTAAACAAGTTGGTCTGTGAGCTGCAGAGGACAGAGAACAGGAAGTAACACACAAACTGTCTCCCACAGACAGACAGACGGACACACACACACACACACACACACACACACACACTTTATTTAACAGGTTGTATTAACACTCACTCTGTCTCAGTCGTAGTTTTTG
This sequence comes from Diplodus sargus, assembly GCA_903131615.1. NCBI lineage: Eukaryota > Metazoa > Chordata > Actinopteri > Spariformes > Sparidae > Diplodus > Diplodus sargus. Next base: position 176,334 of record CAEMYA010000392.1, on the reverse strand, counting down.
TCCCTCTGCTCTGATGCCTGAAAATGGAGTCTGAACTTGAACTTTGATCACAGGGTCAGTGCGGCTCCTCCCTCAACAGGTGTGTGTTCACAGGTGTATCTCTTGTTTTTAACAGACTGAGTGGAAATTGGTTCAGTAAAAAAGAAAATGATGGTCTATTATCTCATGTCTGTTGAAATAATGTTGTTTAAAGATAACAGACGAGTTTCTCATTCAGCCAGTACAGGAGGACGAGCTGGCATTGATTTGAGAGTCAAGCTATTGAAAATAAATACATTTTTTTGTTTTTGTTTTTTTTCAAACAAATATTAATAAAAATATATGTATAAGGAGCAATAAAATGAAATAAAGAGGTGTTTCTCATTCAGACACAACAGGAAGACATTGGGATTGATTTTGGGTCAATGGGTCACATGACCTGAAGGCTATAGAAACAAAATTCTAAGATTCTTTTATTTCTTTTTGGGTTGTTTTTTTAACAAAAAATGTAAAAAAAAAAATAAAATATGAGGCGCAGTTAATATATTTCCCGATTGGGAGTCTCGAAGTCCTCAAAACATTTCTGGAGCTTTACAGTAAAACATTCTGATAAACAACTGAAGTAACTGGAGAAAAGAAAACGCTAAAAAAGACGATTTATAAATGTCCCTCACAGATGCATCGTATCGGTGTGTGCTGTCCAATTTTTTCACATGAAAACACATTTAGAGATTATAATGCAAAAAATAATGTTTGCGTTAGTTTAGAAGTACCGAGGAAGTTTAGTGTTTCACTGATATCATTTTAGAGAATAACTTGAGAAGATGTTATTTTCACAGCTCGGCCTCCAGGAGATCATGTTAGTGATCGTTTCTGTAAAACACAGATACGTCTGAGACGTTTGTACCAAATGTTGCATATCAAGTTCACAATACATGATTATTAATTTGACCTTCACATGATGAAGTGGAGGTGATGGTGTTAACGACGACCACAGTTTGAGTCACATCAGTGGATATTTTTACGGACATCTTGTTTCTGTCACTTCCGTGATGTTCTCCAAACATTAACCATGTTGGTTTCGTGTCTGAACATCACCAGAACTTCAGCACTTGGATTCCAGCAGACGGGCTGTAATGAGACATTTCATGTGTTTTTGTTTTTTCAGTTTAAAAAAAGTCCCCAGCCGCTTCAATTATAATGTCTGAGCTTTACTTTGTGGGTGAACTGTTCCTTTAAGAACAGATCTAGGATCAGAGGATTTGTCTCAGCAGGATTTAATAAAATGTGTGTTTATCTTCAGTTGCAGGTCTCAGATCCATCAGCTGCAGCAGATCCAGGAGGGACCACATCAGTCCAGGTCTCAGACCTTCACTGTGGCCAATGAACTGAAACACTCCTGTTGGTTTATAAAGCACTGGGTGGTTTATTTCTGATCTCCTCAGCTGGTCTGGGATCAGGTCTGTTGACTCCAAACTAAACCTGGAGAGGCAGAATTTAACCTTTATGATCCACATTGTCAGAACTTTTCTGTTTTCATTGTCTTCAACCAGTTGTTCCTTAATTTCTGTGATTCTTCTTCTCCTGTTTTATCTGTTAAATCCTGTTCAAACGTCTTTTCTGTCTTTTCTTAACACCTGTTACATCGTCTGTGAATCACTTTGTTTTCTGTACAAATAAACCTGCTTTAGTTAAAACACACCATCAGTTTGAAATGTGTCAAACCGTCCTGACAGCTGATTAAAGGAAACATCCACCCAAACAATGTGTCTGATCATCTTGGTGTGTTTTGTTCATCATGTAAGTTCAGTTTGTGATGAGTCGTCTTCACTTCTACACGTTTGGTTGTTTGTGCTGTAAAATAATTAAAATACCGTAATAACTGTAATGTTGATCTTCAGTGTGACACGTCTTTTACATCACCACACTGTTGAAATCTGAACACCATCTGATGCAAGTTCCTCATTCGTTTTGACACATTTTGAGCTCTTTAAAGAAGTACGTGTCGCTCTGTTTCCCTCTGTGGGACTTTCTCACTGTATTTTTGCTTACTGCAGAAAATAATCCACCACAAACACACATTTATGATTCTTACATGTTTTGTTCATCAGCGATTAACTCTTTCATGCTCAGTGTCCTCTACAGTGGACAGATGTAGTGACGGACCCACAGAGACTTCTACACAATTAGTTGATTATTATCTCTGTACAGATAAGAAATATATATATTTTTCAACTAAATCAGATGTAAAGGCTCCATTCTGCATATTTAGGTTCTGTCATATTTTGTCTGTTTTTGTGAAAATCCTGATATAAAAAAATTCTCTTGAATAGTTTAAATTAATCAAACAGTAATATTAAATATTCTTCAGACTGTATATAAATGAAGGCCCTTTCCATCATGTACACATGTGTCCTTTGCAGCATAATGTGTATTTTCAGTCACAGAAAATCGATGTAGAATAAAAATGTTTGTAAATCTTGTAAGAAGTATCTGTAATATTTCATGTTGTACATTTCTTTTCTGTCTGGTTTTCTGAGAATCACAAACTGTAGGTTATGTCAGAAGATATTTCATCTTCCCTCTGCCACACTGAAGTTATGACCTGAAATCTCAAAATAACAAAGATGAAAATCATCTGGAGTTGTGGAAGTTGTTGTTGCACCACCTGGTGGTCAGAACATCGTACTGCAGCTGACAGAATCCCTGAATGACTGTTTAAACTTGTGTCCACAAAATCTAAAAAAGTAGACACAATTCTTTACTAAAGTGTTAAAACAAACATTTAAAAAAATTACTTTAAGATTCAATAATTGATGCTTGAAAGGGTTGAATCAGTAAAATATAATCTGGCACTGAAGGAGCCGCTGTGTGTGTTTTATTTGATTTTCTGAACTCACCAGACTGTTTATACCTGTTCTAATACTTGTATTTACCCACAGAGTCTTTATATCCACATCAGTGATGATTATTGATCAGAAATCTCATTGTGTCACCCTGGCAAATTTGTCCCAGTGAGGACTGATACAGAAACACTGTGATATTTGATTTTGTCACCCAGTCAGAGCTTTTGAGATTTCATCATATCGAGATTTAAAGCTTAAAAATATCACAATGTAGTTTTTACAGAATATGAAGTCCGGATCAGTTCAGCTGATTAAAGTCTGACAAGTTATTACAAATATCTCTGCAGCTGATATGTGAGTCTGATTGGAAATAAAACATTTGTGCTTTGCTACAGATTATTAAAGAGCCTGAAAGTTGATGCAGCTTCTTAAAAACAGCCTGTAGATGATGTTTGCACTGAGACACAGAGATCATGAAGACATCCTGAGAAGTGACGGCAGATAAAAAAGAAGAA
>CAEMYA010000392.1:151993-167939 GCA_903131615.1 Diplodus sargus | reverse complement strand
ATATATATATATATATATATATATGACACCAAAAAGAAAAGATGAAAAAATGTGTGACACCAAACATTTTTTTTTTTTTATTTCATGTGACGCCAATTTTTGTTTAAAAAATTTTTGTTTCCTGCCTTAAATGGCAAAAATGTTCTTACAAAAAGAAACAAAACACAGATTTACACAGGAAGCCCATGTTAATGAAATTAAAGCTGTTCTCAAGTAATCTTATAGTGTTGTCAGGATACTGGAATATCTAGCTTTGTTACTACACCTTGAAAAATATTGATGTCGATACTGTGGGGAAGAAAATGCCACAACATTGAGTGCATGAAATATTAGATTTTTTTTAAGAGATAAATATAACAAGGCTTAAAGGAGAGAAGACATTAATACTCTGCAGTTCGGTTATAACATATTTTGGATGGCCATTATAAAGTTGCAGCTGGTGTTTCTGAACCATGAAGCCTGTTATTATAAAATATTATTATTATCCGTATTCCTGACTACATGTAATCAGTGACACACAGTCTGAACAGTCTGTGTTACTGCTGCATTGTGAAGGACGTCTGAAGGACGTGATCATCCGAAGAGGCGAGAACATCCACCCTGCAGAGATGGAGCAGTTTCTATGCACACATCCCAAAGAACAGGAGGTGCAGGTGAGACTGGAACCTCTGGAGGGCAGCAGAAATCAGAAGCACAGTCTCTACTCAGTAGGCAGGAAGATAATGTGAAACAAACTGTGCTCATGAGAACTGTTCTGTTCCTCTGTTCATCTCCCAGCTGGTCGGACTGACAGACGAGAGGCTGAAGGAGGTCCAGACCTCCAGTATGAGGAGATAAGAGCATTCTGCACAGGCCTGGTGAGAGGAGGTGCTAGATAAGATTCCCAAAAACAAAGAGCTGTTCAGTTTGTGGGACTCAGACACACAGATTTCTCTCTTCAAGATCTCACACTGCATGTTCTTTGTAGACCGCTTCCTTCTGACAGCCTCTGGAAAAGTACGATACTGAAACACAACACACCTGAACTATCGACGTGGCTGCTACTGTCTGTTATTCTGGAGAGAAAAAAAAAGAAGATGTCATTAAAGGAGAGAATGGAGAAAAAATGAGGTCTTTAACTTTGTGGATCCTGGTTGACTTTCACTTTCTTTCTGACCCGTGAGATACTGGAAGCCGACTGATCAGCTGTTAGATTTCCAGATCATCAACTTTTACCTCACATGTATGAAATATGGATGCCATACCAGAAAAACAGATCAGTATCAAGTTATGAAGTGAACTATTTATTATTGTTATTATTACATTTTCACCATTAAATAAGAAACATTTGTTGCTCAGACGTTATACTGTTTATCTTGTTATAATGTGAATCATTTCACATCATAACAAAACAAATTGTTACAACAAAACATTCCATGATCTAATGTGATGCATGCAAAAAACTTTTTCATGCCTGAAACTACGTTTAAAAAAAAAAAGTGTTCCAGGACACATTTTTTCTTTTTCTTGTGGGAAACCGAATAAATTAAAAAAAATTTTTAGATTTCTTTTCACATCTTAAACCAAGTGAATTTAATTTTCTGTGTTTTCACAGATGAAAAAAAATGTAGGAACCTAGAATCATTATCCTGGCAAAAGCTTTTTTTTCCAAAATTGTGACACTTTTCCCCTTAATTTTTCCTCAAAATGTCAGAATTTTGAGAAAAAATTAAGGGGGAAAAAAGTCAGAACTTTGGGAAAGAAGTTTAGGGAAAAAGTCCCAATTTTGAGAAACAGTTAAGGGAAAAATGTCAGAAAAAAGTCAGAACTTTGAGAAAAGATAAGGGAAAAAAGTCAACATTTTTATGGGAGGGCAGCAAAAATGAAGCAAAAATAAATGCTACTTTTTCATCTAACACCAAATTTCTTCTAAAAAAGATTTAAAAAAAGATTCATTGTGCCACCACATTTTTCATGTGACACCATTTTTTTACAAAAAATTTCAAGTGTGGCACCAAATCTTTTTAAGAAAGACACCAATTCAAATGTATTCGTTTAAATCTTGTGTTACACAAATAATACAAAAACTTTTTTTTTTTTATCATTTCATGAAAGACATTCAAGAATTCATGTGTGGCATGAATACATTTTTTACCCTCATTTCTAAAATGCGTGGCACAAGATTTAAAAACTAAATATCATGTCTTGCACCAATTTTTTTTTTCTTTTAGGAAAACTTTTTTCATGTTAAACAAATGTTTTGTCCAGAGAAAAGGATGAAGTGCAACACCTACTGACAAAACTACTGAGGTGAAATAAAGATGAATTTTGCACCAAACATCCCATGAGGCTGTTTTCATCCAGATCTTTCACATCAGTAAACACATTTAAATTCATCTTAACTCTCACACAGTAAAGGAAAGAAAACATCAGATAGACTTTTTTCAGATTTTAATGAAAAAGTAGAATAGTACAGTTGTAACAAATGCCTGGGGCTGTACATGAAAGGTCAATGTGAAACAACAGCATATTTTAAGTTTTCATTTCCCATCAAGTCTTATCAAGCATCACAAAACCGTTTCTTAATATTTTAAGTACACACTGTTTGTTTACATCAAACAATAAAATGTGGATCCCTTCTGAAACACAACAGTCCGGGGACGGGGGTGAACAGCTGTTTCCCTCCGTGTCCAGGAACATGTTCTGGCTGTGTTCTGGCACAGGTGTGAGGATCAAACATTTTTAGTTCCCCACATTCAACTTTTATTTTAAATTTCAACTCCTGATTGGATTACAATGCGAGCGATCCCGGCGCTGCATGGAAGGCGTATTTCATGAGTCACAAGGTTCACGACACGGACAGCAGCACTACAGAAACCATCTGGATGTTCAGTCGGACCAACAACAACAAAAACCCAAACCCAAGTGTGGAAACAATAATCACCTATTAGAAATGAAAAGAGGTCAATCTTTTTTTTTAAAAAACCCTCAATAAATATTTTACTAAATATTGTTTTACCCTTCAGACAGAACGAGGATTTCTGAACCTCCTCGAGTCAAAGACGAGCGAAATGTACTTTAGCATACGAAGCACATGGATACTTAAGTTTTCCACATTTGGTCCAAGAGTCAGACTCGTCTTAAAATGGATTACATGTTTCCTCATCAATCTGATCACAGTTCTCCACAATGGGAGAGAAAACCCTCAGATCCAGGACCGTTTGATGTTTAGTTTCGCAATCGCTGTTGCAGAAAAGTCAAAGTGAAAAACTGTGTACAATAAATTGTCTCCAGTGATATCATTTAGTGGCCAAGTTGCATTGTGGGTAATGTAGCCAGCAGGTTTTGAAAAGCCAGAGATGTCGCCTGTTTTATTCCAAGCTCCCTTCTTCCTTTTCAAAACCTGGACGATTCTCTTTACTGCATCGCCCGTTTTTCACTCCAACACCCACTGAGACGTCAGAGAGGTGAAGTCCCTGACGTCTCAGTGGATTTCCACAGACGTTAATTCAGAAAAAATACATATAGGCAGAAATAGTGGTTCCATGTATTACACATGACAATTTGAAAAGATCATTTTTCAGCTTGAGAAAGTCGTGGTTTGTCTTTTGACCTGAGGCAACGGCCATGTTGGTGGCACATGTTGAGCGAGACGACGTTCCACACAAATTCTAAACACGACTTTCTTGCCTTTAAAACTGACTTTAGAATCGATAAACATGCACAACATGTGTGTCATTCATGGCACATTTCAAATAGCTTCAAAAATGTATTTGACTATATGTATATTTTCAGAAATAAGGTCCCATGGGTCAAACCGAGAGAGGCGGGACTTTAAATATTATTGTAAATTACAAATTTCAGCTTGAATTAAAAAAAAAAAAAAACTAAACAAAACACTCCAGAACCTGTTATTTGCTTCACGATTGTGGCAGATTGTCTGTGGATTGAGGAAAAAAAACAAACATTAATTCCATTTTAAGAAGTCTGAAACATAAAAAAAAATGTGAAAAGTTTAAAGTCTGAAAAGTTTTTGTACTTTGAACCGTACAGTCACACATAACTCCGTGTCCTCTGAGTACTCGTTTTGTCGGAGCTGCATTTTTCTGGCAGAAGACAATTATCTGCAGCGTCGAGTATTCAGAGCCAGTTCCAGAAAATTAGACTTCTTGTGGATTACTGGCCACTGCTGTCTTACAAAAAGCCTGAATGTAACACGAGTCATGAGTGAGAACAGAAACAATCAGTTAATTTCAATGTTTTTAATAACTGCTGTTTGTCTGACTGCGTGGGAATATGGCAGACTTTGCTGACTTTGTGAATTTAAATAAAAGGATTAAGTTGAAGGTTTAGAGGACAGAGGACGTGTCAGCAGGAGGGAGGTCACGGGCTTCTAATAGCTTCACATTCTTCTCAATCGATCTCAACACAATCCTGACGTGCCCACATGGACATCAAACACATTTCTGGTTGCTGTGATCACTCCTGCTCTTCATACGGCCATTAAGATCCCTTTCTAATGTAATCGCCTCAATCTCTAAACAAGCTGCGAGCTGCTATAAATATAAATTCTCTTCCTGCAGGGCAATTAGTCACAAAAAGGGTGAATTTTATAATAAAGGTCTTGGGAAGATGACCACCTGATCCGAAAAACTCAAAGTACTTAAGTTGTAGCTTAACTTCAGAAAAACTTTAATTTGCAGGAATGTGCATTTCGTCCTGGATTACATTGGAAAGGGATTCAATCAGGGCCGGTACAGACTGATCACTCCTCTGAAGGAGCTGGAGACTCTTTTAAAACATAAAAAACACCCACAAAAGAATAAATAAAATGGCTCCATAGAGCTCGATCCCAAACTGAATATTTAAGATGTTATTTACACCCGACATGCGGTCGAGACAGGGTGCACGCTAACGCTTTAAGCATCGCGGCTACAGTGAAGACTTCAGATTTAAAAAAAGGTGTAAATAATGTTTTTCCAAATCAATTTAGCATCTCGAGGCTTTAGGAGACTTGGATTACAGCAGACGAGCTGTTTGGAGCCATTTCATGTTTTTCTTTTCTTATGTTTTCTAGTTTAGTCTCTGCAACACCGTCTTGCTGTGAAGCTCCAGAAATATTTTGTGGACTACGAAACTAATAAGATAATGACTGAATTTTCACTTTTGGGTGAACTGTTCCTTTAACAATCATGTGGGAATGTCAGGATCGTTTTTAGACAGAACTTTTCCTTCAATATTGGCGTTCACTCATCCTCCTCGACAGGACATCATGAAAATCAGGGTGAAGTTGACAGTAAACACAATGTTCACACATGATGAATTCCCAGGATGCATCTTGGCATTATGATCTTATCAGGCGGTGTCAGACGCTGGAGATGTGACCGCCGTGGGTTTGTGAACAGCAGGATTTAGTGACCAACAAAACATGTGATGTCATCCTGCATCGAACACAGCTGCTCTCTGCTCGGCGACTGAAGAGTCACTCAGGTGCTCTTCTCTCCATTAAAATGCATCGATGGACTAACTGTTGGAGAATATAACCAGATGTCACTTATTAAGCCAACGTACTGTGAAATGTATCGACTACATGAGCAGAAAAACTCCTCTAAAGCTCAAATGTCCTCTTTAAAATCAGTGCTCCTGATGAACTCCTCCCCGGCTCAAACTCTGCTCGTCCCCCGACATGTGATTTAAAAGTATAGCGGAGAACTTCAGCCCGCGAACATCTATACTTCTGAATCAGTGTGGGATTACAATATCAGTGTCCACGCTCTAAAGACCGCGACAAACATGTCAGACAAAACTCTCCTCCTCCTCCTCCTCTACTCTCCTGGTCGTCCTCCAAAGTTGTGTTTTATGTGTTTTCGCCCCTCGTTACAGATCTGTCCGTGCTCTGGCTGCTGCCGGGGCGTACTTGGGCATGAGCTCTGTGATTTTGCGGATGAAGTCGGACTTTTCGGCGCAGCCTTTGCAGGACTCGCCCCACTCCTCCAGGATCTTCTTCAGGTCCTTCACTTTAAGCTTTTTCAGGTCCACTGTGGTCAGGTCCAGCTGTTTGTCTACAGGAAAAGACACAACATGTCAAACTCTTATAATAAAGTGTGTGGGTGTTTTAATCTCCTGCACAAGATGCAAATGTTTTACAAGGGTAAAATAATGTGTTATCCATCCAGAGAACACACTGTGTGATAAGTTACAGTGAATGGAAACATGTCAGCAGGTCCGTTGACGGCAATCAAGCGATCAATGCTACAGCACAGCAGGTGTCGACGTGTGTTGCTCAATATTAAAAGACAGGATATGAGGATTTCTCATCATTGTGGCAGCGTTTTTCTTATTGCCTTGCATCCATGAATACATTTGCAGGAACATCACCTCAGAGCCATTCTTACATGATAAAACACCCACACAAACACACCACTGCTGCTGGTATCGGTACCAGTATCTTCTGATGCTGCTACAGGGCCCAGAGACATCAAACTCACACACAGAACTGGCTGTGATGAAGACCGACTGTTGAGTCGCCTCACGTCTCCTGTGTCTCGGAAAAGAAGCTGCACTTGAGCTCAGCACAAAGACTTTCGCCGACTGGCTCACACGTTCTGCCCTCTAATGACTGCTACTATTGACGTTATGTTTTGAAAAGATAGAAGTACGGCTGTGAGTAGAAATGCAACTTTTTCTCCTCCTCACCGTATTTGAGTTCACAGATCTGACTGTCCTTCTTCTTGAGCTTCTCACAGATTTTCTCCACGGGGAAGTGGTAGCTGAGAGGCTTCGACACCTCGTTGATCATCTTGGTGGCTGCGTCACTCGTCGCCCCGATGTAGTAACACTAGACATGTGACATGAGGAGAAAAGAGCTGATTGGACCGTTTTATAAATGTAAATTATGGTGTGAAAAGGAATTTCTCAAAAATAAACATATGACCAAAGAATATTGAGGCTTTACAATCATTCTTAGGGTTCATTCACACCTGCAGTTTGGTTAATTCAGGTGACTGACCATCATTGGACCTCTTGTCATAAACACTTGCGTAACAGTTCTGTAGAAATCTGAACAGTAGTTTTTGAGTAATCCTGCTGACAAACCAACAGACACAAAACCTCCTTGTTGAAGGTAAAGATGCCGCTGTACTTCTACCGCAGGACGTTCACTGAGTGGCGGCTACATCTTCACTCGGTTCACTCACTTTCTAAACGGGAACTGCTGAAGAACATAGAATAGGGAACTGAACTCAAACACTGAATTGAACTAAACATGTTCTGTGTGAAAGACCTCCTACTCCTCCTAGAGTCTGGCGGATGGAAGCAAACAACCCCGAGGCAATATTCTAGTTTGATAAACCACCAGAGACCGAGCCGGACCTGTGAAACCGGCTCCATGTGTGACGAGCTGTTGCTCCTCTGGCCATGAGCTGCTGCGATAAAATTAGCTCCTCGCCCTCCTGAAGAGGTGCAAAAGGTGCTGAGTCGTTACATTCAGGGAAAGACATTCATCACTGACGAACATTCTTCAGCTCTTCTACAGCAACAGACGGATACGACTGTGCAGCGGTCCGTCGCTGGTCTGTTCTCATGTTCTGCCTTTTGACTACAAACACAGCAGACAACGAGTCCGTCGAGCGTCACATCGTTTGATTCAGGAGGACCTAAAGTTTCAGTTTCGCTCATTTCAAGTCCCAATTTTACATTTGCCTCCTCTGAGAATGGATGAATTTAAAAATAGGGTTATATAAAAAAATATATAAAAAAACAAAAACAACAACTACAACTACAAGAAGTTTTGTTGATTTAAAAAGATGTTCATCAAACTTCTACATGAAGCCATTTTTTAAAATATAATCCCTGGTTTTTAATCCTACATTTCATTTACTGAGCATGTAGATGTGTCCAAAAAGTGGCTTTTTCTGAGAATATTGTCTATTGAACAGAAGCAACATAAGAAGCTCAGCTACAAACATCGTCTGTTGGCTCGGAGGAAGAAACTACGTGGGAGAAACTCCACTTTACGCGAGTTATTAAAGCTCAGATGAGCGGCCACACGTCACTCTCCTGTCGTCAGGTCGACCCCGCCCCCCTTTGGATGAACACAAACGCTGTGAAAGCTGTTTGACAGCCGGTAGTAAAACGCCTAAAAGCTACTGTGTTGTAAATGTACACATCAAACATCGTAAAATCCTGAAGGTTAGGGTTTTATTTACTTCCACCAAAAACGAAGGACAGTAAGAGAAGATGTCTGTGGCTTCAGGTCATCCACAGAGAGGAGATGTGAGACTCGACCAGTCAATATGATCCCCTCTGTGTCAAACACCTCATCACAGGTTAGTTAATGATGTCATTAAGTAAAGGACATGAACGCCGATTGTTTCGGTAGATCAAAGTGAATCAGAAAAATGCCTTTATAAAGTTGCAATTACAGTTTTTACTATGAACAAATAAGACCCAACCTTAAAGCAGCTGCTTTCAGAATGGAGTTTGGTTTAGCGGTCTAAATGAGGCAAAGTGCCTGGATGAGCTGCTCTCATCTGTACTGGATGAATCGGGTTAGTGGTTCAAAAGTTATCAAACATTTTAAAACAATAGTTTTTGTAAGCTGCTGCCAGCAGTCAAAAATTAAAATTATGAATTAAAACAAAAGTCTGAGGACTGAAATTTTGTAAATATGAATTATTATAAGAATTCTCAGCACAGAGTAAAACATGGAGGAGAGCCACAGACGCAACGCTGCACTGAAATTAACTCCGAGTCAACTGTTCTAATCTTTAACCTCTTTATTAATTTGCTTTTTGTGTGATAAATATAATTAACGCTGCTCAGTTCATCGGGTTTGATTAAATCTGAGGCGATCACAGTGTTTAGTAATTTTACTTCCTCTTTGCTCCAGCTGATGTATGAAGATAAACCGAATGCTCATCATGATGATTTTAACCAAAATAATCAAAGCATGAAAATGTGATACCAGCACATCAGCAGATAATAAAGCATTTCATTGGCCTTTGCAATCTTGTCCAAAAAAATCTAATTGATCAAGGAGGCGACAACTATCACTCTGCACACATCAGGATCAAAATCATGTAACGGAACGACCGACGACTCCGATCTGTGGTTTACTTACAAAGCGGTTTTCTTTCCCTTTGGCATCTTTGCAGGTCTTTACGAGGGCCTTCTCGATGTCGTCGCTGTTGAACTTTACGTCATTCTCCTCTAGTGACTGATAAAACTTCCCGAGGAAGGTCAGACACACTGAAAGAAAGAGGAGAATACTTGTTAGGCAACTTGCCAGAGGCTGCGACTGTCACAGAGAAAAATAACACAAGCTGTAAATCAGGTAATGTGTGATGTTTCCTATGAACGGAGCTTTTGTCTGAAGCTAATGAGCTGCTGGCGGATAAAGTTACATATATCAGGATACACAGAAATGATGGTGCAGTAACAGCTGTTGATCTACTTCAGGATCTTTAACCAAGACATTTTGTCCTTTCAGTCTTTTCTTCATGTTGATTTTATCAGAAACATGCTCTGCTTTTTACAGCGACTACAAACATTTCATGCGACAGTTACCTGTAAGACACTTTCTGCATAAAATAATGTTCATTTCTTGTCTCTTTACTTTCTAGGAAAAAACAATTTAAGGTGTATAAAAGGATTTCAAATAGTGTTTGAATGACAGTGTTAATCTGAAGGTGTCACTGTGATATCAAAGTTTGTTCTTTTCATTTCTTTCTGACCTTTTTTACAGACAAATGCTTAATCGACAATAAAAAATAATTACAGCCTGACTGATGCAAAGTTTGGTTGCTATTATCACAAAAATATCTGTAAAGTTGTCTGATATGAGAACTTCTTTTTAGATTATAACGCAGACAAAGATGCTCCTGTGATAGACAACTATTACCTGATTTTCTCTTTTATTTTACCTACCTGATATCAACACTGGTTTATTGTATCATGCATCTAACATCATCATTATATAACACCACACTGTTTCTTTCTCATGCATCATGAAGCTGCACTATAGTTACAGGAACTAACCTTAGAGGAAAAACACAGTTTCACACTGCTTTACTTTTCGTGTATGTGGCGGACCCTGCCACCAGAACAGCTCAATAATTCACTTACGGAACAAAATGCAAATTTCTGAGTTTGTAAAATTATCTCATTAATAATGTTAATATTAAAATCATAGTTTGAATTAAACTAAAACTACATACTATACCTTTAACCGCTGATCATTGTTCATTTAAGACATCTAATATATGTCTGATATTTAATCCCACTGTGAGCTGAACTGGTCTGGGTCTTGGTTCTGGTCTGAGTTTCACTCCCAGTCCCAGAATCTTATGACAAAACGTTTTTGTTTTTTTTACGGCACCAGACTTACAGTTTGGGAGAATGATTAGCAACGCTGTAATAAATCTGTGAGCATCACTGATATATGATAAACAACAGCAGCTTGTTCTTCACTCCACAGAATGCTCAATGTTCTACTGGACCGGACATCTCCGGTACCAGAACTCATTTAAAAAGTTGCTGAACGCAGACAGCCGTTCAGCTGATGCTGTGTTAGCTAACTGGAGCTAGCAGCCGAACCTACCTTCACAGTCTCCTTCTTTCAGGGCTTCTGTTGGACCGGGCACCAGAACCAGAGCCAGAGCCACCGACAACCCGCTGAGACTCAACATGTCGGCTGTAATAATCAGACGTGTCGATGTTTAACCGCTGCTGACTCGGAACACCTCGTCCTCATGGGTCGCTAACGCTGCTCCGCTACAGACGCCGGTAAAAGTGAGCAGCAGCCGTTCCTGATTGTACGGGGCTGTCCGGCGCCACGTCACACTACGCAACCGGCATCTTATTGGTCGAGAGGTCCGTCGCTTCCTGTAGTCCTCCACGCATTTTCCTCTGATTGGACGGAGACGGAACATTCCGGGAACAACGTCCAGTTGGCGCCGTCTGATTGGGCCACATCCGCCCCGTGCTCACATCCAGTATCTGCACGTGAAAGTATAAAATAAAAACTTTGTTTTATGTTTGAAGTTATTTTTTAACTTTTCTTTATAAAAATAACAAAAACCCACCAATCATAATGGCGCTGCTACACAGACACATAGAGAAAAATAAAATAATATAATTAATAATCTTGTTAAGACATCTTTTAAGGGTTAAAGTGAGGTAAATTGCTAATATTTCCAAAATGAACAGGTTAATCTATCTAGGTACTATTTTTTATTTTTTTTTACTATAGTGCGCCTATAGAATAGTAAGATATAAAGAAAAATATATTTTTCAAAATGAATAAGGAAATGCTCAACAAAAGGCAAACCTATTGATAGATTATAGGATAATATTAAATATTTATTCAAAAAATTATTTATCACTTGTAAATGATATTTTATCTCAAATTTCACAAATTATTATCCTGATGTGGGTTTTTTTTTTGTGAATCGCAACTTGATTAATTTAAAACTTGTAGATGCACTTATAAACTCCGGATTAAACGGGCACTTTATAGTTTTGGAGAAGAAATTCAAACTACTAATTTTAATTTTAATATTGACATTATCAATGAGGTAATATTACAAACTTTGTTCTATAAGTGAATAAACAAGCTGCTCTCAGAGAAAAACAAGGTCCCAGAACACCAAACTGTTGGAAGATAGAAGGGTGGCAGGGTCCGCCACATGTAAACAGAGTCAAACAGTATAAATTGTGTTGTCCTCTGAGGTCGGTTTGTTTATTCTAAACCTGAAAACAAAGACAGTTTCTCTGCTCATTAACATTTCTTCCACAGAACTACATACTGCTCCTTTAAGTCGAATACATTTTATAATATTATGAAAAACATCCATCTCAATCAAATAAACAACATTCAAGAATCTAACAATAAATGCAATAATAAAATGCAAATGATAATTATTATCATCAGATCTAAAATCTTGCTCTTAATGTTCGTCTTTTCTTTCTTTCTTTCTTTCTTTCTTTCTTTCTTTCTTTCTCTGTTTATTTTATTCATGTATTCCTCCTTGTTTCGGATCTTCATGCTGTTTTCCTGTTTCACCACTCGATGGCGCTGTTGCCATGTTTTTGTATCCATCTGCAGTCAAGCTGGGGCCGCCATATATGCAACCGGAAGTTGGTTAATCACCAAAATAAAATCCGCCATTTATCCAATCCATACTGGAAGTCTCAAGCGGAAAATAGTTAATCACTAAAATAAAAGCTTAAAAAACACAAATGTGATTATGTTTGTGTGGTGGTGGTGGTGGTAGGACACACATTATTTTGCAAAATAATATGAATAAATCTGAAATTTGGATAAATCTGGGTTCAAAATCTTCATTTCATTTGTTGACATATTACAGTCAAAAGATGACACTTGTGCTGAGGTGCCCTAATTACCTGAATTCACCCAATTACAATGTGAAAGTGCAGTAACTTGATTACATTCTGTTAGTATTTGAATAATAACAAGTAAATACCAGAGAAATAAAATATCAATAAAAAGTGACCATTTTAATCCTATTAACAATTGTTTGTCTGTGTTGGTTCTAATAATTTTTGTTTTATTTTGAATTAAGCCTCTTTTGACAAAACAGCTTGAGAAATCAGGATGCAGTAAAATACCCTGAGCCAGGAATTGAACCGTTCTGAGGCAAAACCACTATATTTGGGATACCTGCTGTACCAACTGAGCTGTTGGTCTCTCTGATCTGGCAGCATAAACCAGGTCAAATAAGTCCCGCCCACTGATTTTCTGACGAATCCAGGTGGTGCGCGTCAAAAGGGGCGGTTTCCCGCGCGAAGTTACTGCATTTCCCTCCAAAACTGAGGATGTGTATATAACTTGCTGACAGAGGGTCAGTCTGTTTGGAACTGCTCTTCTCTGAGGACACGAACACGGTGAGTAAACTGTTCTGCATGATTCTACTTTATGTGCCCAGTTCATGTTCTCTGCGGGTTAAAATGGAGCCAGCCTCCCTCTCATGTCGGTGAGATTTGTGTTTGCCTGAAATGTTTCTGAAATAACTCTGAACAGAAGCTGAAGAGGTCTCATCTAATTGTTAAGTGTTGAGGTAAATTCGGCTGGAACATAATCCTTTAATAACATCCAATTAAATCCGCGACAGATGTTGTTTTTTGCTGGGTGCACCAAACTCCATTGTGATTTTGGTCGTTTTATCTCTGCCGGTTTATTACATGAATAATGCACAGTTAATTAAACGGTGGTTACTCTCTCAAAGCAAGTTGTGAGTCTGGGTAAATTCGGCATGAAACTTTCTTGAAATGTATGTATTCTTTAGAAAGCTGCTTAGCTAACGTTTGCAGGTCAGTTTCAGTGAGTGGTTATGTTGTGCTGTTAGCTAGCTGACTTTAAAGTTGTTGCAGATGCACTGCACGATTTGGAAAACACGTTAGCAGCGGCGCAGCTGCCTTTATTAATGGGTCAGGACACATTAACTGGGTACTGATAGTATAATGAGCTTATAAAGACGACTGGGTCGTTTAATCGTCGTGTTTTTACAGACAGGTTTGCATGTTAGCTAACGTGTGTGTCTGGAGAGTGCTAGCATGACGCCACGTGCTGTGTAATGTTAGCTTGTTAATACTCGCATCCTTACAGCTGAATATGAGAGTTCAGCACAGTTAGCTAACAGGCTCCATGTTGTGTTAGTAATGTCTAAGTATATGTCAGCATCTAGAAAGTCATTCTGAGCAGCTAAAGTAGTTTAACACACAATATGCAGCCTCGGTGTAGCTGCACAGAATGTATTCAGTGTGATTGTCTCAGTTCTGGTTTAATATGTTATTTAAATCACTGCACTGACTCCATGTATGTCAAAAGAGAGACTTTAAAATCATATTACTTGTGCAAAGCACTACATGTTCTCAGGATTTAATACATATGGTTCAACTTTAAGAAATGTATTTAGTGAATCAGATTATAGTAGATTTTATAGTGCAGATGTGAGATGTCTGGAGTGATGTCATGCACATGGTTACAGGCTGCTATATCATTCTTTATTATGAAATTATAATCCTGTAAGAAATCCCCTTTTTACTCTATGTGTCTGTAATCTAGTTACATCCAGATTATATATACATACACGCACAGACACACATATGCCTGTTGTCATCATGTTATGCTCAAGTTCTTCTTCCTCTCTCCTGGTGAACAGTGGGATGTCTTCATGTCTTCAGCTTCAAGTGGAACAGCTCTAACCTGTAAAGTGGTCAGACCCGGGGAGGAGAGACACCTGGTCCAACAAGGTCAGTGCTAAAGCAGGTGCAATAATTAAAGGCAGAAAGTGTGAGATTTGTCAGTTGCAGTTCAATAATACTCTAAAATCAGTAAATTATTCTAGAGCATCGTCGAGTCTCATTCACAGGTCGTTGAATACCAAGAGTTTGGGTTGGCAGAAGCCACGACAATGTCACTGTTTGGACACTAGTCACTCTCCCTCTTTTTCTGTTTGTCTTCTAAAAAGGCAAACAAATTTGCAAACAAGAGATGTACAAGTAAGAGTAGTATTTTAAA
Organism: Diplodus sargus; assembly: GCA_903131615.1. Taxonomy (NCBI): domain Eukaryota; kingdom Metazoa; phylum Chordata; class Actinopteri; order Spariformes; family Sparidae; genus Diplodus; species Diplodus sargus. Next base: position 153,418 of record CAEMYA010000392.1, on the reverse strand, counting down.
TGGATTTTGCAAAGTGCTATATTTTTGGCAACTGGCATTGTTTCAGTTCAACATGTTAAATGGGTTTTATTTACTGAGAGAAAATATAAACAGTACGTCTTGAACACCTGCATTTATTTGATCTCATTTACATATAATATAAATAATCATATTTTATTCAACATGTATATCTTCACTGTTTAGCCACAACATTAAAACAACTGACTAGTGAAATGAGCATTGACCATCTTGTTACAGTCAAATGTTCTGCTGGGAAACTTTGAGTTCTGTCATTTCTGTGGAGCCTCTTTGACAAACACCACCCACCCAAACACCATTCAGACCAACTACACCCCCTCATGGCAAAGAACCCAAGGTGTCAAACTGGCCTCCTCATTCTCCAGATCACAATCCAGCTGAGCATCTGTTGGATGTGTCAGAACCAACTCCCATCCATGTTGGGGCCCCCGTGGATCGTTCTTGGCTCTGACTGCATCCAGTGGAAGCTCAGTTACATTGAGATCTGGGGAATCTGGAGGCCAGGTTGACACCTTGAGCTCTTTCCCACGTTCCTCGGGTCGTTCCTGAGCAGTTTTTGCATTGTTGTAGGCGCATTGTCCTGCTGGGGGGGCACTGCCATCAAGGAGTGCTGCTGCCATGAGGGGTGTACTCGGTCTGCAGCTGTGTTTGGGTGACTGCTGTTTGTCAAAGAGACGTCCACATGAATGCTGGGACTCATGGTTTCACAACCGAACATGGCATTGGAACACAATGATCCATGTTATTTATTTCACCTGTCACTGGTTCTAATGTTGGTGCTCTCAGTGTATACACATGTTAAATACTTTAACCCTTAAATCAAATAAACACATTTAGGCACTGTAACCAGACTTGTTTATATTCCCTCTCAGTAAAAAAAAAAAAAATACTTCTACGTCCTTTGAACCCTGTGGGTTTTGAGCTTGGACTTTTAAATTTTAAATGCACAGCTTCATGTTTGTAGATTCAACATTAACATTAGCCTCTGCCTATTCGTGAAGCAGACAGCTGAAAAGGATTGTAATCAGTTTCTGACATGCAGCTTCGCAGTGGCTCAGTTTTTGGATTAGAAGCAGTTATTGTCATCTCATTCATGGTAGAGGTGCAGCAAACAGAGCGACAAACACCAGCAGAATGACAGGAGACATGTTTATTTCTGGTGGCCTCTGTAAGGTTTCCCTTGTGCGGTTGTTAGTTTGTCTATGTCCTTCTGAGTGTATAAACTATGTTGAGCAGGGCCCGGTGTTAACATTGGCAGGTTATTCATGGTAGAAGTGCAGTGCATTGAGAGCTACAGCTACAGCAGAAATGAGCGTAGATGTGTTGTTTTGGAGACCTCGTGGTATAGAGCTTTCTAGGGACAAAAGTTCATTAAGGGAAATCCACTTGTTAGTGGTCTGCCAAGCA
>CAEMYA010000392.1:95030-144249 GCA_903131615.1 Diplodus sargus | reverse complement strand
TGGTGGCTTTTATTTTGGTGATGAACCAACTTCTGGTTGGGACTTCCTGTATGGATTGGATATATGGCAGCGCCCTTGTCAGCCATCTTGACTGCAGATGGGTGCCTCTCACTCCAGCCAGTAGAGGAGCAAATGTTCTGTTTGTGTGTTTATCCACATTTTCTTCTCTACCTTCAGGTAAAAGGTTAAGATTATTCTATTTTTTTTTCTTTTACCTGAACGAAGAATCTGTCATTTTCAAAACATTAGTATCTCCAATGGTTTTCAATGAACTGGTCATCATAGCAGCAGGTACATTCAGTACAATACAATAAAAATATAAGGGCAAATAATGAGAAACAAGAAACAACAATGTATACAATAAAATGCTTAGGTAGTTATGAAATAAAATACAAATAACAATATTGAGATAAATACAATTAAATATTGAGGTAAGTGGAACATAAGGTGCCGGTTTATGTACAGAAATAATATAAAGCACAGTAATTATGTTTGTGTTTTGTGTTTTGTCATGTGTGCGTTGGCACCGGGGAGGAATGATTTCCTGTGCCTTAAAGAAATCCTCAGGTAACTTCAATCGATTCCAAATGAAACTTTGTTTCAGGTTGAATTCAATATTTTTTATGATTCTTTATGTAATGTACCTGAGGACAAAAAAGCTTTAAAGACATCGAGTCTATTGAAGAAACTTGTGGGCTGTACTGCCAGATGAAATGTTGCTGCTGTGATTTTATTTGATGAAGTAATTAATTTCTTTCTTCATCTAATCTTTGTAATATTTGTGCTTGTTTTTTGTTGTTGTTTTTTTTGTGTCTTAATACTCTCTTTACATTTGTTGTTCGCCTTAATGCATTCCAAGAGTACCTATCTGCAGTCAAGATGGCCGACAAGGGCGCCACCATATAGATAGATAGATAGATAGATAGATAGATAGATAGATAGATAGATAGATAGAGATAGATATATAGATATAGATATCTATAGATATATAGATATATATATCTATAGATATCTATATATCTATATCGATATAGATATAACTATATATAGATACATATAGATATAGAGATATATCTATATATCTATATATAGATATATCTAAGTAGATATATCTATATATAGATATATATCTATATCGATATAGATATATATCGATATATATATCTATATCGATATAGATATATATCTATATCGATATTGATATATATCTATATATAGATATATATCTATATCGATAGAGATATAAATATGATAAATGGTGGCTTTTATTTTGGTGATGAACCAACTTCTGGTTGGGACTTCCTGTATGGATTGGATATATGGCAGCGCCCTTGTCAGCCATCTTGACTGCAGATGGGTGCCTCTCACTCCAGCCAGTAGAGAGGAGCAAATGTTCTGTTTGTGTGTTTATCCACATTTTCTTCTCTACCTTCAGGTAAAAGGTTAAGATTATTCTATTTTTTTTTTTTTTACCTGAACGAAGAATCTGTCATTTTCAAAACATTAGTATCTCCAATGGTTTTCAATGAACTGGTCATCATAGCAGCAGGTACATTCAGTACAATACAATAAAAATATAAGGGCAAATAATGAGAAACAAGAAACAACAATGTATACAATAAAATGCTTAGGTAGTTATGAAATAAAATACAAATAACAATATTGAGATAAATACAATTAAATATTGGGATAAGTGGAACATAAGGTGCCGGTTTATGTACAGAAATAATATAAAGCGCAGTAATTATGTGTGTGTTTTGTGTTTTGTCATGTGTGCGTTGGCACCGGGGAGGAATGATTTCCTGTGCCTTAAAGAAATCCTCAGGTAAATTACCAAAACCTGATGTTTAGTTAGTGTTTCATCACCACCGCTGGATGCTTGGTGCTCTCAGTAGTGATCAGTGCTGGCTGTCAGGTGAGCTGCTGGTTTCAGGTGCCTGTGAGAGCAGAACTTCTCAGAGGGATCCGGTCTTGTGTGTTCAGGCTTTGTTCTGCTCTTGTTATATAACAGTGACGTAACACTGTCCCCTCGTCCACTCTGCATGTCCTCGGCCCTGCAAGCTGTCAAACACCTGGACGTGAGGTCAGCGCTGTGACTGTAACAGGCTCACCTGTGTGTCTGCTCTGAGAGCCGAGCAGGTGACCTTTGATCTCTGAGCGGCGCAAACTGCACACAGTGACGTCAGGGTGCGTTTTTCTGGCTGGTTACGTCAGCAGCTGCGTGTTGTTGCAGAGTCACTGCGACTGTTCGACTGTAAACAAGCTGAAGAAAGCTCGGCCTCTCCGTCCTTCCGTCGTCCGCCTCCGCTGTCAGACACAACCTGTGTGTACCGGTGGGAGACGTCGTGGTTCGGCTCCGAACGTCCCTCCGCGCTGTTTTAATAAAGGAACAGGTCTTTATTTATCGCGGAGACACGAACACGGAGCTAGCTGTCCGAGCTAGCCTGTCAGCCCCCTTAGCTTACCTTAGCCTTCGCTAGCCTCGCTGGCTAGTCAACATCTGAGGGCCTGTGGCGAGAGAAACACCCTTTATGCCCTGTGTTTGTCTCTCTATACTGCGACCAGGATATCCTGAACCGTGAGTATCTCCTCCAGAGTTTATATGGTCTCTAACAGGTTCGGAAAACGACGCTCTGTGGCCAGCTAGCCTGTTAGCTTAGCAGCTAAAGCTGCTTGCTAGCATTAGCCAACAGGGTGGGAGTACTTATGAAATCAACTGTTTACAAAGCAGCGGTTCGTGTTGTCGCTGCGGGTTTGTTGGGTGATTATTGAGTTTAATAACCAGATCATACAGATATGTGAGTAACTCTCATCGGTTTGATAGTTTAACTGCAGTTATAACAAATCTCGTGTTATTTTTAGCTACAGAAACATCAGCTCGTCACTCACATGCTGCCTGGTAAACAGATCGGTACATGATCAACATGCCAAACAACGCGTTAGTCTCCATCTCTGTTTCTCCTGGAGATCACTGTGATGTTCTCCGTCTGTTAAACCTTAAGATCTGAGACTCGTCTGTTACTGCTGCCTTCATATTATGGTTGTGGACACCTGTCAGTAATGAAACTGTAGCCTGTAGCTGTCCGTGTTCAGACAAGTTACCTTCAAAATGCAACATATATATTACTAGTTAGTAAGGATGGAAGATATATATCGGAGCTATGAATTATCAGCCCGATAATAAAAAATGTACATTATCGGCACAGTTGCTTTTGTCCAGACACAGCAGGTGGTGAAATGCCAATTAACAATATTTTTGTGAGCAGCCAATAAAACACTGAAGAAGAACAAACTCACTGATGTCACGATCATAAGTCAAACTGCTTCACCAGTGTGGAGCCACACATGTCGTCATCACAGCTGGAAGATCTTATAAACCATCTTTGCTCACTACATCAGAGCCTTTGCCGCACTCAGGTGTGCGTGTGCTACAGATTAGCAATTTGTTTTTAAAATATGTATAAATGTTAGTTTCTGTTATCAGTTCTTTTGTCTGTATCGGCCATGAGAGTCGGGCAATTACAGGTTATTGTATCAGCTGAAGAAAAATCCATGTTGTGCATCCCTACCAGTATTTTAAAGTAACATATAGAGCAGTTAAGTAGCCTAGATCTTTTCAAATAAAGGAATAGTCTTGGACACAGTGATGAGCAGACGGAGGATCACAGTCTGATCATATGAGACAGGAATACGTATTTTTAATTGTAAGCTCAGTTATATGTAACACAACAGACGTATACCTTCGATGATGTAGCCTGTAAAAACACGACACAACAAATGTCTCTCTTTATTTTAGTCCACAGAACATTAATACATGCTGTGATTCAAGAATGTAAATTAAAGTGCGCTCAGAGGATCAGGCTGCATCATCAGGCTTCATCATCAGGCTTCATCATCAGGCTCATTTCAGTCACACGGAGTGAACACAGAACTTAAAGGCTCGGCTGTATTAAACACAGACTATATAAATATGGATTCTTAAGAAAACAACAATAAACCCTCGACTTTGGTTGGTAACGTGGATTGTAGCATGTTTCTTGACATAACTATATTAACGTGATATATTACTTTGTTACTGCTAAAAGAAATATATTAGTGGAACACGTTGCTTTTGTAACACGCTACCTCTGACACTGGTAACTGTAGATTAATTTGTATTTCAGTGCTGACTGACTGTTGTGTGTTTGTGTTGCAGCTGGGTGGCTGGTCGGAGCAGCCTCCTCCAACCATGGAGGCAGGAGGGAAAGACTGTGAGGAGGAAACACTGCAGACAGCTTTTAAAAAGCTGAGGGTTGATGCCGAGAGGTAAATATCTGCTAACTGTACCGATCAGACCACTGACTTCTTCATCTCACTCTCATCTCTCTCGTTCTGCTAATCGACACACTTGGTCGATGTCCTCGTTAATGACGTGTTTTTAAGTGTTATCACACTCAAACTCGTCATCAGCAGGAAAATGATGGTTAACAGTTTGACTCCATAAAGGTTGCAGTCGCACCAAGAGGTCACAAGAAGCTGGCTACCAAACCAGTTTTTCAACATCGAGCCACAAGCGCTTTAATATAAAATGGGAGGTGTTTGCAGCATCTGACCAATCACAAACAAGGACAAGTCTATTGGCAGCAGAGTGGAATATGTTGTATATTAGAGCAAACATTAATAACAGACAAATAGAAATAGCTAATCACATAATCGGGGTAAAAGTAAGATGGTTACAGCTGCCAAACGCATCACCACATTAATATGTTGCTATGATGTGTTCAGGAAGTACAGAACCGAACTGAATGCGTACCTTCTCGCCCCTTTTATAATCTACAAAACTTCAGCTTTTTAATAATATATTCCAGTTTGAACAGACATCAGATGTCTTTTCTGTTCTGTGCTGTTATCACCTTTAAACTTGGAAAAGAAAAATGAACTCTGCCCCTGTAATCAGTTACTTTAATCAATCCTCGAGCTGATCGCCGCCACCCTGTAAATGTCCTGCTGGCCTAGTATTCATTTATGTTTTCCCTTTTCTATACACTAGCCACTGCAGGATATCTTGGAGTTTGACAATTTAAATCATAAGTAGTTCCTGCTGGTTTGAATCTGCTACAAAGCATGTCCAGACTGTGCACATGTCTTTACTAAGAAAGTATTTTCTAATACTTACTACCTGCTAACCAGCAGCTTCCATAATTCGGGCCATTAATCTCTGAGACTGATGAAGACTGAAGAAGTGATTTACAGATACCGGCAGCTTGTTGGTGCTCAAGTAACCGCTAACTGCTGCCAAATGTAGCTGCTGTTAGGGAGCTAGTTGGGCGAACAGGTTGGCTACAAAGCAGGTCCAGACTGTGGAGGTCACACAGAAGCGTTACTCTGTTCCAGTTTCTGCGTCATGACCAGTTTCCAATCTCTGCCTCTGCTGTAATGGCCACTAGATTCTTCTGTATCTGAACTTAAATCAGATCTCAGTTGGTTCAGTGCATTTATAGCCATATTCAGGTTTTAATGACAGCCAGAGAATGGATGTGTGTGTTGTTGTTGCGGAGGGCTTGGTGGTTATTAACACACCTGCTCTGGTAAAGTGTATTAATGTGTTTCTCTCCTCCTTCCAGTTTACCCGGAGCTGTGAGTGTTTCGGAGGCGTTGGCTCCGAGATCAGCATCACGCACTTGTCTCGACTCCAGCGGAGCGAAGCCCAAACTCAGCTGCCCGAAGGACAACTGGCACGGGTAGGTTGAGGTGGTCACTGCTCTGCTGGTAGAAGTGTCGCCTTGTTTAACCTGGAGGCTGTGATGGAGTGGGCAGTGTTTTGGTCTTAAACCACCGCATTACAAAGCCGTGCTCTAGTTATCTTAATTGTGCTGTTTTGATAATATTGAAATAATTAAAACTTCAGTCAGAGAAGACAGGGCGGGTTTTGTTCCGTTGCTTATCGAGTCACCTGACCATCGAACAAACATATAAAACATTTTGTAAGTGGCTCATTGACATTTTAGACACAGGTTATGATAAAATGCTCCACAACACTGTATGTTCTTGAACCAGTCATCAGCTTTATCTGGTAAAGTACAAAACGTGTGTACAATAAATATGTTGAAAAGACTTTGATAGGTTGTAAAAACTGACCTATGAGCTATTTATGAGCAGACACACCTGCTGACAGACGCCGGCAGAATCCAATTCTTAAAGTGGAATTAAGCTCCTCCAAAGACGCACGTAATGCCACTTTAATATGATAAATATTTATTTTGGTAGTTGGGACGAGATTTTTGACTCCCAGTCTTAAAAACCAGTCCGACCAGAGTCGGCGGACCAGCAGCACCCTGGTGAGGGGATGTAATGCTCATTCAGCCTTATCGGCTGGTTGCATCAGGAAAAACACAACTTTACCAACACAAATAGCAACTAGATGTTTGATGAACGCCTGGTGGACACTTCACAGCAGCCAGTCAGTCAATAAACTGTATTTTAAACCAAAGTTTCTCTGTGATCTCTCCTTAAATATCAATGCAGTCGTTTAACAGCTGTTTTCTTTAGCCTGTATTCTTGTTGTTGTTGTCTGACGGTGTTGTGACTAATGGTTGAGTCAGCTGGGCCGTCTCCCACTCATCAGATGGCAGCTGTGATGCAGTTTTGTTGTTTGCCAACAGAGAAGAATAAAAAGAAAGAGATTTATCTGTTTTCATGTTGTTCTAGTGTTTCACGTTGGGCTGACGGTGAAGTCTGATCACCTCAGCTAATAGACTCAGATTAGATGAAGAAAGAACTGATGTCTCCAAAATGTTTGATGTTTTTCCGTCTCTGTCTCTCTCTCTCTCTCTCTCTTCAGCTGTATGAGGAAAACCTCTAGAGGAGCATCCAGAACCCAGCGGCGCCGCAGGTCCAAGTCCCCCATCCTCCACCCCCCAAAGTTCACCTACTGCAGCAGCAGTGCAGCGTCCGCACTGTCGCCCTCTAGTGGCTGCCTGAAGCACCAGCGCCTGGCGGTGCCCGAGCCTGTGGATCCTCGTCCCGCGGTCGATGGAAGAACGGCCTCCTCTGTAGTCGTCCCAGCCCAGAAAGAGCTCTGTTCTTCAGGCACTCCCGGCCACATCTCCCCTCTGGTGTTTGGATCTCGTGCTGGATATAAGACACAGATTGAAGCTGTGGTTTCCTCTCAAGAGATCCCCACTGTTATTACTACTGTGGCACCAGCAGCCAGGCAGGATGGAGATGCCCAGTCGAGTGAGGAGAGCGGCCCAGAGAAAAGTGCCTGTGACGGAGCAGAGTCTGGACCAGGAGCACCTCGGTTATCTGGACCTGTGGAAGCCGCCGACTTCCGAGCTTTATCAGAGCTCCACAGCAGCGGTTCGGAAGACGGTCCCCAGGCTCCTTGCTCCTGTGCCTGGAGGAAAAGCTCAGATCCACAGAAAGAGAGCCGGCAGGAGGCTGAATGTCAGTGCCAGTCCAATCATCAGGGCTGGGCTGGCGTGGAGGTCTACTCCTTCACTGGGCTTCGAAACGTCATCTCAGAGTGCGAGAGGAACCTGCCGAACCACGAGGACGCCTCCAGAACTCTCAGCACCAACAGTAACGCTGCCACAGCTGCGTCACCATCATCACTCTCGTCGGGTTCCCCTCGCTCCTGCTCGGAGCAGGCGCGGGCCTACGTCGACGACATCACAATAGAGGACCTTTCTGGATACATGGAGTATTATCTCTACATCCCCAAGAAGATGTCACACATGGCTGAGATGATGTACACTTAAATAAAGCAAGAATTATTATTATATCATAAGAAAAATAATGTGGTAAAGAGGTTTTTTTCTGTTGTTGAGGGAAACGGTGGCCTCGAAGGAATGTCAGTAGTGGGTAGAAGAACAGATCAGGCATGAGAGTTGTGATTTAAATATACAACGTTAACTGATTTTAACCCAGGATGAAATGTTTCCATTGTCCCCGCCCTGTTTGAACCCCCCCTTTACTAGAACTGACAGAATCAGATCATCGCAGACTACTTCTCATTAGTTTTGACATTCAGACTTTTTTTTTTGTGCTCTGTTTAAGTTTAATTTTCAGTTAATAATGAAGTTGCCAAAGCTCTTGGTGCAGGGTGTCGCTGATGGAGATAACAGCAGGAAGATGCAAACTTGTGATGCCAAGTGTTTGTGGTGTTGTGACCTTGAACGTCACCTGTCTGGATTTCATTCTTCACTCAATAAAGAAGCAAACTGTGTTTGTTGGAAAGTTCGTCACCGAGTCTTCAGTCAAACTAGATTCACAACAGTTTTTATCGGACATGTTCAACCTGCGGCCCTGTAACAGCCTCATTCTGGCACTTTGGTCATTTCTGTCTGTTATGTGTGTTGCTCAGAAAAAAAACACTCTCATTCCACTGAAAAGTTTTAACCCAGGCAGTTGAAGTCGGGGGAATTTATGGGAATCCAACCAAAAACTGACTTCTAATATTAAAAAAGGTTAATTGTTTTTTCTCTGTACTTTTGTACACGTTTCTTTTTCAATTGTCAAAACAAAGCAGAGACAAAATAAAAGACAATGTTTTAACACATTAAACTTAATTTATAGATATTAAAAAACATAGAGTAATAAAACACAGATGTTAATTGTGGTTATTAAACTGTGGGGGAGCTGGGTATTGATTAGGAATCGACAAATATGGTTTGGTTGAGAGGCGATACAGATTATTTCTGATCAATGAGACATATTATTGATGTTTGCAACCACTAATGGAATCTAACTAAGTACATTTACTCAAGAACTGTGCTTAAGAACAGTTACTTCACTTGAGTATTTCCATCTTAAAAAAAAAAGCTCCAACAAACATTTAAAACAGATGAATCATTTTGCCCTTAATTTTAAGAACCAACAATTGAAGATTCGACCAAATTAAAACTATTTCTGCAGCTCTGGCCCAAAGTAGGAAGCCTCCTGATGATGGACGACACTGACAGAGGATACTCTGATACTCTGAGTACATTTTAGTGCCTGTTCTCTATTACTTTTACTGGAGTAAACAAGTTGAACAAGAGTTTGTTTTTACACAAGTATCTGAACTTAAACTGGAGGACAGATCACAAGGACTGTTGACACATCTGCATATTTGTAAGCAGAGATGATTTTTGAGTTCTTTGGGATTGTTGGATTTGTCGACCACCATCTCAAAGAGTCAGTGTGCGCCAAGATGGGAAACCCAAAGTGTCAGTTTTTTAACTTTAGCCATTTTTTGAGACACTTAAAATATAATTTTCTACCAATTTGTAGCCGTTTTGCAAAACAAACAAACAAAAAAATGGAGAATGAAGAAACAATATAAATTATACATTTTAAATGAATGATTCAGTGAAATACATGATTCACCTAAGAAGGAAAAAATGAGATGACAAAAAAAATACAAAGTCTCTTTTGTTTTTTACACAAGTATTTGAACTTCTACTGGAAGAGAGACTGTTTGGACTTTTATCACCTCTGGTAACATTTTATTTAACTTCTCTCTAAATTGATGAAGAATACGCAACAGCTTTACTTATTAACGTCTCTGTGTGAAAAGGGCAAGCGACAGCTACATCATCCACAACAGTACAGCCACCACAGGTAGAATTTGGTATTTCCGGTGACAGGCAGTGTGAATTTATAACTTGGCTTAATATTTAGTTTCACCCATGACATTTAGCATTTAGATTTATATCTAAAATTTACCTTTAACATTTATATTTAACATTTATATTGGACATTTAGCATTTATATTTATATTTAACATTTTGATTTAAATTGATCATTTAGATTTAACATTTAGCATTTATATTTATATTTAACATTTTGATTTAAATTGATCATTTAGATTTAACATTTAGCATTTATATTTAAATTTAACATTTAGATTTTATATTTTACATTTATATTTTTTATTTAGATTTAACATTGACATATTTTTTGCAAGAGAAGTACATATCAAAGTTCACAAATTTGGCTGTAAATCTGGTCCAAATTAAAATGTAAAATTCACAAGTTTTTTAAGTTGCTGTTTATTTTAGTAATCAGTGCCACATACTACTTTATTACTTTTAATGGAGATAACAAGTTTAATCAGTACTTCTACTTTCACTAGAGTCTGTTTTCACACAAGTATCTGAACTTTTGACTGTTTGGACTTCTCTGGTAACATTTTAATTAACTTCTCTCTAAATTGATGAAGAATACGCAACAGCTTTACTTATTAATGTCTCTGAGTGAAAAGGGCGAGCGACAGCTACAGCATCCACAACAGTAGATCCACCACAGCACTCGGTAGCTTTTATTTTAGTACTTCTGGTGACAGGCAGTGTGAATTTGCATATGAGCTTAATATTTGGTTTCACCTGTGACATTTGGATTTAATATTCAGATTTAGATTTAGATTTAGATTAAACATTTAGCCTTTAGATTGATATTTAACATTTATATTTAACATTTAGATTTCAATTTAACATTTAGATTTAGATTTAACATTGAGATTTAACATTTAGATTTAACATTTATATTTAACATTTAGATTAAACATTTAGCCTTTAGATTTATATTTAACATTTAGATTTAGATTTATATTTAACATTTAGATTTAGAGTTAACATTTAGATTTAGATTAAACATTTAGCCTTTAGATTTAGATTTAACGTTTAGATTTAGATTTAACATTTATATTTAACATTTAGATTTAACATTTAGATTTAGAGTTAACATTTAGATTTAGATTAAACATTTAGCCTTTAGATTTAGAGTTAACATTTAGATTTAGATTAAACATTTAGCCTTTAGATTTAGAGTTAACATTTAGATTTAGATTAAACATTTAGCCTTTAGATTTAGATTTAAAGTTTTGATTTAGATTTAACATTTATATTTAACATTTAGATTTAGATTAAACATTTAGCCTTCAGATTTATATTTACCATTTATATTTAGATGTTTTTTTTAGATTTAGCATTGACATTATAGAAATAAATTAGGAAAGTAAATATCAAAAAGTTCACAAATTTTGCTGTAAATCTGGTCAAAAGTAAAGTTTTAAAATTCACATCTGTTTTTTTAAACATGGTTAGTTGCTAAATGTGGCGAAAAGTTGCTGTTTATGTGCAACTTTACAGTCAGCACCCCATAGGACTCTATTACTTTTACTGGAGGAAACAAGTTGAATCAGTACTTCTACTTTTACATTAGTCTGTTTTACACAAGTATCTGAACTTCTACTAAAGGAAACAATGTGAGAACTGTTGACCGACTCACCTTTATCTACTACACAGTCCTTGATTCACAGCTAATCAGGAAGTACTCATTCAACCATAATGTTGTTCACGATTAATTCCAGCCTCGCTCCTCATTACTGACTCATATGTTTGTGCATCTTATTGCAAAGTGTTACCGAGCTTAATAACTCATCTGCTGAAGGTGGAAATATTCTCTGAGCTCACAGTGAAAAAGGAGATATCTCGTCTTCAGTAGTAGAACTTCAGTTCTTGTGAAGAATCTTTATAGCAGAAGTTATGTAACCAAAAAACACCAGAAGTCGCAGTGTCAGATTGAGGAGGAAAAAAAAGACCTATCAAGAAAAATAATATTCAAATCAGTGTATTTTATTTGTCTTGAAACATGTCATGCAACAAGAGAGCAGTGTGTCTGCATCAGAAGAACATCATCACTAGATAACAATCACCACAAACATCTCTGTGCAGCAGAATGAAGTTTATCACTTCACTCATTCACCATAATGAAATGTTGGCAGTCAACATTCCAACAACCCCGACGACCACGTTCAGATCTGTACGTGTCATCATACAAACATTAAGGAGACGGTTTCCAGCTGCGTTTGTGGAGACAAAAACAGGGATTTTAAGCCAAAACATTAACTTTTCCAAACTCCAACCAAGTGGTTGTTGTGTAGCAGAAGCACAGCGTTGTGTCAACATAACATTTCTCATTGAACCTAAATCAGCTTTTAATGCAGAGACATGAATTATGAGCATTTAATCTCATGGTTGAGTCTGAAATTTTAAGAACATATCAACAAAACATGTAGATCAGAAATCTTCTCATTTAACCTTATAAAGAGGTTGATGGCACAGTGAATGAATCATGTTGGTTCATTAGAGAGTCGAGGTTGTTCTTGATATTTGAAAAATGACTCTTCAACTCTGAGTCAAATTTTGAGAAAACCAGTTTCCTAAAACTCTCATTTACTGGACTAGTACAGGGACCAGATTGATACGTCACTTCACATCTCTCATTTTTCATTAAACAGTCTCCAATGATGCCTGGAACAGAAGACCAATATATCGTAGGATAGGTGCTGTGACTCTTGTACTTCTCCAGCAAAACATCCAGGTTCTGCAGATACAAACTGATGGCAGCGTTGATCGCATTAACATAGTCTGATCTACGTCTGCCGGCCTGAATGTTCAGTCGAGCCTCATGGATCAACATCTGGAGGTGGAAGGAGGCTCCATTGATCCAGATTTTGAAGCCCCGGGTGCTCATCTGTCCGTCATGCAGCAGGGAGTTTCTCAGGATGGTCAGGTGGTTGCTCAGCTGGGCTTCTAGTCTCCGCAGTTCCTCCCGTAGTCGTTGCTCATTGCTCATGAAGGTGTGATGGCGCTTCACGTACTCTGACATTGTGTCCCGGACAGCTGAACGTTTCTCCTCACCGAACACACGTCTCAGCAGGCTGTATGTATCCTCAGTCGGTTCAGTGGCTCTCTTCATAATAAGTTCCAAGACCATAGAAATCACCAATGCTCCAAGTCCAACAGCATTTGGGATTGAATTCAACGAAGACAACCCTGATCCAAACCTGTCGATGTAGCCTGGAACGCTGTTGATCAGCTCATTAGAGTAGGTCTGCAGCACAGCGTTTGAGTCGATGCCAGAATATTTCAGCAGAGACTCGTCTATGCCGATATCTGGTAGGAGGCAGCGGTATTCTAGAGCAACTTTATAATAGTCACGAGCATACTGGTCCAACTCTTCTTGTGAGTATGAAGAGCCCATGTTTCTCAAGCTGATCTGTGAGGCTCAGAGTGTGTTTGTACCAGCAGACTGAACACCAGGCAGTTGAGACTGTATGAACACAAAGTCCAACCAGCTCCTTCATTTAAAGCCAGAACCAACCAATCAGGTCTCTGCAAAGTTTGAGGTGTATTTGTTGACTTTCCTCAGTGTGTCAAGGTCTTGGAATTGTCTTTTCACACCATTCTAAAAAAACCTTGAAGGAATTGTAATCTACAAACAGAGAGCCCTGCAGTTAAAGTTGATGAATGACTGAATGAATGTCAAGACATCGACTTTTCCAACAGACCAAACACTGTTTAAAAGATCAAATTCACAGTCAACAGCCTCAGATGTGATCATGAAAGTTAAAAGTGGGTCTGTTTATTTTTTCCCTGATCTCCTGAAATGTCCAAGGTCCAGAAGTTTAGAGCTAACAACAAATATTTACATGAGCAAGAGAGAGAGTAGACACCATGTAAAATCACAGTCTGCAAATATATGCTGGCCTTCTAGGCAGAGCAGCATCGAAAAGCCAAATCTGAGACTGGCCAATCAAAAGGGGAAGATGAGGATGGGCAAAAGAAAACTGAACACAGACGCTGGACAGAAGGAGGCTGGAATAAAGTGTCATGGACAGAAGAATCCACATTCGAGGTGTTTGGATCACATTGAAGAACATTTGTGAAATGCAGAACAAATAAAAATATGTCGGAGAAGTGCTTGACACCATCTGTCAGCACCGTGGAGGAAATTTAAATGAGGAAGACCATCACTCTGTTGTGAAACATCATGCTGTACCCTGTGGACGGATCTCCAACAGAATAACGCGCCAAAACAAGAGCCAAACTATGAGGAACTATTCAAGGAAGAAGTCCGCTGGTAGTCCGTCTACAAGGAGTGACCAGCACTGTCGCCAGCTTGACCGTGTAAAAACATTGTGACGGTGCCCTCTCGGACGCCCTCCCAATAGACACAATGTGAGACAGTGCCGTCTAGTCGACCTTTGCCATTTCACAATGAATGAATTACGACTTTCTGCGCGTTGGTGCCCTTTTTTCCCACCCCTGCCCCTCAAACACCCCGAGTCCACCAGTGGTAATATCTGGGCATATTGTTCATGTGACTTATTGGTTTCTTAGTGTCTTTCTACACAGGAGGCAGTTTAATACTGACACAAATGGTTATACTTATGTTCAGCTATAATAATATTTATACAGCGATTTTCTATCAAAATTGACTTAATTCGACATTTTTGAGTTGATGTAATTTTAACAAGGAAACTGGGGGGACATATCAAGAAAAATAATCAAATCAGCCACACCCTCCCTATTATAACTCTCACACCCAACACTTTGGGAACCACAGAAAGAGACAGAAATTCACCCATCACATCTCTTTCTAGGTAGAAATGTACATGTAGAAGACGGTTTATCAACGTTGCCCCATTTCTGAGGTGGATTCTGGAAAGGTTTTGTTTATTTCCGTATGTCAATCTCTTAAAATGCTCAGAAATAAAAACTTTATGAATTTGAACGGTGTGAAAAGACAATTCCAAGACCTTCGACACACTGTGATTGGGAAAAGTCAACAAATACACCTCCAACTTTGCGGAGACCTGATTGGTTGGTTCTGGGTTTAAATGAAGGAGCTGGTTGGACTTCATGTTCATACAGTCTGAACTGCCTGGTGTTCAGTCAGCTGGTACAAACACACTCTGAACCTCACAGATCAACATGGGCTCTGGATACTCTCAAGAAGACTACGACGGCTTTGCTCGTGAGCATTATGAAGTTGCTCTAGAGAACCCCTGCGTCCTACCAGATATCGGCATAGACGAGTCTCTGCTGAAATATTCTGGCATCGACTCAAACGCTGTGCTGCAGACCTACTCTAATGAGCTGATCAACAGCGTTCCAGGCTTCATCGACAGGTTGGGATCAGGGTTGGGTCCACTGACTTCAATCCCAAATGCTGTTGGACTTGGAGCATTGGTGATTTCTATGGTCTTGGAGATCGTTATGAAGAGCACCGCTGGACCGACTGAGAATACATACAGCCTGCTGAGACGTGTGTTTGGTGAGGAGAAACATAACGCTGTCCGGGACACAATGTCAGAGTATTTGAAGCGCCATCACACCTTCATGAGCAATGAGCAACGATTACAGGAGGAACTACGGAGACTAGAAGCCCAGCTGAGCAACCACCTGACCATCCTGAGAAACTCCCTGCTGCATGACGGACAGATGAGCACCCGGGGCTTCAAAATCTGGATCAATGGAGCCTCCTTCCACCTCCAGATGTTGATCCATGAGGCTCGACTGAACATCCAGGCCGGCAGACGTAGATCAGACTATGTTACTGCGATCAACGCTGCCATCAGTTTGTATCTGCAGAACCTGGATGTTTTGCTGGAGAAGTACAAGAGTCACAAAACTTATCCTAAAATACGTTTACATCTTATTCCATATTGCTGTGCACACTGTGTAATAGAGGACGAGGACTGTGAAGTGATAAATGATAAGAGGCTAGATCTCTGTGGACGTCGTCAAATAAATGAGAGTTTTAGGAAGCAAGTTTACTCAAAATTTGACTCAGAGTTAAAGAGTCATTTTTCAAATATCAGGAACAACCTCGACTCTCTAATGAACCGACATGGTTCATTCACTGTGCCATCAACCTCTTCATAAGGTTAAGTGAGAAGATTTCTGATCTACATGTCTCGATCTGATCTTGTTGGTGTGTTTTGCAGGACGTGATATACCAAATTGTCAATTCATATTAGTAATGTGATCCTTTTTACTGCAGTCTTTGAGTGAATGTATGTTTTTAATTTCCACAGTCTTAAGAGTTGTCTCTTTTTTCCTTTGACACTTTTTAAAATATCATCCAGTTTCCACTAGAGGGTGCTGCGTCACTGTCATCTAATGAAAACAGGCTCAAAACTCAAATGCAAATATTAACAGTCAGATGTTTTATCTGCTCCTTTCATCACAGCCACTTTGAGACAAGAACAGATAAAGAGTCTGTTCCTTATCGAGATGTTCACAGTGACCTTCTATTGACCTTTTCTCTCACAATAAGTCACAGAAACTGAGGTGACTGCATGTACAGGACCTGTCATGAATATATTTAATACAAAGACGTGACGGCATGAATATTTTGGGTCTAATCTCTTATGCACATGCATCCACACGACCTCCAACACCTGACCACCGCGGCACAAGATGTGGACCAAAGACTGTTTGGACCAACAGCAGCAGATAAAGAGCTGCTGGTTCTGGATAAAAAGATTCACAAAGCGAACTACAGAGTAAAGACACCAGGCGGGCGGATATATGCTGCATGGATCACTGTTATTCACAGCTCTTTGTAGGATTAAATGTTGTGACATCTGCTTTTATGAGTCATGTGTCTCTTGTTTATGCACGATACCAACTGAGAGACAGAAACACACAATTGCTACTGACTGCATGTTTGTGTGCATGTGGTGAACATACCTGGTCAGCGACACAGTGACACACGCTTCAGTGATGTTGTGGCTTCACACTGAAATAGAGGAGACAGTGCAGGCGTCAGATATCAGAATGCCAAGTGATTTTTAATCAATCGCTTTATTTCTACTGATTTTCACAAAGGTTATTGAGGTTTACCTGCAAATCTGCTCGAAGAAAATAAACCCACCACTCTGCACACTTAAAGATATATTTCTGAATCAAAGTGTGCGACAAGACCTTCGTTATGTACAGTAGATAAAGTTTCCATGTTCAAACTAGAGAAATCAGCAAGTCTACTCAAAATAACGGTGCATTTCATTTGGTTGGACGCGACCTCGGGGAGAGGAAAATCTGCAAACAAGTCTGAATTCAACTAAAACTTTAAAACATTAACTCAGCTGTAAATGTTTGTGCCGAGTCGCGTCAGATAGATTTTCATCAGGTTGTTTCACGATGTGTTCATCTCCAGTGAAACAAGTTTGACTGCAGTATTTGTGTCAAACTGCCAAATTACTTTTGCGTCTGTGCGTTTGAATTGAAGTCTACCAAATCACGTAAACTCTAGTTCTGGTTGTCTGTCTCCTCACTTTAATGTTCATAAAGTAAAGCCGATTTCCCCTCCAGCTCCAGTCAGCAGTACAGAACAGAACCTGGAGGTCCGTTTCGGATCACTGCTGCAGTCGGGCTGATCAACAGGAGTGAAGAGAAATCACCTTTTTAATCCCACATCTGTCGGATCAGAGCAGAACCTGATGTGACTCCAGGTGTTTATTCCTCCAGAAACTCTGGATCTGCACCTTCACGCCAACATTCATGATGTTGGCAACATTGTTAGTTTTGCAGATATTTGTAGTTAAACGTTTAAACCAAAAGTTAGACAAGCTGCTGCTGATTTTCTGTCCCAGTCGTTGCTTCTGTCCGTCCGTCTCCTCCCCCACATGACTGATACTGTTTGTTTTGAACCTGTTGTCATGTTAAAGCCCGCTTGGCTTTGATCCATTGCAATAAGTTCCAACACATTCCACTGTAACAAAAGGTAAACCGCAGTCTGCCAAGGCGAGCGCGCCCAGTGGATCTGCGTACATGACTCTGGTGTTTTTTCTATTCTGGTTGAAACCTGAAGCCAACTCGTGCTTCAGGACTTCAGAATGAGTTTTGTTTCTGAGTTACGGATCACTTGGGCTGATCTTCACTTCTAGAAAATCCCGTGTTGAGGTACTGGCGCTGGATGGCTCCGTGCAGGTCCATCAGGTTGATCCACAACAAACTGGGAACAATGATTTCTTTATAGAGTCGTCATGTTGAAACAGGAAAGGGACAAACTGCTGCCATGACACTGGAAGATGTGTTAAACATTATTTCTCTCCACTGGACCGCAGGATTTAGATCAAATACTGTATTTGGGATTCAAGCTGAAAACGTCCACTTTGTAGGAAAGATTTCTGAGTCTCATTCCTGACTCATCAGATACTGACGCTTTGGGATGGTCACCATCAAAATCTACCACCAAAATCTACTCTCTTAAAAAGTGGACCTTTAAGTTCAGGGTCAACGATGGCGGTCGAGGCTCAGAAGATGAAGATGTAGTTTCTTTCTCCAGCAGGCAGCTAACTTAGCTTAGCATAAAGACTGGAAACAAGGGTGAACATCTGTTCAGGTGTATCTAAATGTGCCCATCAACACCTGTAAAGCTCACCGAGATTCATGTTGCACCTCATTTGTTTAATCTGTTGGAAAACAGATTATTTCTGTCTCCTGAAGTCAGTCGAACACACGGTGCTGTTCAGCTTCTGTCTGTGGACGTGTCACTGATGTTTGCATGCACTAAATAATCTATAATGCGTCGTCATTAACTGGTAATCCGAACAATAGCTAACCTGACTGGAACTGGTTTTCCGACTTGTTCTACTGGAAAGCGATACAACGTCATTCTCACTCCGACTTTTGAGTTAAAAAGCAACAAGTCCGGCCCAGAAACCCAAAGTCCACTGAGTTTAGTTCCCAAAATGTTAAACTTTCCCTTTAAGGTGCAGGTTAAAGTTCCAGGTCAAGTTCAGGCTGCAGACGTACACAGCAGAATAAATGTGTTTGTTTGTTTGAAACTCAGCTTCTGCCTCAGGTGACATACCGCTGTTAAACCCTCGGTATGAAGGAATTCCTTCTGAGTAATCGTTGTTGTGAAATCTGCAGTAGCCGTGGCAGAGAGACACGCAGAGCCTGAAAACAGGAGGAAGTCAGGAAGGAGATCATGACTTCTGGCATCAGTCAGTCAGACTTCTGGTTGTCACTTAAAACGCTGATATCTGTCACAAACTGAACTTCAAACTGAAGCTTCAGTCTGAGTTTAAGGAAGAGACTTCCAGAGTTAAAGTGGTCAGGCTTTAAACTTCCAAATGCATTTTTAACAGAACATGAACTTTTGTGCAGCACATTGAGAAGAAATCTTTAAATATCCACTGGAGGAACAATTCTCTTGCACCCGTCCTTTTGTTCTGGTGCCAACTCATCAGTATGCGTCCACAGTAGAGCTGCAAAGTTTCATCACAATCAAATCACAAAGTCTTCCATGATGCGCCTTTTGTTTCGATTCGATACAGCAGCAGAAATATTTTAACCAAGACTCGGATGAAAAAGTTCTGTGGACGGACGCTGTGCAGTCGACACTGGAGGCAAAAGGACGAGCAGTTTGTAAGGCGGATATTTGTCATATTATATTGTGCAAGAGGAGAATTAAAAGCAGCACGCAAACAATTCTCCAGTGTTCAAATAAGAAAGGTTGAACCTACCTGAGTTTCCCAATAGAAGAGGATGTCACAGAATCAGAAGAGGCTCAGCGAGGAACCATAATCAGGAGGTATCAGAGGTGTGTGTGTGTGTGTGTGTGTGTGTGTGTGTGTGTGTGTGTGTGTGTGTGTGTGTGTGTGTGTGTGTGTGAAGGTGTTTGATAAATGACATTAAAGTAAAACTGAGAGTTTGTCAGCCGGAACAGATTTCAGTGAGAGAACTAATCCTGCAGCTTTTACAGCCTGGACCGCTCAGACTGACCAGCTGAGCTTCATCCAGCTAACGACTCTCCAAATCAGCCTCCTGCCAGCCGAGTTCAGTAGATCCACAAACCACAAGCAACAAATGATGAAAATGAAACAGTGAGTGTGGATGGAAATGCTCGACACCTTTCCAACTCTTGTTTTCTGTCTCTGATTGAAACTTTTGGTGTTTCATTCATCAGCTGTGTGTCAGATCATTTACATGTGGTTCTGTTGGTCAGCAGATTGTGTTTATGGAAAATATCTGCTGCACAAGAAGCATCGCCTGCATTATTAAAGAACCGTGTTGCACCGGTGGAGTTACCAAATGTTGCTGTTGTGATTATGAAACTCTTGTTTTCTGTCTCTGAAAAGCTCCGAGCAGACAGACCGAGAGCGTCCGGAGCTAAATCCAGATTAGAAAGTTTGAAACTTGTCCCAGAATGCTGCTGAGAGGACAATACACCAGGCTTCCTGCCACACACACACACACACACACACACACACACACACACACACACACACACACACACACACACACACACACACACACAGCAGCAGCAGCATCAGGTCGTGTATGAAAAACATCTGTATTCAGGGACAAAACACAGACCGTCAAGGACACACACTGACCCCACGTGCACAGAGTTTCACGTGCATCTGTCCCAAGAACAAACACAAACACACTCAAGTTCTGACATACACACACACACACACACACACTGCAGAAAATAGGCCTGAGCGGCAGGAAGAATGCTGCATCCTGACGATAACATCAACACACTGTACACAACAATCAGGCGCTCCTCGGACGCTCTAACGGCTGATTTCAGGGATGATGTCACTGTTTCTGACACTGAGCTGAAAACTGTCTCACAGGAGATTAAACGACAACAGCAGGACGTTGTATGAAGAAGAATATCAGTTGTTAACGTACATGTCAGCTGTCTGCAGGTCACAGTCATCATCCTCAGCAGCTAAAATTCAGAAACACCAGCTGAGCGACTCTCAGTGTGAGTGAAGGTGACGAAGCCTCAGGTGCTGCTGAACAGGCTGTCAGGTTACACAGTGGAGGAGATGCTGCAGCAGATTTAACGTCTGTTGTGAGTGTTTCAACATGTTCTCAGGCCGCCGGCTCAGACTGCAGGATCTGAACAATCCCAACAACCTGCTGCAGTGAAGCTGATGTGTGTCAGCGAGGTGAAACGGGTCAGCGTTGGATCTTCCCAGGTTCTGTCAGCAGCAGTATGTGAGCTAACGTTAGCTTCAGGTGTGAGAAAGTTTCCTGTCGCCCGGCAGCACAGTCAGCTGTGGATCGCTCTCTCATTGGTTGTTGAGGTCCGGCTTGGAAAAAGTTCTGACTTTATCATCAAGACTTTGCATCCTAAATATCAAGCATGTGTGATGTTATCGGGCTGGTTAAGCACCGGACCTGAAACCCCCTCACATTATCAAATATCTGATCCAAACGTCCACACAGACCAACATCCCAGACCAGAACTGTCCTCCGACTGTCTTGTAGTCTTGTAGTGTGAGCTCAGCATCAGTCTGCCTCATCAGAGTATCTTAACGTTAACTGAACTGAGTCCAGTTTAAGATCACAACAGAACGTACGATGATCTGTAGTCATGACACGATATCACACGATCAGATGTTCTTGTTAAAATGTTTTCCTCACTTGAATCGAGGGTCTGAGGACAGAGGATGACGCTCACTGAGGCGACATGATTGTGATTTTGGGTTGTTTAAATAAAAAATGGATTTGATTTGTTTTGATATGTTTCTCATGGATGTCAGAAGCTACCTGCTCACCGGTTCGACGCGTTGCCTCGGTTACGGGATGCCCGGTTGTTTTCACTGGGTTGTCATGGTAACAGGTTTACAGGTTGTCTCCTCTCCTGGTCGTTGTCCAGGATTTTCTGTCTTTCACTGCCGAGTGCTGCGTTCACACCTCACAGCCCAGAAACTGGGTGTGACAATCAGCTGGATTTACATTTGACTCCTAAAATAGATTCTGTAGGTCCAACAGCTGATCTTCTTACCGCTGTAACCAATATTTCTATCATAACAATGTTAAGTGATGCAATCATGTAAAAAAAGACCTCCAGAGTCGTCAGCTGAACTCTTCGTCCCCTTCGAGTTTCAGCTCATTGTTAATCTATTGAGTCACGAGCTCGCTGCAACACTGTGAGTCTGCTGTGACGAAGCAGATTCAGCCTTTGACTGACGGTGTAAGAGTGATATTGATACGCCTGAGTTGACACACAAAGCATTAAAATGTCCGTTCTGTGTGTCTGTAGGTGGTTTGTAGGGCAGACGAGGTAACACAAGCTTCCCTGCTCATGTTTCAGTCTTCAGACCGCTGCTGAGATCAGCTGAGAGAAACTGCAGTCAGTCAGTCAGTCAGTCAGTCAGTCAGCACAGCGTTTCCTTCAGACTGAGTGTCTCACTACGAGTAATCACTACTTATTGTGTAGGACATTTTAAATGAGTAATGAGACTTTACTCAGTACTCACAGAGGGAAGTATCACTTTAAAGTGAAACTCGTCAAAATGCATTTTTGTGAATGTATACGAGTCAAACCTTCGTGTAAAAGCATAATTACGGTGAAAGAGGCACTTTTAAGATTGACTGTATTTTCAATTTCAGCTCAAACTCATTTTCAATGGGAGTGCTTCGGGCACTTTAGCGATAGCATCAAAATCTCTGTTTTTAAAACAGTAAGAAGTCTCGACACAACATGAAACTTTGCTCGTAGTATCACCAGGGTCTCTACACATGAACACCAGCACTGAGAACATTGTTTGTGTACACAGAGTTACTAAAAAGAAGGTTTTTGAACAACTCACGTTAGCAGCAGCTTGTTCCGCTCGCCGCCGTCCTGCCAGTGGAGAAGTGTTGATCTCAGAATGTGACGTCACCTGGAGGACAGTTGCCACGAAAAATGTCTGAAACAAACTGTAAGATCCACTAAAGCATATTTATTTATATTTGCTAAAACATGTGTTTTCTGCCATTAGTCATGTTTAATTCTCCTGAGTGTTCACAGACGAGCTGATGTTTTAAATTATCTTCACGTTCTGTTTATTCTTGTTCGCCGACTTCCAACATACCGTGACAGCAACTCCTGTATTAGTATAGTATATTGATTAGTAAGAACATTTGTTCCATCAGCTGCTAAAATAAAAGGGATCGACAGCTTTGGAGTCCTGAAACATTAATTAAATGTGGACTGTGGTGACAGGAGTGTGTTGTATAGATGTGTGTCCACACACAGAACCTGATGACCCGTTTAAAAACTTCCATTGTCTCTGTGTTTCCTTCTGGATCTGTGAGGATGAATGAAGCGACTCCAGATTTTGCGGGACAGTTTCTTGGACGCTGCATTGTTCAGGTTTTTGTCCTCGGAGGGTTTTATTCTGTCACATTGTTCGTGCCGTGGCCTTTGACCCAGCAGCCTCTGGGCTGGACTTCCTGACAGGAAAACAAACCGTACGGCTGCTCGATGGGGAGAGTCGATCCTCGAGGCTGAAGTGCCGACACACAGGTCCAAACCCGTCCAGCACACATCCTCACAACACTGACCCGCTACAAACAACAACACTGACCCGCTGTCACTCGTTCATATCGAATATGACGAGTCATTCTGTCAGCTGGGAGGTTTAATGAACTCATTTTTTAATTCTAGAAAAGTCTGGTTATCTTTAAAAGCCTTTTTTATTTCAGCAGCTCTTACAAACACCAAACTTCACAGTTTTAGTCCTTTTTATAATCTGAAGGTTTTTACAGAAAGGTTCATATATAAATCGTGTGATAAAAATAAATATCTTACAATATAATTCCCTCTGGACTCCAATGCGTACGCAGAATGTCTCTGTTCCATTTTGATAGTGTATCGCCTCACTTGCAAATTGTCTTAATGTCAGTCATTCATGATGATATCTAATAGTTACAGCTTGTAACCTCCTGGTGGCGCCGGAGGAAAGTCAGAAGATCACCAGCGTCAGGAGGATTCAACCTCTGGGAACCATGAACCTCTGCAGCAAAGATCAGGAGAATCCATTAATTATAAGCAGGAATCATCTGGTTCCAACACCCACGTCTGATTTCTCCTGCATCTTTAAATATGCATTTATTAAGAGTTCAGGAATGAAAACATTCACATTAATAAAGATTAATTTCTCACCATCTTTTCAAAAAACCTACAACAGAAGAAAACATCGACACTTTAAACAATTCTTGACTTCAACTTTCTCTTTTATTAAAATCCTAAATTGTTCATCTTACAAATTAAGAACAACTTAAACAGAACGTTCACATTCTCCAGTTAATGACATGATGTAAAAATAAAATAACAACTCAATTACAGAAGAGTTTCTTCAACATTAACCCAAAGTCCTGTCAGTTTATTTACAACATATGAAACATGATGCAGTCGGACCAACGAGGATGAACCGGCAACAACAACACAAACTGAAATGAGCCGTAAACAACAACTCACACAGAGTAAAAACACACAGGTGAGAAGAATTGATCGCTGTCGATCGTTATTGCTCAGGTGACAACAGCAACAATCAGTTCCCGCGTCAGCACTGATTATTTAGCCCTGTAGTGCCGCGAAGGAAATCTACGTCACGCGGGGCTGCGAACTGATCACCTCGTGTGTCACACGGCAGCGTCATGAGCGTGGAAGATGCAGTCATGGAAACTTTACAGGTGAGAGGGAGTTCAGGTGGACCATCAGGACCCCGCTGCACTCAGCGGGCCCACGTTAGACCAGGAGACATCAGGTGTGTTTCACTTTACACTCAGTGTTTTAATAAGCAGTCTACATACAGACGTCTGAGTAAAGAGCTGTTAAACGTATAAAATGTTCAGTGTGAGGAAACGATCCTCTGCAATGAAGAAGAACTAACTGTGAGAAAGAAACGACAGCCGGCCTTCTTTGTACAAACAACATTTTCCACCTGATCGCCTCAGAATGCCCCAAAGCCTTTCGGTTTTCTATATTTACACCTCATTTCCCGGAATTGTAACATGACACAGCACCAGGAAATACAGTCGCACCGCTTCTGCTTTTATTTACAACAGACTTTGTTCCCTGCAGCGACAGCGGCTTCAAACAGGCGTGTGTACCTCAATAAACACTCATCTGAAGTCGCTGGAGATGATTAATCATTACAATGTGATTGTAAACCTTAAGGCAGGATGATCAAGGCACAAGTTATGTACACTATGATACAGGAGTGTTACAGGAATGATCGGAAAGGGAGAAAGAGGTTTTCTTTACATTCCGGCAGCTTTAAATCTGATTAACTCTGAAGAAAAAAACATTTATTTAGCTTTTTTTGTACGAAACAACATAAGAAAGTAAAAATCTGAGAATCAAAGCCGAGTTTGACGTCAAAGTCTGATTGAAGTTTTGTTAAATTTCTAGTTTCTAAACTATCATAACTATTCAAAAATGTTTTGGATCCAGCAGCTTTTTCAAGGCTCATGGAAAAGTTTTTAAAATATATAAAACTTGATAATGCGAAGGGTAAAAGTCCTGTTTGACAGATGTGTGTGTGTCCTCGTGTACTGAGGAGCGTCACTGAGACAAACCAGACAAACATTTGCCACAGAAAAAGCCCTCCGCTCATGTAAATATGTGCAAAACCAGTAAATTCACCACTTGAAAAATTTAAATGTAGGCAGAATCGCTGCACCATGATTATAATCAATAGTTCTTTACATCAAAAGATTAAAAATATCATGTGGGACTCGTTCAATAAGCTCTGATGGCACACGGATCGTCTCCAGAGAGTTAAACTGTCTGTTTACTGTTCTTGTTTATCTTTTATACAACATGTGTTGTTGTAAACTACAAACCGACAAAGAGTCACAACACTACTGCACTCATAGAACCTGCTCACATTAGGCCGGTCCTGACCCAGACAGATAAACGGATCCTCACAGGTAAATCGGTATCGGCATAAATGTTTTCCGACACACACGGGGAGATTTCTAATTATGAAATTCCTCTTACAGTTTACAGTCAGTGCTCTGTCGCCATATCGGACGATAAAATTCATTGTTCAACTGTAAAATATCCTGCAGACGTGTCTCGAGTGTTTTACAACTACGTTTGAAGGATCATTATAAAACAAAGTGTATCTATTTATAGTTTCTGTGTGATTAAAAATATCAGCTGATATAAAAAACAGAATTTTGATTACTTCGATCCACATCAGCCCCAAAACTGTCGGCCCGCTCTGTGAAAGAGGCAACATGGTTTCGAGACTCACGCAGACGAACCGTGTGACTGTGCTGAAGGAGCCAACATGGCTGCAATGGCTTCATTTCCAGCAGGCATCACTGAACTGTGGAAGAGGACGAAGGACTGACGACTTTATAAAAACCTCCACGGAGAGAGAGAGAGAGACCGGAGGAACAGAGAGTCCGGAAGTCCGACAAGTCCGAGTTTAATTGGAGGACTTGAGCTCGAAGCGGCTGTACACCTGCTTGGATTTCATCTTGTTGTACTGGTTCACCAGGTCCAGCTTGCTGTGACCCAGAGTCATTCGTTTCTGGTCCTGCCGGCTCATCACCGCGGTCGGGGACAGCGGCGGCGGCGGGCTCTGCTGGCTCTCCGGCTCGACTGGAGAGAGGTCCGGTCCTCCCCAGGACGGGATGCCGTGCGGTGACGGAGACCTCCGGAAGTTGTAGCTCTCTTTTTCTTTGCCGAAGAGGTCTGAGAACTTGTTGAGGAACAGGTTTGGGGTAGTCCTCTGCTTGGGGTTGAGCTTGCTGTCGTTGACGGGGGAGGGGGTCTGGGTCTTGGAGTTGAGGTTCATGTTGGGAGGTCCGGGGGCGAACCCGCTGCTGGAGAACAGGCTCGTTTTGTGGTCGTACAAACCCAGAGCCTGGAACTTGGAGGAAGCTGCGCCGATATTCGATCGCTTGACGTCCGCCTGGTTGGGCTTGTTCCACTCGATGCCCATCTGCTGACCGTAGGCCGGCGGCGGCCGGTCCATAGCCGGGCTGTGATTGGTCACTCCGTTAGCGGTGACCCGTGGTACCGGTGTGATGTGACCCTGAGGCGTCGGAGTCTGTCCTCCTCTCCTCTCAGGGCTCAGGTGAGAGTTGTTGTTGGGCTCCTTCTTGTCGTGGCTTTGGGTGACCTTGTAAACCGGGTTCGTGGTCATCCCGGGCGCCGCCTTCACGCTCGACACGCTGTTACTGGATTGGCTGCTGGAGTTTTCGGAGCACACCTGGTTCCTCTGCCTGCTGGAGGACAAGTTCAGGTCAGATCATCTGTTTTCTTTACTTTCTTCTAATCTGATGATTTAAACTAAAAAAACTTCTTTCCGTCTGTTTTGGCAACATTTAATGTAACTGCAGTGAAATTAGTTGTAACATTGTTCTGATCAGTTCCGTAAATAAACTTTATCATTGTTATTTATTATTATTATCATTAGTCAAAGTTGTAGACTAGTTGGTCTGTCAGCGCTTCAACTGTTCGTTGTAAGAGATCAGGAAATAAAAAAGCTTTACTGAAGTTATTTGTTTACATTTATTCTGCTAGATATCAAAAATGATCATGCAAAATTCATTTAATGTCACACTTTTTGAACAGTTTAGATAAACTGGCCATTAATATCATTGTTAGACAGCTGCTGATACTAAAACTATAGAACAGTAAAATAGTTTCTGCTGCAAAACTCTTTAATGTTACTGTTATATTAAAAGTAATAATCTAATTAAATATGACGTCTGAGGGACTCGTATAGAGGGAGTAATAAACGTTATTATTATTAATCTTCATTATGAAATATTGGTATTGTTACCGGCCTTTAAAAATCTGTAATCTGATAAATTTGAAGAAGCAAAATCAGTAAGTGGATAAATATAAAATAATTTAGTGACGAGTGTCAATTGTTAAATGAATCATTAAAACATTAAAAACATTTCAGCTTCTCCAAAGTGAAGATTTGCTGTTTCTTGTTTTGTGTCACCGTGAAATAAACATCAGCGTTCAGAAACTGAGTCGGACAGTTTTCACCTTCTGACATTTTATGGGGCAAAAATAAAAAATACTCTGTTGACAGAAACGTGAACCGGCTCCTGGAGTCGAGTGTCAGCAGGAAACACTTCGACCCTCGAGCCAGAAAACAAACACAAGAACCATCTCAACAAGGCGACTCGAGCTTGGTACCTGTCAGACAGTAGGTCCAGACCCATGACCGGGCCGAGCCCCATGCCGGGGCCCATCATGGCCTGGTACGACGGGTAGTAGGGCATCCCCTCCTCCTCCGGGTTGAAGAAGCAGTCGATGATCTGCGAGTCGGCGTACAGACAGCGGAACTCGCGGTCGAAGCTGTCGGCGATGCGACCAGAGAAATGCATCACCATGTTGCTGTGCACCTGAGCCGACAGCCAGGTGAAGCTAGAGAGGAGACACAGAGTGAGAGAGACTGTCTGAGTCCACAGAAATAACAACAGTCAACTTTGTTGTTTCAAAATGCAACAGATTAATTTAATCCATGTCATGAAACAGGAAGATGTCTGAATTCTGTGTGAGTTGGCAGCAAATGAGCTGCTAATTATCAAACATATGTTTCAAAAAGTGTTAATTATGTTCTTAAGCTCCTGAACGAGCAGGCCAACAGGAAATGACGTCACCCTCCTGCGTTACTCTGAACATAACAAGCGTTCATCATCAGGAAACCCCTCCTCACGTCACCGAGTGCACCAAAGCAGAAATCATGAAACACACAACGTGAGCGAGAGCATCGACTCTCATCATGCAGATTACTTCCGTCCACCTCCGGCTGATTAAACTGCAGATCGGCCTCAACAATTTCCTGAACGCTGATGAGTCACTGCGATGATTCATCAGCTTCAGCTACGATCACACAAACGTCTGAGTGGCAGTGAAGGCAGCGTTTTTCCCAGCAGGCCTGAGACATGTCACGTAAAAGTGACCAATAAAAGAATAAAGATGATGGAATCATTAAGAGACGTCGTTTAATAACAGTGAGATAACAGAAGTTATTATGTCTTATCCAAGGTAAACGTTGATATGCGTTATATGAGTTACTGTAAAGGTACGTTATGCTTTCATGTATTTAAGTGCAGCTGCTTGCTGGATGATGTCACGTCAACGATGGAGTCTGACTTAGTTGTTTTTCTTCCTCAGTAAAATGACTGAGAAGCTCCAGCTGGTCTGAACTCTTCACAGTCGGACGCCTCAGAGCTGGAACTTTTTTTAAAAAGGTGCAACAACGAACATTTTGAGACACGATGAACAAAAGGTTTTATTAAAAAACAGCCACACAAACGCCTCCAAACGTCTTCTGTGACTGAGCGAATCAGAAACAATCCGGTTGTCTTTGCTACAGCAGCGCCGACAGACAGTACTGACACTGGGAAACACTCAGGGAAGAAAAGTTATCTGGTGTCACTTTAAAGAAGCTCCCATCAGCTTCTGTTCTGTTGGTTCTGGCGCCTCCTGTGGACTGAAGCACCATGAGCACCGACTCCTCCTGTGGTTCTGATCTGGGTCTGGTTGGTACGTGCATATTGAAGAGGTAACAGATCTATTTGTGTCTATGCCGGATTAATTACTGTAATATGATGAAGCTTTGTTTTAGCGCCGTACCACCAGACTACAGAGCAGCTTCTCTCCTCAGGCGCCTAAATTCATCCTCAGCATGTAAAACATTGTTCCAAGTTTATGAACCGACTCAGTGACGGGCTTTAAGGACAACTACAGAACCAGACAGTCTCTTGTCAGGTGGTCTTGTTGCTTCTGGAGGTCAAACAGAAGCATCAGCTTTAAGCTCGCTGTACATTTAAAATGTACCAACTAGTTGTATGATGTTATCAGCTGACGAGAGAGTGAATGATTGAAAGATGCAAATATCAGAGCTGCGTAACTAAAACATACTGAACATTTCGAAGTGCCCGCTCACTTTATTCTTCTGCAGAAGCTTTTAATTCAAACTTTCAAGTCACTGAGCAGAATCAGAAGAAGTCACTAACTTGATAACTGTAGATCTTTGGGAGGAGTTGTGCTTTGACAGATATGAGTTTTGTGCTGACGCACTAAATATTTGCGTTTTCCAGCTACACCTCTTCATGTCAGGCTCGTTTGCTCCAACTCGTCCAAGACGGCTTCTCAGTTAACACCCAATTTTAATTAGGATCCCACGAAAGGTTTCCTAAAAACACGCGCAGCATGAAAAACAAAATCTGGCGGTTATAAAATTGGTTCTGGAAGCGAATCATTTAGAGGCCAGCGAAGGCGCGCTGCAGCAGCCAGAACCTGCAGGACGGCTCTCAGCCATAAATCACTCAGCGCTCAGAGATGCTGGCCGGCATTCAGCTGAAGATTAATTCCAGTCAGGAGGAACCGATCGGAGCACGCCTTCATGCATCAATCATACAGTTTGTCTTCGTCATGAAGAGAAGACAGTCGTCTTACCGCAGAGCTCATTTAAACTCACCCTCTGTTCATAAATCCATGATGGAGATAAACTCTGTCTGTAACACTGAGAAACATATCTGATAAACAAATCTGTGGATTGTAGTTCAACAAGTTCCTTTTTTCCTTTTTTATAAGGATGTTTTAAAATATTTAATAATATTCAGTATTTGTCAACAATCTTATCTATGAAGACTTGTTCGGTATTATCACAACTGTGTTTAACGGTGTTTTTTATACATTGTGTGTTATGTTAAAGATCTGTCGTATCCAGATTGTAGAATCCAGCTACAGAAATCTACTTTTCTAGTTCAACAAGCTCTCTTTGCTTTTTTATTCAAATAAATATATATATAATCTCTTTAAAATAGCAGAATCATGTAAACACAAGTGAAGTAGCCGTCGTGGACGCGCCTCGGTCTGAAAAGACTACCTGGTGCGTCAGTTACGTCTAACTGCTGTGTGCTTTGTGCTAACCGTTAGCCACTGAAAGTGTTGCTCTCTGCACTTTGGCTCAGGTGTTGTGTGCTTTGTGCTAACCGTTAGCCACTGAACGTGTTGCTCTCTGCACTTTGGCTCAGGTGCTGTGTGCTTTGTGCTAACTCGGTTAGCTGCTGAACATCAGCTGTGTACTGTGAACGCAGCAGATCGTTGTCGAGATGTTAAGAGATTTTCTACAAAGAAGAATAACTTACCAACCCTTTTTTAACTTGTTAATTCTATTTCTGTTTTAATTCCTTTTCAATTGTATTTCTTTTATCTCACAGTACCAGAGTTGGTGTAATCTGGTTTTTCATATTTCTTTTTTACTTGTTGTCTTGAAGCAATTTCTTCTTTTGTTTTGAAAAGTGAAATATAAACAATGTGATGTTATTCTATTTGACTTTTGTATTATTTCTTAATGTTCATTTCTAGTTGCATCACTGCTGTTCTGAAATGTTTTAATTCTGGTTCAGCCATTGAAAAGCGTGTTAATAGTAACAGTAGTGTTGATAATAATAACGTTTGCCTAAAGTATTAGTTATTAATTATTTCACTCCCTTTTAACAACTACGTTATATAATTATTATAAAACATTTCTTACATAAGATATAATAATATAATATAGAGCTTATAAAAGCTCCACAGGAAGGACTAAGGTAAAGAACAGCTTCCTGTCACACTTTGTTCTGGATTAACAGATAAAATCTGAGATCATTGACTCGATATCAGTGAATCAGTATTTATTATTCACTTATTAGGTGAGCAGCAGCTTATTAATGGGTTTTAATATCAGCGTCAGGACGTGTCAGATAGCGTAGGAGGAGGGAGAGGTGCTGATAAGACATTTGCTGCCCTGAGGCTCTTTGGCAGCGGTCGGCCGCGCCCTTCATTCCTCTGTCAGCTGTTCCAGCCTGATGCCTGTCGGCCTGCATACCTGACCCAACCCACCGCAGCGCACCTGAAACACTATGAGCAGAAACACTCTGCAGCCGCTGTGTCACACCTGAACCACTGACACATGGAGCAGGACGAGAGGTGAGACAGGAAATAAAACAAAGAGTGAATGAAGGAGTGCAGGTGGAGAAACACCTGAGGCAGCTGACTGATCGTACAAACATCAAAGGATGTGTGAACACTTTTTAATTGAGTCATTATGAATACAAGCTGCTGGTTGGTTTAGTTCAGACACCATCGATCAAATCAAATCTACCTGCGGCTCTGCAGTCAAAGCTGGATTCAAAGTCAGTCGTTCAGTAGATAGTATGTCAGAAGGTAAAACACCTGAGCCAACTTCATGTCAGCAGAGGAATAATAGAAGTGAGGAGTGAAGAGCTCGACTGTATATTTAGCCAACTTTGGTCGCTTGCTAGCTGCGTCACAATTAACTTCACAGAACTGTCTTCACACCTTCCAGCCGACACCCTCCATCATTTGTCTTCATGCATTATTACCGCCAACGACAATATGTTTTAATCGGTGTCCGTTGGTTTGTGGGTTTGTCAGCAGGATTACTCAAAAACGACTTGACGGATTGAACCGTGAAGAGTTTCACAAACACTTCAGAGATCACGGAGGTCCTGGCAGGAACACGGAGCTGTGTGGAAACCAGGCGCGAGGATTCAGTTTATCTTCGGCTCTGAGGCCAAAACTGTAATCTGTGACGCTGAGCTACACTAATAAAACTGATTTGACTGTTTACACTGATGGACTGAGTTACTATCAGCCGCCTGCATCTCATTTCTCAGAAACCTGCGATCTGTTATCAGAAAAGAGCATCAGAGAAGTTTGATCTCGATGATTTCTCTGCTGCATATAACCGGTTTAATCTGCTTTTCTACACCAACACGTGTTCACGGACAAAGAACTGACTGCTGGATGAAAAGAGATTACATTTCACGTCTCGATGCGTCCAAAGTCGGACACAAAGAGGAACGGCGTCACTGTCGTCTGACAGAAACAGTCCTAAAGATCCGAGTCAAGCTGATTCTACACTGAACATTTCACCATCTGTTGTAAAATCATACAGTGATCTCGTTCCTCTGATCTCCTCCAGAGGTTCACACACGAGACGGGAACTAACTTCAAAATGTCAAACAGTAAATGTGATTTGTGCGTTCATGATTAATAAATAAATAAAAACGAGGACATCAACACTCCCTCTGCTCCGCTCGGGACAACAAGTTGTTAAAATCAGACAGCAGCAGTTGTCTCACAGCTTCACTGGTACATCACACTCACACACACACACACACGCACACACACACACACACACACACACACACACACACACACACACACACACACACACACACACACACACACTAACAGTCAGATTGTGTTGAGCCCGTTCACACACTTCTACAACAGTAACGTGGACTTTAAAGGATTCATCATAAAAACAGAACGTGTTTATTTGTCCGTCATCATCACTGAAGTCGAAGACGACGACTGTAATCAAAGTTCAGTGGGTCTGTTACTCCAGGAGCTTCTGTGATTTTCTTCTTTCAATGTACTATAATCAGTATAAAACATCACATGATATAATATAAGAAACAAGGAGAAGATAATCGAGCTCAGATCTCACTGATGCAGTCTGACCGTAGAGGCTGCAGATCTCTGATAACAAACACGACGCCTCTTAAAAAGAAAACAGCGACAAACTGAACTGCATAAAACACGTCCTGAGTGAAATGTCAACAGAAAGAAAATCCAGTCGTGTTAAAACATCTTCAGTGTTTCAATGATACTTTATTCTAAGATTAAAGACATTTAACTGGTGAGGAACACTTTACATTAAGAGTTAACTTGTGTTTTATTTCCGTGACGTTATCAATAAATAACAATTATAACATCCTCTCAAACACAATCTGTCTCCTGCATGTCCGAGAACTTTTTACTAGTGGGCACATCGCAGCTGTTTGTCAGGATTATTTATAATTCCTATAACGTTGCAGTAATTTAAATCTGGGAGCAGCACACAGTCTGACATCAGCCGTAAGAAGACGAGTAGGTGGACTCAGACGAGACGTTCAGAACACGGAGTGAAAACACATCTGAACACGGAGTGAACGTTTCCCAGCAGCTCACGATCGGCAGCTTGACATTTACTTTGCATCCCTCCTGATAAGCACGATGGCTGCAGGAGGAAGCCGGCTGAGCTCAGAGGCAAATGTGTGTGTGTGTGTGTGTGTGTGTGTGTGTGTGTGTGTGTGTGTGTGTGTGTGTGTGTGTGTGTGTGTGTGTGTGTGTGTGTGTGTGTAAGCTGCGAAACAAAGCCGGTGCTGTGCAGAGACGTGACAGATCTGCGGTCGACGTGGAGCTGACAGCGGTATTTGAAACTGTTATGAGAATACCTGAGTAATACCTGTAATTACAGCTACACACACTCAACGAGTACGAACGCTCGCTGAGAACAATGGCGGCTGCAGAGGCTCGTTTCAATACGCAGAGAGGGAAGACTTTAATTCAAATATATGTAATATCTCTTCCTGCAGCTTCTCCTGTTGTTCAGGTTTCTTTCACTCGTCACGTTGTGTCTCTGATCTCTGATGAAAGTAGATCTAGTATTTCTCTATTGATCAGATATCTGATGATTGTCTTTCTGATGATTCAATAAACTGTCAGAAAGTAGAGAAAGGTGCCTGAGGTGCGTTCAGTGACTCACACCAGGAACAGGAACCTGAAGTATCTCGGCTCAACAATGACTGAAGTGATTTGATCTTGATGATCCACTAATTGATAATTACAACTTGTGTGTGTGTGTGTGTGTGTGTGTGTGTGTGTGTGTGTGTGTGTCACTGACCTGTACGAGCCGGCGATGACCTCTTCACAGTCGATGATCATAAACTTCTCCAGGACCTGACCGGTGAACTTCTTGCCGCTCTTGGTGCAGTACGTGTCCCCGCACACACTGCGAACACGCATGTTCTGCACGCACACACACACACACACACACACGACTGTTAGAAACACAGATACACACATGAAGACTCATAGAAGAAACACAACATGCGTCAGAGGATTCACATAGAAATTTAGCAGCTTCAGTAGCTGAATATTCATTCTTGTCGTGTTGTTTAACTGTCTGTGAATAAAGTTTAAATGTTCAGTAAATGTTTCTGTATGAAATCGACTGCTTCCTCTCAGTCGGTCTCTGGTTTGAGTTTATTTCGGTGCACTGTTAAAGTCAACAAGCAGAAAGTTAAGATCATTATATTTATATATTTAATCTCTGCTGCTGTGGGTTTAATCAGAACAGAACTAAAGATGTTTGCAGAGTGTTGTGAGCTCTGGAGGAGAGCCGGCACAGATCAGAACTTCTGGAGGAATAAACACCTGATTCTGCTCTGATCTAACAGGAGCAGATTACTTTTTAACTTCTTAGATTAAAAAGAGGATTTATCTTCACTCCTGTTAACACATTCTGCTCAGTAATGTTGACTGCTGGAGTGATTCAGCCACAGAGAGACTATAAATGATTACGTGGTAGAGATTTGATTTGTCGTCGCTGAAGGACTCTGCACTTTTTACTGCCGTACCAGGAAAAACAACTCAAACCAAAGGTTGAAGTGAAACCTGCCACAGTAAATGAAGGACGTCCCACTCTAACAAACACTATGAAGTTCTGCTGAATGTTCTCCTGCTCTCTGACACTCCAGTGTGACTTCTAGAGTCTGAGTGTAGAGGAACATATACTGCACAAACGCTCAGACTGACGGAGCTGCAGAGACACGTCCATCAAAGAGAATTAATCATTTACTATTCAGATAACTGATTATCTGGTTCCAGCTCCTTAAATGTGAGGATCTGCTGCTGTTCTTTGTCGTCTCTGACAGTTAATCCAGAGTTTTGGGGGTTTTGGACTGTTGGTCTGATAAAAGAAGACTTCTGAAGTCGTCACTTTGGTCTTCAGGAGGTTCTGACGAGCACGTTTCACAATCTGTGACGTCGACTTACATCATGAGCACAAAGAGATTCTGGAGAAAGATGGTTGAATGTTTAATCTGATTCCCAGACAGACACTGTTTCACTAGTAGCTGCCCTCTTCTGAGGTGGCTAAATGCTAACAACAGCATGCTAACATGCTAACAGTGACGATACATGCTGATGTTTCGCAGGTACAATGTTCACCTGCATCGAAGTTTGGTGTTATAACGTCATTTTGCAGGAATTTGATCATAAAGTATTGAAGTTAAAGGGTCACTACAGGCTTCTTTATATTATCAACACATCTTCCTTCACTGGAATCTTTAATATTAATAATCTAACGTCTGTGTGAACGCTGTGTTCTGTCCACTTCTGGCCTCTCTGCATCAGAACTCTCTGTATACGTCTGTACTTACGCCCAGGTGTGAGTTCTGGATGTCCAGCGCCGAGCACATTTCTGTGAAGTAGTCGAGGTTTTTCTCGTCTAGCAGGATGTAGACGGGAACATGCCGCTTGTTGGACGCCTCCATCAGATCGCACATCAGGTCGACGTCCGTGAACACGTCCATCACCAGCGCGATCACCTGCAGCAGAGGGAGACACCAGAGACGAGAGCTCGCATGAAGATTTCATGAGAGTGGGCTTCTTCATGGCACAGCGCCGACACCGGCCCAGTTACACTGTCACGGTGCTGATGGACTGAATGTGTGGAAACACGATCCAATCACTGAGGAATGAAGATTATAAACAGCAGAGGAAAGTTCTGTGTGATGACATGTAGGCAGGAAAAGTAAATATATGCAGTAATTAGATGATGGAGCAAAAAATAATCTGCAACAATCTAAGTAAGTGATTCACTGTTTAAAGTTATCATCTCCTCACCAGCTGAAGTTCTGTACAAAAACGTTTCGGGAGCTTGTTAATCATTTATATAATTTACAACCGTCTTTAAACCAACATCTGAACTTTAGCTGTTAAACTGAAAGTGTTAACGCAGGTTTAAATCAGTTTGGGATCACAGAGACTCGGATTACACCGGACGAGCTGCATGGAGACATTTAATGATAGTTTCAGTTGTTTCTTCCATTTCAGTTGTTTAGCTGCAACTCTGTTTTACTGTGAAGCTCCAGAAATGTTTTACGACACTTCACCTGACTTTATATCATCATGGAGGAGGAGACGACGACATCATTTGTGGACGAACTGTTCCTTTAAGTCAATTTCTAATCAATACTGATCATTTTCAGGTGTGAGGATTTTCTCTTGTTAACGTCGCTGCAGGCGTTCTGCAGCTCCAGGGTTGTTTTTCCATCATTGTCTAGTCGACTGATTGATTTGTAATAAAAATAAATTGCTGATATAATTGTTTCATTTTTCATTCAATCATTCAGCTTTTTTATAAACGAAACCGTTCGACCAACAGAAAGTCTTGTGCAGAAAGAAGAACCGCTCCGGGCTCTGCCGTCGTGAACAGAACAGGTTTGATTACGACTCTTTTAAAATTCATGCTGATGAAGATTTATGACTCAATAACTCAAAAACAGAAGATAATTACAGCTCCTGAACACAACACGATTAACCTGTTCTGAGGTTCCAGGGCAAAAAGTTTCTGCTCAGCTGCTCATAAGTTCAGACACCAGAAACCTGTCAGGACTCCAGAGGAGTACTGCGGTACAACCGGGCCCGCAAGACAGCCGGGCCCGCAACACCACCGGGCCCCGCAGCACAGCCGGGCCCCGCAGCACAGCCGGGCCCCACAGCACCACCGGGCCCCGGGTCTGCTCGCCCGTTAGTGGTAATGTGAAAATATTCCACGTGAGCAATTAAAAGCAGCCGGCACACACGCATTTAACACACACTGCGAAACAAATCAAATCTTTACATGCACTTTAACAATCAAAGTGCTTCATACAGTTTGAGTTACGTAACGTGAAGAATGTGTTCGCTGTGTGCAGACGTGTCGGAGCACACGAGTTATCAATAACCGACAGATTCAAACCACAACGTGAACTCTTCACTCAGAATGATCTGGAAGAAGCAGCACACAGCGATCCGCTGCAGATCAGCCGCCGTCAGCAGAATAATTCCAAACTGATAAAATAATTTAAAAGACGACTAATGAACCGTTAAAACAGGAGATCAGGGGGAGAATCCTGAACCTGATGTGAGAACATCTGCAGGATTCTTGAATGGACATCAGGCAGCAGCTCACATCCAGATATCGTCCTGTTATCTGAGAACACGAGCAGAGGAGCCTGCAGGCCACGCTGCTGGAGCTGGTGGCCTCCTGGGAAGTGACCCGAGAGGAAGTTCTACAAGTCTGCGGATCTTGTTAGCAACTTCCAGCTGAAGGTGTTTTTAGACGACGGGGAGCCGAAAGTCTCTGAGAGACGATGAGGAGAGAACAACCTAAACCCGACGCTGGACTTGTCGAGACCTGAGACAAAGATTCTGAAATGATGTCCAGGTTTGTGTTGTGATGGTTCATCTCAGCTGACACTGGGCTTGTTACGGACCTCCGGTCTGTGTTGGAGATACACATCCGGCTACATTAACTGTGTCGGACTCAAGTTGAGTTCAGATGTAAACAAACCGAACGCCTGACGAGTTTGGACTGAATATCCGTCCTGAGCTGCAGTTCAATCATCATCACATCAGGCGACACGTCCAGAGGCTTCATGATCAGCTGATGAATATCGTGTGCATGAATCAGAATTCTGTTCTCCGATCAGCTGATTCCTGCTTAATCTGACAGCTGAGGAGTTTCTCCAGTTTGATCTCCTGCACTGAAACTACGACCTGATTACAAACATCCAGGACGTCACAACAAACACATTTATTGTTCAGATGTTGTGAGAGATGCTGCGATGTGACCTGCAGATTGTTGCAGTGGACAAACGTGCAGCTCTGTGAGCTGTCGGCTGTGTTCACTGACTGACGCTCTGCATCCAGAGTGTCATCGGATCCCGGCTCTGCTGACTCGGCACAAACCTGTGAGAAACAGGTCAATGTCAGCGACACGTCGGCTCTCTGATCGCTGTGTTTCTGCCGTTTATAGAAAGAGTTCCTGCAGGATCTGAACCGCTGAGATCTCCTCTTTCTCAGCAGCAGACTCGCTGTTCATGCATATAAAACAAGTCACACATAGAGAAGGAGGAAGTGTCTGTGGACGCGGCGGTGACTCATGAGCAGCGTGTTGCTCGACTGTCTGCCAGCGAGCCGAACGCGTCTCTGACTGAGCTGCTGTCTGGTCAGTTCAGTGATCAGCAGTTTGGGAACATTCAGTCTGAACTCGTGATTTAAAGTCACAACAGTTCTGAATTACAGAGCTGATAAACAGTCAGTAACTTCACATAGATTAGAAATTAGTTGCTTTATTTTTATGTCAGATATCTCAGATGGATTTCTGAACGGGTCCGACGGGCTCAAAGACCAGGGCCCCAGGGTCACAACTGCAGAGAGACGCAGAACTACAATAGATGCAAAATGACGACACATCTGCACCAAACGACTACAAAGAGACACAAACTGCCACAGAGACGTTAAACTACAAAACCATGCAAATATCCACAGAAACACACAAAATGAGGTTTCACAAAGACGACAAAGAAATGCAAAATACACAGAGAGACAGAAAGATGCAAAATGACAACAGAGGTGCACAAAACGATTACAAAGAGATGCAAACTAGCTCAGAGACACACAAAGTGACCACAAGACACAACAACAGAGACACAGAACAGCTAGACAGAGACTAAACGGAGACACAAACGCGTCCTCGTGTCTCTCGGCCCGTCGCTGCTGCTGCAGAACTTAAAGCTGGTGATTAGACGATGAAACGTTTCTAATCTGTGACCCGAAGTCGGCTGTTCACTGAGTGACAGAGCGAGCTGCCGGCCTCGGAGCTCAGAGGGAGATAAGAGCTGATCAAACACGACAGCAGGCAGGAGGCCGGGCCGGGCTCAGACTCAGGCCGGGCCGAGCCGGGCTCAGGCTCAGGCTCGGGCTCAGGCTCAGGCTCGGGCTCAGGCTCAGCCTCGGGCCGGGCCGGCTTCGGGCCTGCTGCATTTGTTTGTAAGCAAACCGAGTGGAAACTGCTGGAGGGAGGAACGAACGCAGTCAGGTGGAAGGTGAAAAACAAGAAAACTCCCGTGTGACAGCAGGAGACGCGATGACGTCGTCATCAGGAACACGATGTTGTTCTGTTCTGATCCAGAACATCAACACGCTGCTGCGATCAGTTACTTATTGTTTGTTATTTCACTTCTATAAAACCGTTTTTACTGTTTATAACTTTACTGTTTTAACACTTTGGATGCAGTAAAGAGAGCGAAGCTGCTGCACAGACGACGTTTGTTCAGTCGACTTAAAGTTTCTGCATCAGGCTCGTCTCGGGTGAATACTGGACCGTGATTGGCTCCAAAGAAGTTATGATGTCATAAAATCACGTACAGTTGTCAAACTAAGACCAACAGAGAGGTCACAGAAACTTTCCCCCTTCTGAACTCATTCTGCACACTGAAGAACAAACCTAATGAAGCTGTAATAATAATTTATTTTATCTAATATTGTGGAGCTTTAATCTCGTTCCTCTCCATCAACACCGTCACTGTGATCGATAATGATTAAAGCCAGTTAAACTCATTAATCATCGATCAGGTCTTTTAGCTTCTGGACCAAAACAGCTCTGTGTGTGTTTGACCCACATCCTGTCATTGATTAACTGGTCGATCAGTGTTTGTTTAACTGAACCAGACAGAGTGCCAGAACTGAACTGGGTCTTTATTTTTACACGTGGATTAACTGAGAGAAGATCAACAAAGTGACACGATGATCAGAAGAGCGAGTTCAGATGTTACACGTGTGTCTGATCTCAGTTTAATCTCCTGCAACTGAACTTAAACTCATATAAAGAGCTCAGAAATATGTATTGTGTCCATCAGAGGAAAATAAGGTCCCAGAACACTGTGGCGGGGTCCGCCACATATAAACTGTGTTGTCCTTTAAAGTCAGTTTGATCTCATTAACATTAATTCTGCAGAACTACGGACTGCTCCTTTAAAGGACCCTGGCTCGTCCTCAGGTGTCTCTCTGGACTTCGTGTGCCCTCTTACCTTCTTGGCCTTGTTGATCAGGGACCGGATCAGGTCCTTCACATTGTGAGACTTGTCCCTCTGGAAGTAGATCTGGGTCTCTGACGGTCCGTACCGCGTCGGGGCGTCGGGCCAGCCGAGCTCCAGCATCGGCGGCTCCTCGTCGGACATCATCGGGAAGTAAGTCCCGGAGGTGAGCTCGGACACGGCGTCCCCGTCCCCGAAGTCCCGGTCGTTGGGGCCGGTTCCGTTGCTCTCCGGGCTGCACGCCTTGGCCGCATGCTGGGTGATGTACCGGACCTCCAGCGGGGACAGAAAGTTGAGCTCCCGCTCCTCGGTCAGAACCCGGCGGTACTCCTTCTCTCCGCTCTCCAGCAGCGCGTCCGTGGCGAGCCGGGCCGCCTCGTTGTGGCTCAGCTCCAGCGTGGAGACCTGCCGCCACGGGTTCTTCACCTCCTCCAGCCGGGACGCCAGCTTGCCCAGGGGCTTCCTGCCGGACGAGGCCGGCCGCAGGCCCTCCGAGCTGATCATGGTGCCGGTTCGGTCAGCAGCACCGGGATTAGTTTGTGAAAGTCTCGCTCCGAAACGACCCGAACAAAATCCCAGAGATGAGAAATAACCCGAGGATCAGATCTGGGTCCTGCTGAGCTGGTTCCGAGGAAACATTCTGCTCAGAGGGATTAAAACGAGCCGAGCGGATCGGAGCCGATCAATAACCAGTAATCAGGTCAGTGTGACGCAACAGGCAGGTGAACCCGCAGCGTCCCGCAGAACCGCGCACAGTCCGGATCGATCAGATCAATAATAACCTGATAATCTGTTAATCCAGAGTCCGGGACTTCTCTGCTGCTCCGAGGCGCTGACGCGGTGAAATGGACCTCGCTTCTCTAATTCCGCTTCATGTCGGACTGGATCAGATCCCAGGAGCCTCCGCAGCCTGTGTGTGTGTGTGTGTGTGTGTGTGTGTGTGTGTGTGTGTGTGTCTGCTCACCTGTTGCTACCTGTTCTGTCATTGGTCTCCAACGTGACAGGCTCCTCCCCCTCCTCATCCTCCTCCTCCCCCCTCCCTCTCCTGTCTCTCCGTTGTCAAGCCAACCAGTTCACAACATACAAGCTACTTCCGGCTAGAACATTTTCAAAATAAAGTTATTGTGAAAACTTCCAGACCTATAAAACAAAAAAAGACTCTGGAGGAAATTAAAGGCAGCGTCTCTTTCCTCCTGCTATAAAGATAAAATCATGACTTTGACTGTTACAGAGACTGAAGTAAAACCTGAAGAGATCAACATCAAGAAACAGAATTATTAAAATGAGTTTTATATGTTAGTTGTGTTTGAATTTGGCCCGTTCGTCCAAATACATAGAAAATTGAAAAAATCTGAATATTCAGTTCAAGTGTCATCAGTAGAAACAGTTTTTTAACTTATATACAGGTAACATCAGCAAACTTCGCTAAAGATCAAACTATAGTAAAAGTAAACATGTTTAATATAATAAAATAAAACCCAAACTCACAGTTCTTGATAAAAAGAGTTAAATTATCTGTTATTTAATATATTTAGGTATCAAAAGTTCCAGTAAACATCATTAGTACATGTCTAAACTGTTTGTTATCAGTCCATTGATTATCTGCCCGGCCAATAATCAGATCCAATATTCAGCATGTTTCTGATCAAATAAATTAATCTAGAGTATTTATACTACTTTGACTTTCATGAAGCTTGTAATCAGAAAAGGAACTAGGAAGGAGTAGAAATGTTTCCTTGTTTACTCATCTACCTGCTGTTTTCTGTGCTTTTATTTTGAAGGCAGCACGTCCGGTGTCACTCACACTGACTCTGGTTTTGTGTTTTTCTCCCTCTGAAACATAAAAACATCCCTGTGAATCTTCCCTCACTGAGCTCAGTGTGACTGGTTGTGCTGACCACAGTGTTGATCTGGTGACTGAATGACTCATGTTTTATTCTCGAGGTGTCACTGAACATATTAACA
Source organism: Diplodus sargus (assembly GCA_903131615.1). NCBI lineage: Eukaryota > Metazoa > Chordata > Actinopteri > Spariformes > Sparidae > Diplodus > Diplodus sargus. The sequence goes on along the minus strand of CAEMYA010000392.1, from coordinate 101,758 downwards.
TCTCACAGAATCTAAAGAATATAACGATGAGATCTGGATGTCAGTGAAGGTTCAGACTGCAGAAAAGGTTTTCCAGCCGCCTCTCTGCTCACATCATGTGTGAAATGGAAAACCTCCCTCTCCACCTGCTCCTCGCTGTCCTCCCCCGAGACTCTCCGTCTCCCTGGTACCGTGTTACATGAAGGCTGCAACCCCAGTTCACCTGAGAGCTCTTTCTCCACCTGCACCTTCCACTCCTGCAGCACGATGAGGGTCACATACAGTCAGTCAGGAGGATCAATATCTGCGTATTGATTAAAGATACTTTAGAACATGCAGCAGGTGTTCGCTGGAATAATATATGAACGAGCCCTTTAACCTGGAAATAAATCAGCATGTCTTAATCTCTATACGGCTTCAGACACACATACACACACACACACACACACACACACACACACACACACACACACCTCCATCTGCCACTGAGGGATTAAGTAATTACCAGACACAGATTACAGCCGTCTTGTTGCTCCTCCGCTGCGCTCTTTGTTTTATTCTAAAGAATATAATCATGAGAACGCTCAGCAGCTGCAGATTCTATAAACATGTGACTGACCTGAACTTCATGTTAAACCTTCAAACATTCATTGAGGTTTAAAGAAACTCTAGAAATGTCTCTAAAAAGATTCACAAACACTGTTGAAACACATTTTTCTAGTCACCTGTAACTGCCCTTTAATTAAAGTTACAATATGTGACATTCTGCTTTAAAATGACTTAAATTTAAAGAGACTCAGTCAGACAAAGTGTTTCTGTCCGGACTCGTGTCGTCAGCAGGACCAGAACCACGTGGAGCAGACGAGCCAGTCTGAGGTGAGCCGACAGATTCAGACTTCAAAGACTTCCAGAGCTTTTGTGTCGACATCCTGGATCAACTTCTGGACGGTTTGATTCCCCCGCGACCTTTACAAACACAATACAGCGTTAGAAGAGGGTCAGGGAAGTCCGAGCGGAGAGGAAACACGTGCACCAACGGGTTTGAACCCTCCGGGTCTCTGTCGAGGTGTTTCGGACCTTTCACTTATAACCTCCAGGAAAAGACGTGTGGGTGCAGAATCTGAAGGGAGTCGACACGATTTAACTCGACTGCGACGACACATAGCGTTAAATAAAAGCCTTGTTCACGACTTCCACATCTGAAGTTCACTGAGTGTGAGCTGCTGCTGGATCAGAGCTCAGGCTAACGTTAGCATCTTAGCTGCTCTGGGGGAATCTTCACTCCAGCAACCAATCACCATCGTTATACTAACGTATATAATATAACAACAGCAGATAGATCGAACTGTCAGCCTCGTCCTTACTCCACTTATTTCTACTAAACATGCAAGGAGCCGACCAGAACATCAGGAGCAGTTTGAAGTTCAGTATCTGGCCCAAGGACACTTCGTCAAACCAGCGATAACCTGAGGACCTGTTAGCTTCAGTCAGTCCGAGACAACATTTTCAGCCAGTGACTGCAGCTAATATTAGCCTACGTTGATTAGATGGCTAGCTAGCTAACAGATGATAAAACCTTCCAGCAACAGATGTCATTCAAGATAAACTCGACCTTTTGTTCCGAGTTCCTGTGAATTTCGATGTTTAGTGTCACTGGAGGAACAACCGTCTCCGGTTTCACCACAGTTCCCCGAACACCGGTGAGTGTTCCACAGAATTTAGACCAACGTATCAGTTTCCTTTCTGGAAAACTCTCTGGTAAGTTTTGGGGAATAACTTTATAATTCAGACTGTGAACCTCCCGTCTGTATGTCAGAGACGCCAAGAGCGTTTGAAGGAGACAGAAAAGGATTCATCATCTGTGCCTCGGCTCCCCTGAGCATCGACACAACATTAATAGATGAGCAGAGAACGTTTCTGATCTCGTCGTCTGTCCTACATGAGTTTTCTGTGTTAACGTGGAGCTTTGGGGTCAAACAGTCAGAGTCACAACCACAGAAACAAAGAACCTGTTTCCCTGCAGGTACGACTTGTGTAAGGAGAACGCTCACGATGTCCGTAAGTGGTCGTAAACATCCGTGAGCAGTCGAATGTTAATGTGTGACTTAATATTTACCCAGCAGGGTGAGGCGGCGCTGAAGCCCAACACCTCTCTGCTGTTAGACATCAGCGCTGCAGGATTTGAATAAGTAAATACTGAAGGCTGCAGTGAGCCGAGCAAAGACCGACACGCATCATCATCAGGGATCCTCGTTTGAGTCTGTGCAGGTCATGAGGCGCTGAAGAAAAAAAAAGTAGTCACACCAGATCGACGGGTTCACCTGTGCTAAGAAAAGCGTTATCTGCAGGGCGATGAGGCAATACTGTTAATCTGAAGAGATGCAAATGTAGGCCAACTGCTCGAACAAAAGATCTACCTCCCAGTGAAACGCTCACAGAAAGACGCGTAATAAAGAAGAGTGAACATCTGTCAAACGTCCTGCTAGTGTCGAGTTAACAATCAGTCAAACTGGTGCTTCTGGTTTGTAATATTTCTGTGACATCTTCAGACAAAAGGCTGAAGATCACACGTCCATCACTGATTGGTTATATTAATATCAGCTAATAATGACTGTGTCCTTATTAGGCAGGACTTCCTGTCCACAGGTGCACAGCTGGTCACCTGTTGATGAGTCAGCAGGTATCACGCTGAGGGGAAGTCACCGTGAGTCACCAGCTGATCGGAGTTCAGCGGCTGTTGAGTCACAGCTGTCGACTTCAACATCTTCATTAATAAACACATTAACGTACATGAACGACACGTCGTATTATTAGTCAAATGAGCTTATAGTATCAAAATAAAAGCATTCAGTCTGCAGTAAACTACTTTAATGACATTATAGTTGACTAGTTTAGTCCAGTGGTTCCCAACCTGCTGAATCTATGTGGTGCTCAGCAAAGTTTCTGTTTTTTTAACTGTTCTTTTGTGATTTAGAAACTGAATTTCCCTGCTGAGGATCAATAAAGTCTTCTCTGTAATTTGAGTCTCAGGTTTCAGGCAGGACGACGTCACGATGAGCGTCAGCGTCACGAGGGAATCGTATTGATTCACAGTCGAAATTCATTTAATCTGATTCGTTAGTTAACATTTCTTAAAGCAGGCAGATTTAATTTCGCCCTCAAAAAGTTGTGAGGACGTTTCAGAGTGAATGACACTCACACAGTTACTGAAACAAACTTTATTTACTCAGTTTCTTTTTTTAAGCATGTGTGATTTTCTTTTATTTAAAGTTACAATCAAGTCTTTTATCTGCAGGAGCACAAAGAGTTAATGAACACGCCGACTTCAGTCCGGACACACAAATCTGTTTCCAGTTCTCTGACTTCTCTGCACAGGATTTGTTTTCAGGGAAATGCAGGAAAAGTTGAAGAGTTAATTAAATGAAACAATGTGGAAAAAGTCTGGAGGTGAAACGTCTCAGCGGAGGAACGAACCGTCGAACCATCTCATGACAAGAGACTTCTATTATTAACTTTCTGTGAGACGTGACGAGCAGAAGGGAACAATGAATCTGTGAAGCTTTCTGTTTCTCATGGAAAGTCTTTGTCGTGGTTTTCAGCCACATGAACGACTTTCAGGACACTTTATGTCTAAAGTTGTTGAGTTTGGATCTCAGTCGGATGTTCGCATCGATAAATTTTAGTATTTGGGTCCCGAGTGTTCAAAATAACTGTTTCTCATTAACAAAAGTTAAGGTTGCTTGTGCGCAGCGGAAAAACAAAAACCTGCACAGAAATGTTTCCCACAGGCTTCATCTGAAAACTAATTAATAACAGATGACTGCAGTGGAGAAAAATACAATATCTGCCTCTGAAAGTTAAACATTCAGAGGCTACTTCTCTCTAAGTTTTACCTATATAATGTACCAGAGTAAACGTACTTCGACAAACACAGGCAGCTTCACCGCCATGATCGTTAAAACACTGACAGGATCAGCAGAGAAAGTCCCGAGGCAGAGAAACGACAAGAGAGACACGAGTGACGAAGGAGCGACAGAAAGCATGTGAGCAGGTGTTTACGCTGAAGGTGCTAATAAAAGAAGAAGTGGAAGGACTCGTTTCAACGTGAAGCTGCAGGTCGATAAGCAGAGTAAACATGGAGCGATCACATGTGCGTCTGACACACGGCGCAGGATGAACTTTATATTTTAGCCATGAAAGAAACTGAAGGTTCAGTGTTGCTGGTTCTGTGGCTGTCGACACTGAGTGACAGTCACTTACTACAAAATAAACAAAGATGGGAACATTAATATTTGAAAGGAGCTGACGAATGAATGAACAGATGATAGTTAAACACACTATAAACTCAATAAGTAAATACTGAAGAATGTGTGGGTGGGATCTCAATCAACATTTTGAGGATTTGTCCTCTCCAATCGAGTGATGATGTCATCATGTAGCTCGACGTATTTGAACGTCTTTGTGGACGTTTTAGTTTCCAGAGGTGCTTTAGACTCTCACACACACCTGCAGTGTTTCAGCCACCAGGTGACACAACCACCAGCCCACCATAACAACACACCTGTTATAAAATCTGACCTACCATTTCCTGAGACGTAAACTGTGATCACTCGTCATCGGTTCAAGATGTCATGATGTGCATTCAAGCCAGTAAAGTCTGAACTCTGGTGACGCATTTAAACTTTGAATCACTTCTCTCCATGTTGAGGTACGGCGAGGCGACGAGTCTGAGCAAACTTCACGATGGCTGTTTGGCGAAACGCCACTAAAAGTCGTTCCACACGTGTCGCGATGATTCTGCATGTTTCCATGTATTTTATTGTGAAGAAATCAGCTCAGAGTTTCTGACCACAGCGCACATGGAGGAGGTGAAGGTGATGTTAAACAGCGGTGGTGACGTAGTTACATCGGACACGTGGACGGAGAATTCTCTTCACTTCACGGGGATTTCCGAAGGTGCTGCTCGTTTTTGTGCTCAAGATTTTAGACAAAGTGCACAAACGCACACAATGACATAAAGTCAAGAGTTTGTATTTAACGTTGAGCACAAACAAGCCTCTCGCCAAAATGCAACCGAGGCTTTTTTTTGTGAATGTACTGTATATAAGTCAAACTTTCGTGTAAAAGCATAATTACAACGACTTTAAAGTCGTAACTGTCCTCCAGGTTACGTCATATTCTGAGATCGACACTTCTCCACTGGCAGGACGGCGGCGAGCGGAACAAGCTGCTGCTAACGTGAGTTGTTCAAAAACCTTCTTTTTAGTAACTCTGTGTACACAAACAATGTTCTCAGTGCTCGTGTTCATGTGTAGAGACCCTGGTGATACTACGAGCAAAGTTTCATGTTGTGTCGAGACTTCTTACTGTTTTAAACATAGAGATTTTGATGCTATCGTAAAAGTGCCCGTAGCACTCCCACTGAGAATGAGTTTGAGCCGAAAACTAAAATCCAGTGAAGTGCCTCTTTCATCGTAATTATGCTTTTACGAAGGTTTGACTCGGGAACATTCACAAAAAAAGCCTCAGTTGCATTTTGGCGACAGTTTCACTTTAAACCATTTGTGTGTCATGTTGTTGGACCGGACTGAATTCAGGCTGAGCTGTAAAGGTTCAGACGATCTTTTATCTGATAAAATCTCTTTAGCAGCTGGAAGTTTGGCTGAAGATCAATGGAAACATTTGCACTATTAGAGTTTCTTGTTGTGAAATGTGAAGATAACAATCAGATGTGATGAAACACTGCAGAAGAGTTTCTCTCTGATACTTCTGCATGTTTGACTGGATCATAATCGGCTGCTCTGACAGCAGATCAGCGAGCACAATGTCACATAAACACGGGAGCAGCTTTGCGTCAGGTGAAGGATCAGAGGATGAGTCAGGTGTTTGGCAGCGGAGCAGAAACGCCGCATTGTTCCATAAAACCTTCCTCTCTGAGGGATTTCCAGTCGTACAGAAACCTCATTCCGATGGTCCACCTTTGAATAGAAGCGATGCATTAAGTACGAGCACACTAACGAGGTTATGAAAGTGCAGATTGCTCCCATTAGACTTGTGACTGACGTCTTACATGAGCAGCTGATGGAACAGCAGCCGTCACACCTGCTGCGCTGCACCTGGTGAAGGAGTTCTGCCAACCTGCACAAAGTACCACCCAGTCCACGGTAATGTACTGATGACTTTGTACCCGGGCCCGGATCACACAGCACGCTGCTGCTCTCAGACACTTCTCATGAAGCTGAGGAACCGCCCACTTCTGGAAATCAATCAAATAGTTAAAATGCCAGTCGTTAATCTGCTCGCCACACTAACACAACACGGTCCAGGCGCTGTCATCACTGCGCGCCCTCTGTTTGTGTTCTACCACAAGAATCTGAACACTTCACACAATATTTAAATGTTCTTCTTCAGCAGATTGTGATTAACTTGGTGGTAAAACTGAGTTTGAAGGAGATTTACTGGAAAACATTGTTAGTTTTCAGTCACATATATTTGAAATCTGACTCTTCTCTGATGTTTTCTTGTTCCTAAACAACAATAACATGTCACACAAACACGCTGCAGGCCCAGAATGGTTCTGAAATAAGTTCTGTGCAGCTCGACTTCTTTCTCTCATGTCACTTTGTGTTAAACTCAGTTCAGGAGCTGCTGAATCAGCAACTTTTCTCTGTCTGTGCAGAACAAACAGCTGCCGGCAAACCAGCCAGTGTGTGTGTGTGTGTGTTTGTGTGTGTGTGTGTGTGTGTGTG